>CM034146.1:566589653-567061158 GCA_019776745.2 Taxus chinensis
GATAACCATTTTCTTCTTCCCTCCATTCTCAAATTTCTTCCATTCCCACTTTATGTACAACTTATGTCTACGAATAAATATAAAATAATGATTTTGTCACCTTTTTGATGAGGATATTTTAGAAACTTTGAGTTCGTAATCTTATCTTGTCTTGTTGCCATTTGCAGGGTTGTTTCTTCTCATAAATGCATGTGTTAAAGTTTCTAACTAATGTGTTTAGGAATATGATTTTCTACCTACAACATTAGTTCTCCTACCTCTTTTCTCACTCCCTTTCTTACCTTCATAGAAAATTTTCCCCCTTGTAGATAACTGCAAGCATTTTCCGCAGGGTCAGTGGAGTGCCCTTGTTAGATCCTTGATAGAAAGGCCACCATAGAAATCCACACTTTCTTGTGCATGCATACACGGAAACTACACCGGTTAAGTAGAGGGACTTAGATTCCCAAAGACTTGGAAAGGAATTCACAAATTTTTCCACCTGAAAAATTCCCTCGCCAACACTATTGTTAGGAATACAATTGTGGAAGAAGTAGTATTTGAGGTGTTTGAACTGGAATTAATCTTGCTAACTGTAGAGGAGGTCCATGATTGAATCCTTTGAGGGAGTTAACTAGTGCTAGAATATTATTCATATATTTGGTTGATTGTAGGGAATTGCGGTGATAATAAAGCTCTAGGTGTTGGCCGCATCACGTCTCCTAGAAACTAGAGTAATTAAAACTCAAAATCGGCATAAATGTAGGTTGAGGTAATGGCACACGTTTCCTATTCAGGTTATTATGTTTCTAGATGTATCACTAGTAGTTTGAGATATCTATCTTCTTGTGCAAATTCCTTATTTCAAGGAATTCAGAGTTAATGACCTGGACAAGCTCAGTGTTGTACTACGAGTCCTATATTAATGTGGAGGTGAGTCCTGCACCAAGGAGAGTCTTGTGTCAATGCATTAATTAAGTCATGTGATAGTGCACTAATTGAGTCCCATGCTATTGCAATTTACTCTTGTGATAACTCAACATATACTTTTCCAAAGGTAATGTTAATGCTTTTAAAAAGATCAATTGAATCCATTTTTGAGGAAGAAATGACAAGATAAAAATAACAAACATATCCACAATAATTCCTTCAAAAACGTAGTAAAACATTAAGTATAAGCAATTAACATTATACATCATGCAATATGATATCATAATAGTATGGGGCTTCAAATGGTTTAAACATAACAAAATGGGGGTTCATCACTCCCCCAGACTAAAGGTTTTACAGGTCTTCCTACTACCTATTATTCAATTGTTGTAAAATCCTTAAACAATTATATTTGTTGGCAAATGTATGCAAAGTTTCATCCAATGTGGTGTTACAAAATCCAAAGAAATCAACAACATTATCTCTCCAGGTTTGGTAAATGTCCTCAGGATGATCATCCGTTGAATTGCATCTTGGTACTGGTGGAATGACTAGTGGGGGTCTGTACCGCATGTCAATCCATTTTTCCTATAGCTCTAACATAATCTTATAGAGGTTTTTAGCTCTTTTTATATACCATCAAAGGTTTTTTGGTGAAATAAAATCCTTCTTCTTATATGGTTCTCTAAGAATTTGATAGCTTACCTTATATGTGAAGAAGTTTACATTGAATTTTGGATTTACCTACTCTCTAATTTTTTTGACACAAGTTTTAAGGATATTTGTGTATCTTTCTACTAGACATACACAATATACCTATGATTGAAACCTGCTAAGGAAATGAATTGGACAAGGTAAATCATGCCTCATTAAGAGGCCAATTGTAGGTTATGCTTGAAAAAATGTGGCCCTCTGATCCCTCCATTCACCTTGGTGCCTGAGAGTAGAGATGAATGCTTTTAAGTGTACCTCTCCCACATAAAAATTTATTGGAATTTCAATTTGATCAGGGAGAATAAAGTTTTGCACATAAAATTCACATAACATTTTTTTCACAATATAATTCCCTACTGTATATGCATCCATAAACTATTTATATCATCAAGAAAGAACCTGGTCATATAGATGAGTGACAGTAACCACATTTTATTTTAGCAATTTGTTTTCCTCTTTCAAATTATTGTTTTGCTCAAAAATTTCCCTTGATCCTATAACATTTGTCCATCCACTTGACCATTCCCTTTAAAATTTTTTTTTGGTGAAAGACAAAGTCATTTTGAGTGACATGTTCTTCCATGTCACATGCTCTAGCTCTTCCCTATTTTCTTGCAAGACTGTAAGAGATGTGCTAAGTTCATCTATTCTAGCCTGAAGGAATTGTATTTGTTGCTCTCTCTCTTCTAGGGATTTCTGTAGCTGAAAATTTACCTCTTCATGTTTTGCTAAAGTATGCTGCAACTATTGAATTTATTAATTTTTAGCAGTTTACAACTGAGATAAATTGGTTTCTTTGGCCTCAAGAAGTAATTGAATATGGGCTATTCTTTCTTGAGCGAATTGTAGCTTAAACTAAATTTTGGAAAAAGACAAAACTTGGGGAATAATTGTATCAGAATCAGGGGGAGAACTAGGTTCTCCCTTTACCATAGGTGTTTTCCCTTTGTCTTTAATAGGTGAATCTTTGACTATGGATATGGAATGCTCAATTTATTTTTTTGTATCCAGAAAATATGGTGACAATGTTTTGTGAGGAGACACATGTGGTTTTTTTTTACCAGGGTTTGTATTATCACGACCGCCTCTTATTCTTCTTGGGAAGGAGGATTTATAATTGACATTTCATGTAGGGAAAGTGTAGGCCTTGAAGTATTGAGGAAATTTTAAGGTATCTCATAGGTTGAGGGTGTTTTCTCCATAACTACCTCCAGCTTTAAGGAACATTGCTTTTGAAAATTCAGCCATTTCTTAATTCCATGTTTCTTTAAAAAAAATTGATTCTTGCAAATCAAATGAATTAAACCCTAGAACTTTAAATATGAGGCACCCTAATGAAACTTTTCCATAGCAGAACAAATAGAATCATATAAAAACTAAGGTAAATTGATCTTATACTTGAGTTTATTTTCACCATGTCGGAGGTGTATTAACATTCTTAACACAAGACCCAAGACAATTTCATTCTTCCCTTCACATGTAAAGTACTTGATTAACCATTTGGCCATTTCTGCCCAAGGTTTAGGAAGGGTTATTCTCTTGATTCCTTTATCTTTACCCTTATTGTAATGAATAATTATAATTTCTCCTTCTTTCCAACTGAAAATATTTTACTTATTTCAGCATACATTATTTTGTCACTTATTGCTAACCATGCATCAAGTATTACAGAAAGATGTTTGATAACAATTGGAGTACAGGGAATTTTCTTACCTTTAATCGTAGAGTGTCATTCCTCCATATTTCTAGTGAATTCCTCATTCATTTCTATGATAAATTCCCCATAAGATAGTAGAAACTCCAACCATCCTATTTTTTCAAATATTTCGACTGACTTTGCATTAGCCAAGAGTTCCACAAATTTTTTTGGTTCATGTCTCAATCAAGGTCCCCTGCCTAAGTTTGAACAAGAAGTGAAAATAAAAAGGGGCACAAGATTGGAAATGTAGGGTTTGTAAGGCTATGGGTAAGGAAAAGAGTGAATGGTGGCGCAGGAGTGAGAGGGTGAAATTCAAAAATTAACAATGGAGCAAAAATGGTTTGAAATGAATATAACTGAATTGATAAAAATATGATGGAATCCCAAAGTGATGAGGCACATGTGAAAATTATGGTGGAAGTGAATTATGGATTTGGTTTGAATTTGTGAAGTGTGTGGAGTTATTGTAAATGGGAGAGATAATCAATTTCCACGATGATAATAATTAATGACTCACAAATTAAAACTTTCCTATATTCAAGAAGTGAATTAATTGTGCATATCTTGTTAAATGAACTTGTCACATCCTTTCCGCCATTTCCATGCTGGTTTAATTCTCCATCCACACATGGTCCTTATTTTATTGCATGTTAGATTCATGGTTGTTGAGCACCATTTTTGGTTTTTAGTCATATGAGTTTATTTTTTTTCTTTTCTTTTTCTTTTTTTAGAAGCAACGGTTGCCATTTCTGGTTTTTAGCACATGCTCTAGATGATGATAACCACTATTTTTAGATTTTAGTCATCTCCTCTTTATTCCTTGATAGAATAAAGCCCATTTCTAAGTTGTGTTGGATAAAGAGACTTTGTCCACATACTTCAGAGCTGAATGTTCTTGAAGTTCTTTCTGAAACTCCTCTTTTGATGTTGGTTTATGGTACAACCTCAGTCTATGCCCATGTTAGCAAGGAAATTTATCAGGGGAAAAATTTGTGGGTTTCTCTCCAACACTCTGGGAATCTTATTCCCTCTACTTGAATGGTGCAACTTCTGTATATGCATGTGTAAGGTGAGATTTATTCGGGTTAGCCTTACAACCAGGGATCTAACAAGAGCACTCCACTGACCGTGCAGAAAAATATTGTAGATATCTGCAAGGGAGGAATTTGTTAGGAGAGCAAGAAAGGGAGTGAGAATGTTAGATAAGAGAACTAATGTTGCAAGTAGAAAATTAGAGTCTTGCATACATCAGTTATAAATTTCATCACATGAACTAAAATTAAGAAGAATTTTTTTTATAGATAGCAACAAGACCAATTAGAATTCAATGAACACAAAGTATCAATAAATCCCTTAGTCAAAAAAGGCTAGAAAATCCTCCTTGTATTAATTCTCAAGATGAAATTGTACATAGTATGAGAATGGAAGACATTTGAGAATAGGGGGGAATGGAAGAATTTATTGTATTTTTGCTCTTTTCACAAGGATCTCTCTCTCATGAATCTCCCAAAAGTTAAGAAGACCCTCAAATGAGGAGTATATTATAATTTATAGAAGATAAGAAACTATTAATCTTCCTAGTGAATTTTCACATGCCATATATTGACATTAGGTTGTTCATATTCCTATTAAATATTTAATTCCCTTTTATAAAAACAAGGTGAATTAAATGTTACATTATGTTTCTAAATTCACTTAAATACATATCAAAAAGTGCAAACCCCAACGTAAAATTAGAACATTGAAGAAAGAGAATGTTGGGAGGGAAGAGAAGAGAGAGAGAGAGAAGGAATAAGAAGAAAGAGGGATAATTATGTAGAAGAATGAGCCGTTCTGATGGATCTGATCTCGCTTCCTGAGCTATCTCCATCTTGCACTGTTGAGAAGATATTTGTTCCTCCAAATTCATTGTTGAAATGAGTTGCTGAAAGCTCCACTTTATCGATGTGAGGAAGCACACACAAATTAGAGTTTCAATCCATCCGTCAGACATGCCATTGATATCTTTACACTTTCTGAACTAGGATGGGTGTTTTTCTGCATTGAGTGTAATGACAGACCAAATATCTGAGAGGAACTCCAAGGTATCCTTATTAAAGGAAAATGGATTGCCCACTTCATTCATTACATATTCCTCAAATGTCCTAATTAACTCATTGGTAGTTATGTCTTCTCCCAGTGTAGGAACTCTGAGTTTCTGAATTTGGCGATTGATGTTGTCCTACAACTTGTACACTTGTTATTCTTTCTCGTGTAACTCAGAAATGGCTCGGTTTATTGTTTCAAACCTGATTGTTATGGATCTTTCCCACATGCGTGACATGTATTTAGAAGGGGTTTCAGAAACCTTATTGTTAATAAACTCATGAGAGTGAATGTTACTCATTTAAATCACCACTTGACCTAGAGGATCCTAGTGGTCCCTTTATTTCTCCAAATATTCCTCAAGTGTCCGCATCCTATTCATAGTTACACACATGTAGGTGAAGAGTTTAAATGCCTCTTGGAGCACTAACTTTTCCTTTTCATAAATTGAACTGATCCATTCATTATTAGTTCACCACTGCATCCTGAGCTCATGTGTCCTCTTGATAGATTTTGGATTGAAGCTGCTGATGGGTGTAACTTATTCAATGGGAATTATCGTGGCATTTAGATCTACCAGATGTTGCACATAGGATGAAAGAGTTCACACTTGTTCTTTTATCTCATCAATTTTCTTGTTATATTCTTTATTCCATGCCACCATGCAAGTGGAATATTGCTGATATATATGCATATCCCCTTCATGAGTAACTGACCCTAGTTTTATTGTGCTCATCTCATAATCATCCAGTGTCATCTCATCCATTGGCTTGATCACCTTTAGTTGGGCTACTTCAATAAACTGATTACCTATTTATCCATTGTAAAACCATGAGGCTATGTGTGCAAAATTCCTTTTCCTTCCCTTTTCCAATGAGATAATTGATGATAAATCAGGGGCTGCCACTTACTGAACAGTGTGAGTATCAAAGGCTATTGTTTCCTACATCCATGGGAACATTTCATCAGACTTAGGCTCTACGATAGGTGCATCAATCATCCCTTGTTTTGGAAGAGGAGGCAAATCTTGGATGAGGGAGGTAGTAGTATGAAAAATTGGTGATGCCTCTTGTGGTGGTCCAAATAATGGTTCTTGATCTGCGTGCTCTTCCCCTGCTTGTGTTTCTGCCATTGGATATTCTTCTCACATTTTCGTAACTAATTATTCCTCTTGCATTGCTGTAATTGAGTCTTCTTCTATCCTAGCTCTCTTTGGTGACTTTTCATGAAATATAACCTCCAATTCCATAGATTTTTGTTTTGAACTTGCTCCAAAGTGTCTTAAACTTGAAGTAACTTCCACAAATTTTGATGATGGTTGTCGAGAAGCTTGTTTTTGAATCATGGGAGTACCTCATGATTTGATGATTATGGATCTTTTTCTCTGAAACCAATCCCTCATTCTCTTTACTACATTATCAGTTGATTCCTTTATATCCCCTAACTTGAAAATGTGCCAATTGAATTGAGACAATGGAGAAACCTTGATTGCCACATACTCAGGATCATACATTTCTATCCCGTCATCTTGAAAAATATATTCACACCAAGAGAAATGGAATTTCTTCATCCCATCAACTATCATCCTCATATGATCCTTCTCCTGTACTTCAAATTCATCAAGACAATTGGCCTAATAGTCTTTGACCTAAGGATCATGACACAATTATAGGATATGGAAAGAGTTAGGGTCATCTCGAATGTCGAAATTGGGCCTGGAAGTGTAGGAATGCAGAGTCAAATGTATGAAGGTGACCTCCAGATGAGATGCATCATTTGCATTCTTACATATGAACACCATAAGAGAGATGGGGAATGAGATCACTTTATTTTTCTTGTTCCTAAGTATTTTGTTTACTTATATGAACTACTTGCAGAGCTCAAATAATAAGATTTGATCACTAAGGTACTTGGACAACCTTAGGGGAGCTTGGTCGAAGCCAGCGACTCACAAGTAGGAGAAATTAGAGAAATATATGAAATAAGAGCCACATTGTTTATTAAGGATGCCACTTGTGGTGAAATCCTTGCCTAAAAATCACCCTCCAAGGTTTGGACCATACACATTGTGAATGCATCATTCACATGAGTGAATTACCTATGAATTCCTCCATTACTAACTGTGGGAGCTTCTCAAATGTAGGAACCTTAGTAGAAATGTTCTGTGTGAGGGTCAATCCCTTGAATGATCTTGAGCTGGCAAGAAAATAGACCAAGTAAGAAGTCACATGGAACTTCTTTGTTATGGGCACCTAAATTAGTTACAGATGTAAGTTGTTACTGATTATCTGTGCTCAGTCAATTCTTTTCTTTCCTTCAGTCACTGCCAAGATGAAAAGGCCCATCTAATCTTGGAAGTATCTTGTGTTTTCTTCTCCCATCACCCTATTGATGAGAGTGATTGCATTTGAATATCCTTCCTGAAAATCACATCTCAAAAGTGTTTTAAGCATCCTTGAGGGAATTCTCCCTGTCTTCATCCATGATCCTAGTGTAATCCCTTGCACATATGCACACATATTTTCCCACTCATGCATGGCCTTCTCCTTTGTGATCAAGACCATGTTAGGTGATGTTGGAATTTGTAGAGAGAGTGAGATGGTTCTGGGATTGATGACTGTCATTTCCATGCAATTTTTAGCTTGAATTGTTCACGTTTTAGGATCATAGTGGTGTGAGTAGGCTAAGACTAGTTTAGTACTTTGTGATGCAGCCTAGAATTTACCATGAATAACCCAGGTGTGCTGACACATCACCTATTTTGAGATGAGTGTTCACTTGAAGCACGTAAATGTACCATGCCCTTCCTTAGAGTTGCTTGTGCAGGATGTGAACATGATGAAGATATAGTGCATTCAAATCTATAAATAGCATAAACATTCCACAGAGCATATTTCAGATCTAGATCTTAAAGAATCATGAATCAAATGATAAACATAATGAAATCCACCATCTAAAAACAAATTATAGTCATGTTTAACACCATTATTCACCAAATACACTCCATTATATTAAAACACAGTAAATATAGAAGCTTCTTACAATAAGTAGTATCATAAGTTTATGCACGCATTAGATTTGGTAGTATAAATCCACAATAGCTCATACACAATGTATCTCTAACTACAAAAATTAATACATATTTATACGGGTGGGGACTTTCCCTTCAACACTTATGCTCTTCCCAAAATAGGCTGCATGCTGAAAATAGTCATGCGCCTTTACAATAACATGTACAAATGTAAGTGTGCTAATAATAGATCTCTTAAAATTAACTGGAAGTAGTAATCCTATTATTAACTCAAACTCATACATGGCGCTTAGTAGACACTCTTCCCAAAATAACATTTACGTACGCTATCTCCAAAAATAGCCTGTAACCATAAAAATGGTTAAGTCCCAAATCAATTTGTCTTTCATGCACATTCCCTTCCCTATCCTTCTGTGCCTTTCTCCCACACGAAAGTCTTCTATGTGCCATCTTCTTAGTGCCATATTTTGTCTGCTCAACATTACTCCACACTAAACTACATTATCATCTCGACAAAGGAGTTCCTCCTGAAATTCCCAAAGAATAAAGAATAAGAATGGAAATAATGTAAAGAATTAATTTACAAAGAATGGAATTCTATTCTGCAACACCCTCTACTTCAAATGGGAGGATCAAATCAAGATATTTTTCTTTAATCTCAGGTTCCAAGGCTTGCTAATCATCCAATGCATTTCTGTTCTTCTCTGGAATGTCTGTGGTGATGGATTCCAACTCCTCTCGGGTTAGCTCTCCCTTTTCATTTTGCAAAAATAGGACAACATTATCCATAATAGACATCCCTCCCTCCAGAAGATCCATCTTTTGTGCTATGAGTTTTCCAAGATCATCCAAATTCTCCTTATGTGGATGTTGTGTTGCTGCATGGGATTTATACTTTTGGTTTACTAATTGCAATCTCTCCGCACGCCCTAAAGTACCATCCTTCATTGCCTTCAGGACTTCATTATCTTCTAATATAGTTTTGATCCCGATCACTACTTCTGGAGCTGCACATATGTTCAAAGCTTGATCTTCTTTATTAAGCTCTTCTTGTAAAGTTTGGAGCAATGCCTCATAAAATGAAATATTTCTAACCACGGAGGCCCTTGCTCTCTCTACTTCTTGTTCATGGTGCTTTGGTGTTGGCATGCAAATTGGTCCATCTTCAAGCACCAAATAAACTAACATACACACATAATGTATAGCCGAAGGAAACTTTTCAGGTACCTTAGACTCTAAGTGTGGTCTTGCTTTCAGGACATAATCACCAATTTCTTTTGCCATGCTGATGAAGGCTTCATTATTTTTTTGTTATAAGTCCTTCTCCCCTTTTAGACGTGTTATTTATTTAGTTTTTGCCATGTTATCTTCTCATAGTACTCTAACAGTGGCAACCTTATCTATGTTCCTCTGTGCCACTTTTGTAGATACCTTAACCAAGACATTGCTCACCTGCTCATCAGACATGAGAGTGGGCTGTATAGTCATGTTCCTACTCTATGGTGCCTTCTTCATTCTTCTTGACACACATGACTCCTCACATACATCAAAATTTGGCTCATCCATGTGAGTTTGCATGGACTAGGAAAAATATTTCCTCGCACATGTAGTGACCATGTATGGGTCCATCAAATCCTATCCATACAACCCCTTAAGGCCCATTGTGCTCTGGAAACGGGTGCGTATAATTTTACTTGTGTCCTCAACATAGCCCATACTTGGCCCAACATAATCCCCACTGGTTCTCCTCATTCTCGGCCCCTTAGGAACTTGAGTGCCAAGGTTTGGAGTTGTATCTTTGATGTTTTGAGCAATATCATGCTCTGTTTCTTCTATCTCCTTTGTACATTCATCTTCATCCTTCATACCATCATCCTTGGGTTCTTCCACATCTTTTGGTTGTCCAGGGGTTCCAGGCACACTCTCTACAGACTCCTCCACCTCCTCATTCAACTTTAGTTTTCTCTTCTTCCTCTTAGTTGTCTCTTTCTGAGGAGATATTCGTGGTGATCTCCTCATTCAGGCTGTGAAGGATTCTCGCACCTTAGGTACTTGTTCCTTCTGAGTACTCTTTTCAAAATGGTGCTCTCCATAGAATTACTTCTACATCCAAGTCTTCTATTTTTTTCTTGTACCTAAGGTGGAGTACCCACGCAATCAGTCTCTACTCTGTCTAGTGGGTTGCCTGTGGTCTCTATGATCTAAGCCACCACTATCTTCATGTTATTTGTCCTCCTCATCCACCATTATAGTATTTTGTAGGAATATGGGGCTGACACATGTTCTCTATTATATGTATTGCCTTTAGGCAGCCCTAGGAGTGCAAATTCATTTTCTACATAATTTATTATTCTCCAGCTTAGGCTTAAGCTGAAGGTATACGTAAGCGTAGACTCCACTAAACACAATAGCCAAGCTTATTGGCTTCATACTTATGACATATGAGATGATCCTCTTCAATATAGACAACTCGACTTGGATACACATATGCCTTCCTTAGAGAGTGGTAGTTACAATCTACCTTTTCTGCATTAAAGTTTAGGCGGCGCGTATTAGTAAATTAGATGGACCAATGCCTGGAAATAGTGCGCTATAAAGGCATAAAGTCATTTTGCACCATGCGATCCATGCCCCATCCCTCATAGACAAATCACATGATGAAAAAGTGTTGGTACACCGCAAAATGTACCACCTTTTCCACCACCTAAGGTAGCTCCTTGGGAATGCACCACTCCTATTTAAATGCCACACAAAATCAGTTCATACCACATCTCCACCCTCTATTTAAATGGACCCACTCATTGATCCTTCACATAAATATTTGTCAATCCTCTCCGCATGAGGGACTTCTTCTCCATGGGATACTCCCAAATCTTATTCTTTGGCCCATCAGGACACTCTAATTTATAAAAACACAAGGGAAAGGAGGATAGCGACTAAAAATTATCTTCTCTCCTATGCGCGCTTCCTCAACAATGGTGTCTGCAATGTAGCCTGCTAGTTTCTATACTACTCCTTAAGACATTTTCTTCACAAAATGCAAGCCACATGGTGGTCACCTGTGCAACCATCTCTCTTGATCATTCAACTTGGTTACCAAATGTACGTTATTTCCTGTCACCATTGGATACTTCTTTAATTTATCAATGTCTATTTCACGTGTGGACCCTTAGTATACCCCAACTCCTTTCTTGTCTCTACAATTGTTGCTTTATTGGTAAGATCACTAGTAAGGTATACCATTGTGTTAGGAAATCAAGGGCTAAAATAGTGTGGAATAATCCCTCACAGAATCACAATAGTAGAAAATAATATGCAGAAAAATATTACAGATCTCAAATAAAAGTGGAGAATAGAAAAAACACAACATAAAGAGATAGTATTTAACATGGTTCACCCAATGGTATAATGGTTCATACTTTCCACCAAGATATGGGAGCTTGCATACAAATTTTATTACAAGCCTACCGACTCTCTCAATAAAATACTCCAGATCTATTAGGAGTTGTGCTCAACAAACTCTACAGAATATCACACCACCAAATTCAGACACATGTTGGTCAATGTATACATCCATGCGTCTACCATATGCATAAAGTTGTCATAAGTGGACAAATGATTGTAGTCAGTTATTTTTCACAAATGGATGTGGATAATCAAAACCATGGGTTAAAACCATCCCATAAACATATTGGGTCTTTGAAAAATCCCACTCTCATATGAGACATTGTGGAAAGTGTACAATACTTCTTAGTGTACAATATCTTAATATTTTCATGCTTGCGGTAGGTGATTTAATAGGCTGCCATCAACCTGAACAATTTGCCACTTGGAGACTAGTTTTCCTAGTGAGAAAGATTCTCAAACCCTAGCTCAATAGTTTCTGTGAAGACCTACCAAAGCTGAAACCACGTGCCCTAGGTTATTTTTGATGCCTCTACTGTGACCAAACCTTATTCACTCATGGGGTCTGCAAGTATCTTTGACATGGTATGAATCTGATCTCCACGTCTAGCTTCACACTTCTCTTCACTCCTCAAGTATGACTCCCTTGATGAAATGGTACAGTTAGACTTATCATATGCTTCTGATCTTAGAGGTAGAAAGATGAGTTCTTAGCATCAGGTCCTTATATACACTCTGAATATCAATATGTTAGTGCATTCCCTTCCTCCTTCTTATGTACCTATAATCCTCAAGCAATTTATGTGATCATCTCTTTACAATCTTCGTCTATGGTACAGAAACATACCTCAGCTATAACCTTTTAGTGCTGACAAAGCTTCACTAGCTTCTGTAGTCTATGAAATCCATCTCACTAGCTGTCCCACCTATAGTGTAACGAGTACCCTCACTACAATGCCTGTGCTCCTCCTATTTTCTATGATCTCACAGCTATATCTGACGTCTACATTGTTCCACACAAAGTGGTGTCTGGTCCAATGTAGCAATCAAAATTGTAAAGCCATGGTCCCTCTCAAATACCGAAGGATCCACTTTACTACCTGTTAGTGATATCTACCTGGATCACTTGCAAATCTACTCACTACTCCCATTGCATGGTCAATATCCAGGCCTGGTGCACACCACGATACCCCAGTGTTAATTTTTTCAAGTCCCATCATTCCAAGACACCCCGGGTCTAGTCCAGCTCTAGTCTAAATGACCTTTCATAAATAATGGCTTATCTCATCCCCCTAGGTGATTTAGAGAAGTCTATTCATTCCCCCTAGGTGATTTTAGGGATTTCCTGAAAAGATACTATCTTCTAGCAGTATTGGGAAGGGTTATCTCTGGCCTTCCCAAGGATTGGATCACTACCCTTGGAGTAGAACAGAAGGGTAATAAATTCAACATGGAGGTGAATTGAAGACATTAAAACATCATGGAAATATTTTTGGAAGGTTTGGGACCAAGATTTTGAGAAGACTTGGAGCAGTCTGATGATAAAAAATAGGGTTCACAAGCCTATTTGTAATACACAACTAAAATAGTTGTCAGGCTTCAGAAGATGATTAACGGGAGCTCTGGATGGAGTTAGAAGGAAAAAAAAACTTATATCGATGGAAAGAGGATTTCAAGCCACCTACATGATGATCCAAATAATATTTTTCACATTACCTTGGCGCATAGAATTTGCAGGTAGTTTTTATCATTCATACAATGGAGTCTCAAATCAAAAATCTGTATTTTTTAGGGATCAAGTTTGGATGAATCAAGACATGAGCAACTATTCCAACCATTAGATTAAAAATTCCATTTTACATTCAGGATCATATAAAATTCCACCAATAAATTCCACTAGGAGCTCAGGTTATCTTCTTTCTAAGTTGCCCTCTCAAAGGCAATTCAGGACTTGGTCATTTTTCAGAGAGGACACATGTCTTCCACTTAGGAGCCTTGCGGGATTTCATGTCCCCTAATTCTTTTTTGAGTTCAGGTAAACCAACCATTGAAAAATGTTCCCATCCCCCATGTGACCTCTTAGACCCTAATGTGACCTCCAGACTTGACAGTTTAGCTCCTACTGTGCATTTTTGGAGCATCCACTCACTTGCTGTCAGATCAAATGCCACGTGTCAGCTCTCCACTATACATTGAGTAATAAATGATGTCCCTAATGTCCCCGAGATGATGGAAAAATTTTCAGGTTCTCTTGAAAAATTACCCTAGAATACCCCCTTAATGGTGAGGATTTTCGGACATCCATGTGACCGAGGTTTGAACTGCAATCACGTGTCATTTCATCAGATCCGCCTATGATGTCAGCCTCTAGGACCACTTTGGACATATTATTTCCATTATGATTCTTCAGGTAAGGGACATAAGACATGGAAAAATTCCTATGGGGAACTGCTTCTTTGACACACTGTCTCAGACTTAAATACCACATCCCTCAGGTCGCATTTTTGGAGCATTCATTCCCTGCCTTCGGATCAAGGACACATGGCATCACCTTGACCACCATGGAAATTGATGTCCCTCATGTCCTGAGGTCAGGGACTATAGGGACAAAAATGCATTTTCCCTCCCCTCTATCTGCAAGTTTTAAGAATTGAAAATCTGGCACTTAGCCATTTCTTCCCCCTCATTTCTCCTCACACTTCTCTTCATACCTTGCCATGGTCTTCTGAATGCTTGTCAAGTACACCCGGTCCACCACTTCACTGACTCTAAACCAGCTTCTACCATGGCCACATGTAAACTATCCACACCATGAATCCATGTAGTAATATGTCAGGCCTCAGAGAAAAATGGAGTGGAATGATGAAGAAAGAAGAGAAAATGGAGATTTTTCACTTGGATAACTATGAAGCCACCCAATCAAAAACTCATCATATCTTGCAAAGTAAAAGTCAGATTGAGATGCCATCTTTTGCAGAATTTCACATTTTAGCAAGAAAATCAAGATGAAAACAAACAAGAGGTTCAAATGCTTGGCCATAATCATTTGTTTCTAAACAAAAATCCCACTTTGTGCACTTGCTCACATTCATTGGATTTCCCATCAATCCAGCAATAGGAGTGAGCTAAAAATTACACATGAGCTCCAAATAAAAAAACCTATCTACAATGGACCCTCTTGTTTTCATTCAAACAGAGACAAAAACTAGACCTATGTAAATTTCAAGCTCCATTAATGGCCATTCCATGGTATGCTCCGTACCCGAAGCCACTATCCAGGTCAAAATCCTTTTTCAAAATTTATTCCCAATCATTCTAGATATGACAAAACTATGTGAAATTCGGAGGGGTGTGATTGTAAGGCCACAAGATGAGTCCAAAAAATTATGTTCTATCACAAATTGAGTTAACTAGAAGGTTCCACACTTTCTAAAAATACCACAAGTTTTCCTATATAGATCTTGTTATCTTTTGGAAATTCATCATCAAAAGAAGCTGAGACAAAGGCACTGGGCATTGAATATCATGAGGAAGTCAGAATGAGTTTTGAGATCAGAAAACTTTGAAAATAACACTTACTAAAAATTGTAAGTCCTTTATATGGGTGCTTACTAAAAATACTAAGTCAAACCCCAAGAAGCGCCCTTGAGGCAAGGGTAGTGTGCACATGATCAAGAATAGTTGGGAGTTCATTACATCATGATGGTGAAGAAGAAGCAAGAATCATCCCTTACTTAAAATACAGTATCTCATTTGGGAATTTACTAAAAATAGTAAGTCACACTCAAAGGGCAGCTTTTGGCACAATGGGACATTTAGAACTTCGTCGCATCAGAGCTTTCCATCAGCGAGGATCATTGGACTTCATCTAGGATGGACATCTCCTCCTCTTCTTCCTTGTTCTTTCTTTCTACTCTTCTCTTCTCATACAACACTTTCTCTCTTCAATGTTATATTTTTGCACTTGAGGGTTTACACCTTTTAATATGACTTAACTGACTTCAGAAATATCAATGTAACTTTAAGTCAACTTGCTATTATAAAAGGGACTTAAATATTTAAAGTGGAATATGAACATTCTTAAATCATATTAAGGTATTTGAAAGGTCCATTGGGAGGTAGATGATAAGTCAATTCTCATTCTATAAATTATAAAGAAATTCCCATTTCACTAGGGTTGGCAATTGATCTTGTAAACTACCGAGTGAATTGTACTCTAGAGAAAGCAAATGGCGATATCCAATTTTCTTCTACTTTCCTCCACTTTCTCAAATTTCTTCCATTCTCACATTATTTACAACCTTTATTTGAAAATCCAATACAAGAAGAAGGAGTTTCTAGCTTTCTTTGACTAAGGGGTTTCTTGATCGGCTTGGTGATTAGTGAATTCTATTTGGTCTTGTTGTTATTCACAGAGTTGTTTCTTCCCATAAATGCATGTGTTGAAGTTTCCAACTAGTGTGTGTGAAGTGAATTTGATTTTCTACCTGCAACATTAGTTATCCTACCTCTTTTCTCACTCCCCTTTCCCACTCTTCAAACAAAGTCTTCTCGAGCAAGAGTATAACCTTCTAGCTTTTCCTAACTTTTGGTCACATGGAGTGTCCCTAAGCGTGTTAGATCCCTGGTCTGAAAGGCCACCACAGAAATCCACATTTTCTCACGTGCATGCATATATGGCAGCTGCACCACATTAAGTAGAGGGACTTACATTATCTAGAGCGTTGGCAAGAAATCCACAAGTTCTTTCCACCTGAACAACTCCTCTCCAAACCTGGATAACACATGTAGCAGTTTGTTCCTTTATGTGTGCCTAGTTGTAAAATAGCCTCCCCACACCAATGCTATGTACAGTCCTCTATGCATAAAATTTGTTTGAAATGGTAATTAGCTTCCAGTGCATGCAAACACACTTATTACATAAAACACCAACTAAATTGACAAAGCATTAGCAACGAAGAAAGGAATTACATTAAGGAAATACATAAATGAAAACCTAGTTTAAATGACAACACTACCTTATTACAAACACCAAGAAGACTTATTTATAGTAGGGCTTCGGCCTACTCCAGTTAAATTAATTGGGTAACCGTATCTCCATCAAGTGTATATAACTGACAAAATTTTCTCATTCAAGTATATGAGTGATAATATACGGTCCCAACCAATGCACTTTAAGCTTTCCCTGGATGGTGCAAAAACTTAGAGTCATAAAGAAGCACCATCTATCCCATCTCAAGGTTTTTTTCCCTAATGTGTCTATCATACTATGCCTTCTACCTAGCCTTTTCCTACCTGTGACTCCAACATCATATGGAACGCCTCTCATCCAACTGTATCAATTTATCAATTCTTTCTTCCAAATATTGACTCATCAGCTAGACCTCCAATGCATGCAATATGTACAGGGAAGGTAACATGAATTCCACAGGAATAACTACTTCTGTGCCAAACAACAACTAAAAGGTTATAGCCTTATTCAACCTCTTATATGTTGTTCTATACACCCAAAGCATGGACAGAAACTTTATCATCCCAATATTTCCTTCCAACATCAAAAAAATTTGTCAATTTCTGGCTTAAAATTTTGTTGAAGGCCTCAGCAGTCCCATTTTCCTGGAGAATGATAGGGTGTACTCTTATGGTGCACAATCATAAATTCATCAAATAGTATCATGATCATCTACATTTAGAAAGTGTGTACCCCTATCACTTATCAATATCAACAGGAATCTGTAGCATTGTAATAACATTTTCCCATAAGATCCTAAGCTACTATAGTTATTGTACAATCCTTGGTAGGTATTGCTTCTACCTACCTTGTAAGATAATCTGTGCAAGTGATGATGTATAGCACAAACTAGTTCTACTTGCGGATTAGTGAAAAATAAGACCCAAAAATTCTATAGCCCATTTATAAAATGGACTCTACACTAGGAATAGGTCTTAAAGGCATTTCATCTCTTCACCCAGGTTTACCAATGCATTGAGAGTGATCACACACCTTACAATATGCTTTGCAATCCTTATAGAGGGTCTCCCACCATAATCTAACGAGTAGAATCTTATGCATAGTGGCATCACCTGCATAGTGCCAAATTTCAATACCACCATGACCCTCTTCTATGATGTGTGTGTGCTCTTTTGCTATAGCACACATTGGCGCAATACTTCATCTCAGCCTAACTTGTATAGGTCACCACTAATCAACATAAAAAAATGTACCGTGTGAATTGGAAGTTGTTTCTTCTCCAAGGAATTCATTCCTTCATGGCATCATCCCTATATGTAAGAAAGATAGTAATATCCTCCAATTCTTGAAGGTGACACATTGTAACCTATACAACTGTACATCTGGCATTATATCTTCAATTGTATCTGCGCATCCTCCCCCGACTAAATTCTTGATAAATGGTCTAGGCCAGAATTACTTTTACCTGGTTTTACCACAACTGTGAAATTAAATTCTTGTAATAAGAGCACCCATTGACATATGCAGCCCTTGTAAAATGGTCTTTTTTACCAAGTATTTCATTTCCATGTGATCAGTGTAAATTACAAATGGTGTTGCTAAAAGGTATTTTTTGAATTTATGTAATGCATAGATCATTGATAAGGCTTCACGCTCAGTAGTTGTATAATTATTTTCTATGTAGGAGTCAACTTTCTACTATCAAAATAGATAGGATGATCAATAATACCTTCTCCCAGGCTGAGCTAATAGCATCGTGCCAATGGTCATGTCCTAGAGGCATCCACATGTACATGAAATGGTTTGTCTCATGAGGGAAAATGATAAAATAGGCGATGTAGTAAATCTCTCCTTAAATGTCTCGAATGCACACTGTTGCGGTTCTCCCCAATAAAATGTCACTTTTCCTTTTAGTAGCTCTTTGAAGGGTGCAAACAACCTTAGCATATCCTTTGATAAAATTTTTATAATACCTAGTGTGACCCAAGAATCCCCGCACCTCACTCCGACTAGTAGGCTCTTTCAGGCCTACAATAGACTACAACCTTAACTGGATCTACTAACAAACCCTCCTTGCAGATGACGTGCCTTAACAAAGTGCCAAAAGGTGTAGTAAAAATGCACTTCTTGATGTTCAAAGATATTCTTAATTGTCTACATATTTCAAACACTAAGAAAAAATTGTTCATAAGGATTCTTAGCAAGTCCATACACCATCCAATCATCTAAGTAAAATTACCAGGAAAATGTGAATAAAATCCTAGAATGCTTGAACAACTATTCGTGAAAATGCAACAGGCACATTTTTTAGACCAAAGGGCATCACATTATATGCAAAAATTCACCATTCAGTGGTGAAAGTTGTTTTTTCTTGATCATCCTGTGTAATTTGGACCTAGATGATACCCAAATAATTCATCTGTAAAAGAATAAATTTTGCGCCCTACAACACCTTCTAATATCTCCTATGTGAAAGGTGTAGGAAAGGGATCAATCAGACATGCAACATTTTGTTCTCTATAATCCACACAAATCCTAATTTGACCATATTTCTTTATACTGATAACCATGGGGCTAACCCACTTTGATTCTTCTAGGGGATTGATGATGTCAGACTTCAACATCTTGTCAATTTCTTCTTTAACTTTTACGCACAATGTTAGGGTTCATCCTATAGGGTCTCTTCCTGACCAGGCACGCACCTTCCTTAAGCTTTATCTTCATCTCTCCTAATGATTCATGCACTCATTTTAATTCATGGTGGCCCCTAGGAAATAAGTCCTGAAAATCACAAAGCAACTCCACTATCTTTGCCACTTCATATTCAAGACCAATAATCTCCATGATTATTGCTCTCTTTAGGTTCATTATCCATACCAATATTCACTTTATTTTTCCTTATAGGTTCATGATAGGCATGCACGTGTTGTTATCTACACTATCCAAGACCTCACATGTACCCGATGAATGATCTATATCCCTATTTTCTACTACTTCATCATCCACTATTTAGACAATATTTCCTTTTTCTTTCTCATAACAAGCATGCATAAGAAGCGTGGAAGCTGTCTCTGCTTATTCATCAAAATGCGTTCCTGAGTCATTCTTATCAAATAAATCCTAAATGAGTTCTTCCACCTTTGCATTGTCTCCCATAGTTAAATGCTTTATAACCCTTAATGCCTCTTCTACTAGAGGTTTAGTAGAGAATTAGTCAAAATTATGGACCATTCCAGAAATCAAATCCTGCTAATTCCTAGTTTCTATATGTAGCTCTGCATATACATACCAAACGCGTGCATAACCTTGTAAAGTGGAATAAAGTGTTTGCACCCATAGCGAAGGTGGTAAAGCTTCCTACCCCTCTGTGAAGAGCCTATCACACTACTAAATGTGGTGCTGAACATGTTGATTACCATGATATGTGTAGATTTGAGTGGGTGCATTGCTCCTGAAAAAACAAGTTATTAGAGCAATACTGAATTCATTCCATTCTATAAGATTATCCCTTAAACCACCCACCAGCACGCTGCTATCCCGTGTAGGATATATGCTAACATATTTCTTCTTTCAAATTGGTCTATCCACTGTTACTCCTTGGTGCGCAGGAATACTATAGGGTCTCCTTCTCCAGTGTGCTGAGGTACAAAACTGTTACCTATCCTCTTGATGCAACCATGTTTTCTTTTCCACATATATGCACTCCTTACTTTATGCACAACCATCTCATAAGTACCATAAGCAATATTATCACAAGAAACACTTGTAGTATCACTAATAGACTGCACATCTTCCCATTGAAGGATTCCTTCCTTAGATGGATCGAGTACTTCTAGGTCCCAAATGGTGCATACATAAATCCTATTCAGATCTTCCTCACTCAAAGGATCAACATAGGGCACAAATTTCCGATATGTTAAAGGGATAATAACTCTTTCCTCCTTGTTCTCAAAACTGATATATCCCTTGTTGAACCGAATATCAACATTATTCGTTTAACACAAAGGGTGCCCAAGTAGAGCTAAGAAACTATCTACTTTTGCAAGCACTAAAACCTCAAAATCCCCAGTGATCTTGGTCCCTTGTATAGTAATAGATGCATCTTTTAAAACTATGATAGGAGTGGCCTTAGTTGGATTAGCCATAAATAATAAATTAGAAGATGGTTGTAATGAAGGTATCCCCATCTGTACCCATGCTTCTAAAGTAAGCACATTTACTTCCACACATGTGTTAATCAATATATTACTCAAGAGCCATCCATTGACAACAAAATTTAGAGTGATCTCCTTGTAATAATCTAAGATATGGGGTGGAATATTTACATGTAAGATCAGACCCCCATTCTCAATATTTAAGTGCGAAGTGTTTCTCTTTAGCCAACTCCCTAGTAATGGAATGATATTCTCCTGGAGCAACATTCTGCATACCTCCTTCAAGTCATCAATATCTGAATGGACCATCTTTACTACCTTCTTCAGTTCCATCTTCCATGATTGATCCTTTAAACATTATATTTCCCCTTGAAGGTATCTAAGTACTTCCATAGTCTCTTGATAAAACTCCGTCTAGTGTGGAGGATCCAGATACCTTGCATGCAAAATGTCCTCCTTAGTGATGGTAGGCTTCTGCTGTAATGCTTCTCTAGTGTGTGCAGCTTCAGCACGTGTAGTGATCTTCATAGGTAATACCTAAGGTTCTGGTGCTAACTTTGGCATCCATTGATTTTCCACAGTGCGTTGTATCCTAACCATCCATACGCCTTTGTTCTCTTATTTATATTACTTGTTATCATATAGATATGAGAATTCCTCATAGCTATGATTCTTCCCATAGAAAGAACATGTAATATTCTGAGGACATTCATGCCTGTAGTGGTTAGGTGATATGCATATAAAGCATGTTCCATGAGGGAATTTTCTTCATCCACCACCACAGCCTCAACCTCCGAATCCACCATGGTATCCTAAACCTCTACAATGTCCTCATTTATATCACCCCTCGTTCTAATCATAGTGCAATTTATTGTGATTCTAATTCTAGTGCTCACCTTTACCCTTAGAGTTATCTGATACTCCTATCTATCACACACCAATATCTATAACATCATGGATCTGACCAATCAACTTGTAGTCTTCTATATCGTGAGTCATGGAATGGAAAATTTTACAATATCAAGATACATTCTTCCTTATTGCACGTTGTAATAATGGGCAGCAGCTGACATCATAATTCAGGTGACATATCTCATAGTCTAACAGTAATGAACGTACTATTATGCAGGGACAACTATCTTTTGTGTGCCCTTCCACTTCATAGTCTGTACACCAAATCCTAGTGCGCGTCTCATGTGCCAAATTCAGAGATAGTTTCTCCAACTAATTTTCCATAACTACAATTTGTACTTCCAAGAATGGGTTGATTCTAGTGTCTATACTCTTGACTTGCCTTAGCTCGCAAAGCTGCTTCAAGTGTTTTGTGTGGATTAGTGTATGTCTTATGTGACAATGCCCTTCTAAAAGGTGTGATCATACCTATTAAAAACCATTATGCATGATGGTTTGCTTGAATATCATAAGAATGATTAGATAAAAGTGTTTTGAAATGGGAATCATACTCCTGCACACTCTCAGTAGTGCCCTGCTTAATATCCTTGAGCACGTTTATACTCTTCTTCTCAAATTCAAGGATATAGAACTTTTTAAGGAATGCATCTTTGAATGCTGCATAATCTACGCAAGTTTGATCAGGGTAAAACTTCCTGTACCAACTATGTGCGCATCCCTACAATGTAGTTACAAATTGACTTACCTTGTGCTCAAAAGATGTGATCCCTTTTTCACGCCACAATATCTCACACATGTGCACATGCTCAACAACATCTTCTATGCCCCTATACTCTAGAAGAAGAAGAGACATCTCCATGTAAATATTCTGTGGTTGGTGCAGATCCTGCCCACCTGATCTAGAACCTCATGTGTTTCCTCTTACTCTAGAAACACCAGATCCACCATAACTAGAGCCACCTATAGCCAAAAGTGGACAAGGAGATGCACTTCCATGTGTCCCAATAATAGTACTATACTGAACTCCTACAGCCTATGTGGTGGTACTACTCCTAGAAGTGAGCCCGAAATTATGCACGCTTGAATTCTATATAGATGATGTGCCTGAAAGGGTACCTCCAAACAACAATCAAGATGTTTTCCCTACCAAATATGTACTTGTTATGTGACTTACTCCTACTTCCCTACTGCCCAAATTAGCTTACTAAATATTGGATGTACTAGATACTAGAAAACAAAGCATAAGGGCTAGGTTTCTAGGTAGATTTAGATGTGCGCCTATGGCCCAAGTCATCTATGCTGGTGCATTCTTGTGTGAGGTTAAGGAGGGTTCCCTATCATGCTTTCCCAAATGGGGAAGTTCCTGATGTTCTGGCTCCATGCCTTCTGAGTGAGCTCCAAATCCTTCATGAGCCATCTCTCTCCTCAACGTCATCCACTCTGTAATGTCACGTTGCTTGTCTATCTCCCTCTCGCGTGCCTCATTATACTTAAGACTCCTTTCTTATCTCTCCCTCTCTGCCACTAGGTCCACCATATTTCACCAAACCTGCTCTTACCCCTATGCGTGGTGGAGCTTAGCTAGCCATCAGTTTTTCCTCTAAGTTTAGGGTTGCCATCAAGATCTTGATCACCAATGGAATGCCTTGTAAGTAAGTTCCCTTGGGATATCATAAAAATTAGAACTCAGATACCTCTGGGAAAGAATAAGTGGAAATTGAATACTCCAGAATATAGTTGTTCAAACACCATGTAACCAAGTATCCACAACAAGTGTCTAAATCATATCAGCAACATACAGGGCCTGAGATTCTTCCTGCATCCAGAAAAGTTTATGATACCACTAGTTCCATTTAGACACGCAAGCAACCAACCACTCATACATTTCTACCGGGAAAATAATAAAGAAGCTCTCATACAAATAGTCATACAAATTATTTTCCACCCACACGTGTGCATCAAATTTAGATCCAATGCTGAACCTCCATATGTACTCTTCTTCTATATATTTTATCCACTCCTCAACACTTACTAGGGTCAATCGGTACGTCTTCATTGTGAACCATCTTGAAAAAAATGGAAAAAGAGGTCTTGGCAATGGAACTAATGATGTAGCCTAGAATTTACAACAAATAACCTAGGCATGCTGGCACATCACCCAACCTGACTGAGCACTCACCCCGAAGCACACAAAGGTACTAGGACCCTCCTTAGAGTTTCTTGTGTAGGATGTGAACATGATGAAGGTATAATGCATTCAGATCCATAAATAACATAAACATTCCATGGAGCATATTCGAGATCTAGATATTAAAGAATCATGAATCAAATGATAGACATAATGAAATAAACCATGTAAGAAACAAGTATAGTCATGTTTAACACCATTATTCACCCAATAAAATCCATTATATTAAAACACAATAAATACAAAAGCTTCTTACAATAAGTAGTATCATAATTTTATGCGCGCATCAAATTTCGTAGCATAACTCCACAATAGCTCATACACAGTGTCTCTCTAACTACATAGATTAATACATATTTATAATGGTGGGGACTTTCCCTTCACAACTTACACACTTCCCAAAATAGGTCGTATGCTGAAAATAGTCATGCGCTTTTACAATAACATGCACACATGCAAGTGCGCTAATAATAGATCTCTTACAGTTAATTGGCAATAGTAATCCTATTATTAACTCGAACTCATGCATGACGCTTAGTAGATACTCTTCCCAAAATAGCATTTACATGTCAGACAAGTCTCCATCCCATTATGTGCTCCATTACACTATCTCCAAAAATATCCTGTAACTATGAAAATGGCTAAGTCCCGAATCAATATGTCTTTTGCACACGTTTCCTTCCCTATCCTTCCATGCCTTCAAATGTGCCTTGCTGCCACATGAAAATATTCTGTGTGCCCTCTCCTTAGTGTCATATTCTATCTACTCAACACTTTGTACAGACACAAGATATCCCACAGTTGCGAACAACCCACTTGTGAATACTTGATCATTGATCTTCCCTTTTTCCTTGGCAGTCATGCAAGCCTTTAGAAAATTGAATTCCATATATGAGACATCACTGTCTTCTATCTCCTACTGGGAAGTGAAAGGATGTTCCTGATTCTGTCGTCTCCACTTGTACTTCATGGTTCCTTTAATAAATTTGGTCTAGATTATTAGAAATAATCTAACACAATAATAAAACACAGAATATAAAATTCATCCGGGACAATAATATTCATTAAGAGAGAGTTACATATATAGATCAATTAACCCCGACAATGGTGGAGTAAAACATGATCTTCAATCCCTACATAATCTCAATCCCATCTCCCAACATCTCTCTAACATCCCTTTATTATCTCACACAACTTTAGCTACGTGAGTTGTTCTCACAACACACTCAGACTAACTATATTATTAATATGAGTTAAATACTCATTTTTAATAATATTACAATATATAAATAATGTTACACAATATATTTGTAACATTCACTCCCTTATTGTTAACATTATTAATTCCCAATATACACTCCCCTAATGTTGACATGGTGAAAAAAACATTCACACACTTATCTACAGTATGCTCACCCATGTGGCATGCCCAACTTGGCTCATGACCTTGATCAAAAGAAAGGCTATCTCCTTCCATGGTTTTAACTAGGTTTACCACAAACCTTGACATGACAGGAACCATCAACTGTCCACCTCATGTGGTTTTCTAGATCTTCCACAAACCGTTTCAAGATCCACGAATTGACTTACATTGGTGCTTTTGATCTTCTACAATGTTTTGACATCAAGAGAAAATATAAGAAATATTGCTCACATAGGAGCTCACTTATTACAATAGTTAAATAGGTATAAATCATCTGTTCTTATTTTCAAAAAGTAAACACACAACTGAAATAAAAATGCCACAACACCATTGTGCGGCCTCGTCACTTGTGGCTGATGAGAGGTCACTGATTGACCTCCTTCCTCTGTTGCCTCCTTCTTCCATGTAGATGATAATTATTTAGTAAAGAAAATATTCAGAATTATAACCATTGTCATCATTCATTGGTTGTTCTTTATCATAATCTTTTTCTTCATCGGCAACCATGTCATTCTCTTGTAGTTTCTCATCAAGTAGGTCTTGAGCTCTCAGTTTACAGTTTACAACCATATGACCAAGTTGTTTACAATAGTAGCATATAAATCACTTCTTTGAATCCTTGGAAGTTGATCCTTGCTTGGAAGAATATTTAAATATTTTTTTAACAAATGATTTGTCTTCTTTATTTTTTCCATACAACACACTTTCTTCTTGATCAATATTCTTATTTTCTTCATCTATCAATGAAGAAATTAGATCTTCTAGGCTAGGATTTATTTTGCTTAGTGTAAAAACCATGTTGGAATAATTGGCAGGCATGCTATTTAGTAATACAGATTTTGCATCATCATCAGGTGCATCTAATTTTATCCCTACTAATTGATTTAAAATTGGAGTGAAACTTACTTATGTACTGCACCATGTTATCACTTTCCTCCATCTTGAGTCCAAACAATTTCTGTTTGAGAGATACTGTTGTGCTTCTTGTTTGAGATAAAAAAAGCTTGTTTAATTTAGTCCATATGACATTTGAAGTTTTTGATAAATATATATGATGCAAATAATCATCAGATAATCTTAGGCCAATAATTGCTATAGCTTTTCAATCCTTTCTTTTCCATTTTGTTGCTTCATCTGCGTCATGCGGTTTACTGATTTTTCCTTCCACAATCTCTCATAGATCTTTGTTAATCAGAAACAATTGAGTTCTAACTTGCCATGTATGGAAAATTTTACCTTCAAAATTTTCAATTCGATTCAAATTGTCCATGTTGATTTTAAAAATTGGACGTCGGATTCCACCGAAAATGTGTTCGTAAAGCAATTTTTTTGGTTTTTGTTTTTTTTTTTTGTTTTTTGTTTTCATTTACAATTTTTGATATGATCAATGTAAAGAGCTCAAAAAAACACACATTTAAAAAAAACATCATCTCAATCTGAGTTACCAGTTGAAACTTATGGCAACTACAATTTTTAAATCCACTATCTTTCCGGACCCCTTTCCAAAAATAGAATTTTTTTTTGTCCTAATGTTTTTTCACTATTTCCAAAAATGGAAAATAATAGTTCTAACTCATGATTTTGGAGAAGATCACGATGGATGACACATGATTAGATCACGTGGAATATCACGCAGACATAACACACAGGAAGACCACGCAGGAATAGATCAGGCAGGAACAAATCACGCAGGAATAGATCACGCAGGAACAAATCACGCAGGAATAGATCTGGGCACGTCCATGTGAAAATTCAGGCGTAAATAGGTGACGTCAAGAATGGAAATGCACGACTCCTTCAAAAATACGTATGGAATGCTTGAATCTCATTACTGGTCACAAGAACCCTGGTGCTCTGATACTAAATAATAAATTTGGTCTAGATTATTAGAAATAATCTAACACAATAATAAAAACACAAAATAAAAAATTCATCCAGGACAATAATATTCATTAAGAGAGAGTTACATATATATATATATATCAATTAACCCCTACAACGGTGGAGTCAAACATGATCTTCAATCCCTACATAATCTCAACCCCATCTCCTTATATCTCTCTAGCATCCCTTTATTATCTCACACAACTTTAGCTACGTGAGTTTTTCTCACAACACACTTATACTAACTATATTATTAACATGAGTTAAATACTCATCATTAATAATATTACAATATATAAATAATGTTACACAATATATTTGTAACATCCTTAACACTTGCTATTTTTGGAAAAAATAACTTACTATTTTTAGTAAGTGTGAAAATTCTTCTCCAAAATCCAACTACAGTTGCCAATTTGAATGCTCAACTCTTAGAATTATCTTTTGGTGAAATTCACCCTTTGCAAATTCTTATTATTTTATTAAGTGCCAATGAGATGACTTACTATTTCTAGTAAGTGTGAAATATCAACTCCTTCAAACCTCAATTGTATATTACAACTCGAATTCCTCTTTCTCCCTGTGTTCTTCTCACCTTCGAAATAAATTTGATATTTTTTACAGGTGCTAGTGAAACCACTTACTATTTTTAGTAAGTGTTAATTCTAGATCGGGATGATCATTTTGATGATTTTTTCCTGGGATGCCTCTTTTGTGTTCATCGCCTCCTTTGCAGCTTCTTTAGTTGGTGACTTGCCTGAAATAGTAGTCTCCTATGTAGAAAACCTGCTATTTTTAGAAAGTGAGCTTTTGATGGTTGGATCGCCGTAGAACAAAGTTTTTTCATAGGTTTTTTTTTCCCAATATCACCCCTCTGAAATCTCAGGCTTACCTGATCACTAGTTTGTGAGATTTCAAAATTTTCACCTAGCAATAGTTCTGGACACGTTAACCATTAATGGAGCTTGAAAATTGTAGGTATATTTTTCTTATCCATTCAAAATGAAAATTGTATTTTTGATATGGACTTTTATTTCTCGTTCCACCGGTGAATTTTCTCTTCAAACTAATTACCGATTTGACGGGAAATCCAACTTTTTTCTTCTTTAGGTCAAGAGGGAGATTTCTTAGTGAACAGTCTATGCTACAAAAGGGAGGTCTATTAATGATATTTTTGTGGTGTGGCCTTATAGAATGAAGAATGTAGAAAAATGGTTCTTTATTTCATGCACTGGTTTGCAAGATATCTCAAATTCTTCGTTTTACGGCAACATGGGTTTTTAGATGAATTTCTCTGTTCTTCTTCCGTATTCTTCATTTCTTAGAATCTTTCAATTGGCCCTTCTTATTAAATATGTGTATTTTCATGGATTGGAGGATTTTGTGGCCATGGCGAAGCTGGTTTGGAGCAACAATGGTGGTTTGGATGTCAAAATAGCTAGAGTGTCAACAAGGTGCAAAGATGTGGAGAAGAAATGGAGGGGAAGAAAGCAAGTGTCGGCTGTAAAGTGATTTAAAAATACATACCAGGGGTGGGAAAATTTTTATTTCCTTGATGTCCCTTAATATTTAAGGGACAAAAGGGACATCAAATTTTACATCGTGCCTCTATGCGACACTTGTCAAAAAACCAACGGTTGAGCATTAGGGCTAAAATGATTATGGGAAGCACCCGAGAGCTGAAAATCAGTCGTATGAAGAACCATGAGGCATACCTAGGGATTGGAACATTTTCCTATCCCCTATGTCCCTCAAGATAAAGGGATGAAAGGGTCATCAATTTTCACATCGTGCCTGGAGCTGACACTTGACGGGTATCCAACGGTCGTGCATTTAGCTCCAACTAACTCTTGGGGGCTTGAAACTTGCATTGTAGAGGGTCACATTGATGACCAAAGGGGCATAAGGGGATGGGTGCATTTTAATTTCCCTCATGTCCCTTTTCTTAAGGGACAAAAGGGTCAGTATTTTTCACATCACGCCAAGTTGCCCCACTTGTTACGATCTGAAAGAATGAGGGGATAGGCTTTGACAAGCACCTGGGGACTAAAATGATGATAGAGAGGGTTCTATGCATGACCAGATGGAAAAATAGGGTTAGGAATATTTTATTGTCCCCAATGTCCCTTTTCTTAAGGGAAAAAAGGGACATCAAAATGTGTTAGGCTCTTGGAGATGACACGTGTCCACTGCCAAATTTGATTAACTGCTGGAAGCTCACCTTGAGGGAAACTTGAAATGACGATAAATTGAGCTATTAATGGAATGTTTTAGAAATGTTTTATATGAATTTGACTTAAAATTACCTTGTGTATCCAATGGTGGGGGCTTAGCTCTTGATTCCTCCATTTAATCCCTAAAAAAGCATATTTTTGTTCTGGTTACCTAGTTGAGCGTAGGAAAAACTAGATATAAAACTATTGTGCCAAAGTGTTGTGAAAAATATGATTTCAACATCTTTTATATATTTGAATTCTCTTTCCGAAGATGTCTTTTTATCTCCTAACTCCATCTAGAGCTCCCAAAAACACTTCCCAAAGCTCAGTAGTTGTTTTGGCCATGTGCACTACCTAGGCCTGTGAACCTTGTTTTTGATGAATCTTCCCCAAATCCTCTGAATATTTCCTGAATCTTCAAAAATAAATTCCATGACATTATTATACCTTCAATTCATCCTCATTTTTAATTTGGATCTTTTGTTTTTCTCTAGGGGGTTGCACCTTTCCTAGGAAGGCTAGTGGTAGCCCTTCCCAATAATGTCCAAAACTTGCATTCTTCAAGAAATCCTAAAATAACCTAGGGGGATTGACTTGAATTTCCTAATTCACCTAGGGGACTAAGTTAAAATCCAATGGGATCTCATTTGAATAACTAGGTAACACCAGTGTTGAGGATGGGTAGACCTAGGGTGTCTTAGATAGGTGAAACGTGAAAATTTTGACATGGGGGTATCATTGTCATGCTCGAAAATTGTAAATTTTGTAGCTGCACATTTTCCATGACACAACCCATTAACCAAAATTTATTTATTCTCTACATCAATTGGAATTAATTGGATAGTTCCATTTTCAAATACTCATTCAATATGATATAGGAACATCTATCTTGTTTGCAGCTTCCCTTTGAAATATTTGTACTTCAAATCAAATAACATAGCCCAATCCCCTTCTTCGAATGTTCTTGGATTTATGTGTTTATCATGCCATACTTGCCTCTGGTGTTGGATGATTTTAGTTTGATGCAATTCCTGAAGTCTCATTTCATCCATCTCATTTAGTTGTATAATTCTTGCTTGTTGTGCCTCAGATAGTTTAATTCCCACATCAACAGTTGTTCTCTAAGTTTGAATCTCAAATTATATAGTGAGAATCTGATTCTTTCCATATACCAATTCATAGGGAGTAAACCCTATTGTTTTTTTTCCAAGTAGTGTTGTATGACCATACTACTTTAGGAAGTTTTTGAACCCCATTCTTCCTTGAGATATCCATTATTTTTGTTAAGATATTTTCCAACTCTTTGTTAGTAACCTCTACTTTCCCGTTGGACTGTGGGTGGTATGGAGATGAATTTTTGTGTTTAATATGGTATGTTACCACAAAATAACTAATTACCCCTGACATGAATTGTGGTCCTTGATCTAAAACAATGGAACTTGGTGCTCCAAATCTCTAAAAAATATGCTCATATAAGAAATCTACAACATTATCATCTTTTACATATTTTAGTGCTTGTACTTCAGCCCATTTGGTGACATAATTAGTGAAAACCAAGATGTAATCCTTACCTTGAGAGGTTGGGTCAATTGGTCTAATAAAATCCAACCCCCACTTCTATAATGGTTTAAATACAACTTGGGGTTAGAGTGGCATTTCAGATGTAAATGTCAGTTTCTCTGTTCTTTGGAATTGATCACATCTCTATACATATTTTCTGACATCCTTAAATAAGAAAGAAAAATAGTAACTTGTTCTTAGAACTTTGTGAATGGTCCTCTAAACTAAATAATTCCCTCTTGATGGTTCATCATGACATGTTCTAACTATGTCAAATAATTCATTCTCAGCTACACACCTGTGTAAAACATGGTTAGGTCCAAATTTGAAAAGAATTCCATTTAACCATGTGTACATAAAACTCTGTTTAATTAATTGTTTTATTTTCTTTTGTGTGAAAAATGTTGGAAACTTCCCTGTAGCTAAGTAATTATCCATAGCTGCATACCAAGGAGAGCTAATAGAAATTGAAAACAAATGTTCATCTATAAATTCATCATTGACTTACTCTTCCTCTTCTGAAGTGGTAAGTCTTGAAAGAAAATAAGATACCACGTTGGAATTCCCTGGATTGTGAATGATTTTAATATTAAATTCTTGCAGTAACAAAAACCACCATACAATCCTTCCATGCACTAAAGGTTTGTTTATTAGATACTTGATGACAAAGTGGTTAGTATGAACAGTCACTTCATATCCTATAATATAATGGTGAAACTTGTTGATTACATATACTACTGTAAGAATTCCTTCTCAGTTGTTGTTTAATTCCTTTCATTAGGGGAAAGGTTTTTACTAATGCAGTAAATAACATACATAGGTTCTCCTTCCTTTTGTTGTCCAAGGAAAACACCTACTGCTTCATTAGAGGCATCTGCTTATATATGGAAGGAAATATTCCAATTTGGGCCTCTTAACATTGGTGTGATTGTTAACTTACCTTTGATAGCATCAAAATCTTGTTGGCATGCTTCTGTTCATTCAAATTCAGAATCTTTAGTTAGGAGAGAAAATAATGGAGAAGTAATTCTACTAAAATTTGAAATAAACCTTTGATAGTAACCAACATGACCAAGAAAGTTTCTTACTTCTATTTGGTTTGTGAGAGATGGGATTTTTACTATGATATTGACCTTGTTTTGGTCTACCTTAATTCCCATAGCTAAGACATGATGGCCTAAACTATACCTTGTTCCATCATAAACAAACATTTTTCATGATTAAGGGATAATTGATGTTTTTCACACTAAGAAAGAAATTTTTCTAGATTTTTAACTTCCTCTTGGAATGTTTCTCCATAAAATATGAAATCATCCATGTAAGTTTCCACAAAAGCATGAGTGAGATAAGAAAATATTGCTAACATGGTTTTTTGAAAAGTGGCAGGAGCATTACATAAACCAAAAGGTAACACCCTATAAGAAAATGTTCCCTAAGGAAAGGTAGAAGTTGTTTTGTCTTAATCTTTAGGTGTCATTTTTATTTGGTTGTACCCACTGAACCCATCAAGGAATGAAAAGTACATTTTTCTAGATAATTTGTCTAAGACCTGATCAATAAAAGGTAATGGAAAATATTCTCTATGAGTTGATTTATTAAATTCCCTATAGTCCTCAAAAATTCTCCATTTCCTGTTCTTTTTAAGAACTATGACTAATGGAGAAACCCATTGGCTATCATATATTAGATAAATGAATCCTACATTCAGAAGTTTCTCAATCTCAACTTTCACATATCTCTTAAAGTGGGGTTTATCCTTCTTTAAGGTTACCTCACTAGTCTAGAATAAGTAGTATAGATGATATGTGTACAAATACCAGGATGAATACCCTACATGTCATTATATTCCTGATAAAAATCTTGAGGATGAGAGGATAAGATTTCAAATAGGGTATTTTCCTCCTGATCAGTTAGCTAACTATTAATTGTCAATGTCTTTCATGGGAAAATAGATAATTGTTTGGTAGCTAGATGAACATAATCTAAAACAGGGTATTCTCCTAATAATGTATTTAATAGACACCTATGTGGTAGTAACCTATGAAAAACAATAATGTTTTGAAAGATGGACTCAGCTAGATCTATATTTTGTACAAAGGGACAAATGATAGGTTAGTTGTTTTCATCCATATAATCATCTCTTGTTTTAGTTACTTGTAGTGTAGGACTTAAATTAGATCCAACGTAAGACTCAAGCATATGACTTGAATTGAATCTAGTGCAAGACTCAGGTGTAGGAATTATAATGTGTCCAACACAAGGATCATGGTCACTATATTGGATTTTATCTGAGTATTCTTGAATTACGACCATGGCTAGAGAAGAGATGCTATCATCTGAATTTTCCTTACACCATTGTTTTTTTTCTGTAGCAAAAGGTTTTGTAGCAGGGTAAATTGATAATTTATTTGAATCTTAGACATTTGTAATCACCATACTTCCTGTTCTACAGTCAATGAGGATAACATATGTGGATAACCAAGGGTGTCCTAGGATTATAGGGTATGTAATTTTTCTGTTCTTCATTTTTATTATCATGAAGTCTAACAAATAGCCCTAGGATTTAATAGTAACACTGACATCTTCTATAGTTCCCTTTGGCTTATTTATGGACTGATATGCCATTTTTAATACTATGGAGGTCAACTGTGGTTTAGGTAGTGCTAATGTGGATAGAGTATCCATTGTCATAACATTAATAAAAACCCTTGGATCAATTAGGACATTAGGAATATGGACATATCCTATGTAGAATTTTACAATAGGACTTCCAAGGTATCCATATTTAGGAGGGGGAATATTCCCTTCCAGAATACTAGTAAGTTTTCCATCAACACAAATGGTTTTAAGTTGGTTCTTCCTTCTTCCTGGAGCCTTCAAACAAATCTCTTTAATGGTTTTGTTTAATTCAAGGAGTTCCTTAAAACCTTACAACATGGAATGATAATACTCAACTTCCTCAATCCTTGGATTAATTATGAACCTGGTTTTTGAAGAACTACAATAATTAATTTCTCAGAGAGTTTGGATGGAAAGGGAATGTCATTGTTTGGTTGATGAGTTTATTCAACAAAACTAGGTTGTGTTTCTTCTGGTTTTTATGTTTCTTTAGGGATTTATTCTATCATAGGAAAGGAAGGTTTTGAAGTGACATTTACTAAATGCAGAAATTTATTCTTACAATCGATTGAGTTCACTATGAGATTTTTTTTTTCTGATTCCACAATATACGCTAGGTTTCCCTACCTCACATTTGTGGGATTTTCCATAGTTTGTGAAAATATATATGGCTAGGAAAGTTGATCATGTTGGGAAACATTAGTGGGTCTAGTCAACAGGGCTTGTTGACCTTGAGGTATTTATTGATTATAATACTACTGCCTAAATCCTTGAGGTACATGCTAATGCTATTGGTAATGAGGATTAAACTATTGAAATAGTGGAATGTTTAGATATGGATCCCAAGGTTGTTGATAATAATTTTTTGGGGCATTCCAATATGGGATCCACTCCTATGGGGCTTGTTGAACCCAAGGTTGGGTATATGGCCATGGTGCATTCCATTGATTTGGGACCCATTTTGATTTTGGGGTGTAGGACTGATTTTGGTTGGACTCAAAATTTTTCCCTTACCTCTGAGACATAGTTTAGCTCAGATTCATCTTGAGTGTTCCATTTTAGGTGATTTTTAAGAAAAGGAAGAAATCCACATTGATCTATGGCATGATTGAGTTCACAAAGAAGATAAATATCTGTCTTATCTAAGGGGACAATCCTTCAGTCCATGTTTGTCTCTACATCTTGGGCAGTAGATGAACAAAGGATTTTTATTCTTGGATTTCTCCCTATCCATAATTGTGTTGAGTTGAACCAAAAGGTGTCTTCTCAAATTTTCAATCTCTTCTCTCAATTTGGATATATCACCACCAACTATTTTTCCTTTCTCTCTGTGAAATTTGGGGAGATTCGAGAGTAATTCCTACAGATGTCAATGATTTATGTGAATTCTAGTTTGTTCATGTCTCCATTTCCCATAATATTGAAGGCTTCTTGTGTGTCCTCATCCAACCCTTTAAAGAATAAAGTCTTACAAAGATTAATATCTAGACCAGTACCATACCTTGCTATGAAGGAAGAGGAACTGATCTAGATAATCCTCTACACTTTCATCTTCCTATTGTTGAATTATAAAAAGTTCTTCCTTCCTATCACTAAATCTATAGTAATCCTGATACTTTTACAATAAAATCATTTCCATATCCTCCCAGTTATGGACGGTGACAAGGGTTAAGACCATGAACCATCTCATAGCTATATATTTTAAAGTGAAGGGAATAACTTGAGCTTATGGGAATCATAAGTGTAATAATAAGTTTGGCATAAAACCTTGAATTCAAAAAGGAATTGGCCATGGTCTTCTGAAACTAATCTTTGGAAGGTTGGTAGGATATAGGGGGATATGTTTTTCATTGGATCCTAATTGTTAGGATCTAGTTGTATGGGATAGGTAAATGTTTTTCCAACTAGAGGGTTTCCATTTTATGTACCATTGGATTTATCTACTTCATTAGCCATCCTTATTTGGTCAACAATTTGTTCCACAGGATGGTTTTGAATATTTATTCTAATGAATCTATTTCTACGGTCTCTAGGTCTAAACATAAAATCCTATCACAATGAGAATGGTTCCCTAACTAATAAAATTGAACTTAATTGTTTGCATTCCACATACTCCAAGCTTAGAAGATTCTTGCTATCACTACAAGGTCTTATTACTTCATAAGAAAGAGTTATGGAAATAAAATTTCTGAATGGAAACTTACCAGACAACAAAAAAACACTTCTAGCTATCACTTTTAACCTTTGATAACACCTTGAATTCCCTAACAACGATGCCAAAAAGTGATGAACGTTGTTGATACTCGTACTTTAATGATATTATCTCTGTCAATCCAGGGTAGTTTCCATGGCTGTTTGCAACAAAGGGAACAATAGGAATTGCTCTTAGCACATACTCAATAACAAAATTAACTGAATAATAACTAATTACAATTATAAAATGTAATGCATGGAAAGTAAAGAATGTTATAGATAGAATCTAAGGATTTTAACACAAGTTAATACTTAAAATGGTAAATGCATAAAAATGAAAGAAAGGAAATAACAATAAATCTCCCTTCTCGTTGGGGAGGAGTGGCCCTTTACCCTTCCCTTTGATCGTGTTTAAGGCTGAAAGTCACAAATTTTTTTCCCTTGAATCTGTAATATTTTTTGAATTGAAAGAGTATGCTTTTACAATGAATCAACTAACTGAAGTGAACCAATAAATCTAAATGAATTATATCTTTTATACTAGAGTAATCCTAGTCCCTCTGGGAGAGAACTATTTTATTCACAATAACTAACATCTACTAAACTGACTGTTGACTAAAATAATGACTATCTATTCAAAGGAATACATTTGTGGAAGAAGTACTCTTTGAGGTGTTTGAACTGGAATTAATCTTGCTAACTATAGAGGATGTCTATGATTGAATCCTTTGAGGTATTTAATCAGTGATGGAAGATTATTCATATCTTTAGTTTATTATAGGGAATTTTGGTGATAATAAATCTCTAGGTATTGGCTGTATCAAGTCTCCTAGCAATTAGAGTAAATAAAACTCAAAATCATTATGAATGTAGGTTGAGTTAATGGCCCACGTTTCCTATTTATGTTGTTATGCTGCCATATGTTTCAATATTAAACTATCTATCTTCTTATGCAAATACCTTATTTCAAGGAATTCAGAGTTGATGACCTAGATGATATTGATGTTGTACTATGAGTCCTATATTAATGTGGAGGAAAGTCTTGTGTAAATTGATTAATTGAGTCCTGATCCAATGCACTAATTACATCCTGTGCTATTGCAATTTAATCTTGTGATAAATCAACATATAATTTTCCAAAGGTACTTTTAATGCTTATAAAAAGATCAATTTAAGCCATTTTGAGGAAGAAATAATAAGATAAAAATAACATGCGTAAGCACAATAAATATTGAAAAACATAATAAAGAATTAAGTATGAGAAGTTAACATTATACATCATGTAATATGATATCACAATATTATGGGGCTTCACATGGTTTAAAATTAACAAAATGGGGGTTAATCACTTGTATCCTTCTTGAATAACTCTTGGAAAAAATAGACGAGTCCTTCCGACAATGAATTCTTAGTGAGTGGAAGGGATCCGAGTTCCTAAACAAAATTTACAAAATCATCTAGAATATTGAAGGCACGTTGTTCATTAGATTCAATTTCAGAGGTGACATCTTCTATTGTGTCATATCTAGCATTCATTGTGTAGATCCAAACCAGGAACATTTTCTCAACATCAGATGTAAACATGATCCTACTCACGAGAATGTGAGATTTGAGGAAACTCATCTCAAACACAAGTGGGAACACCTCATCCCAATGGATAATCTATTTTCATTATCTTCCATTGTTTTCTTCACTTCCAAAATGGTGGAAATAACATATTTGAACAGAGAGAACCTTTGGAAACAATGTGTTTCCTTCTTCAATAATCCTTTCAACCCAACTATCATTGGCCCTCCCTTGCATTGAGTAACCTTGAGCTCTCTTGATTGTTTTGGGTTTGAATCTACTAATAGGAGTGATAGATTCTGTGTGAGGAGGTAATACTATACTATGGTCTAATAATGCTTGTATATAAGAAGTGATAGTTATCACATGTTCTTCCAACTGCTCCATTGTTTTCTTGTACTCATTTTGAGAAAGTATGTGGGTATAATTTTACTTGAATGATTGTGAATCACCCTCATGTGTAGCATAACCCAATGAATTATTTTTCATCTTGCAGTCACTATGAACCATTTATTTAATAGGTTTTGTAACCTTTGGTCAGGAAATTTATACATACTGGTCACTAGAAGTTCCATTAAAAAGATGAGAAGTTACCTATACCTTCTTGCTTTGCTTGGATCTCATTATTTTTTTGATGGCTCAAAAGTCAAGAACTACAACTTGTATTTTTCTTGGTTCATTCTCAAGAAAATCATTAATCCATGGGAATACCTCTTCTATAGTAGACACGATGTTAGTCATTGGAAAAATTTTAGGAGCCTAGAGGGATATCATAATTCTATCCTTATATGAAGGTTTGACCATCAATAAAGACACACTTAAATGTTGAAGAACATGAGATAGTGATGGATCAACTTTACATGAATCATGAGGCTCTATGGGATGTTTGATGATTATGAAATTCTTATGAAGCTTCCTAGAATATGAAACCTCTATGTGTCATTTTTATTTATCTTTCTTTTCAAAGATTCTTGTCCAATGGATTTTGGCTGCACTGAAGTGAGGTTTGATTGCAATGTTTCTTCCTTTTAGGTATGATCAAATTACTAGGTGTTGAAATAAATGTTTAAGAACACTATTATGTGAATGACATCAAGTGAAACTGAGATGGTTTCTCATTCTTGCATATATGGTGCTCCACACAAAGATGACCCATTTAACCTTCCTGATTTCATCGTACTTATTGAAAGAAATCAAATTTGGTCTGCTCATGTAACTTCTTGCTTATATGTCTCCCATGGGAAAATATGATTTCTTGATCCTTCACATATGATGGCTTTGATTAATTCAATAGTTTGATTAGCTCATTATGACTTATTTCTCGAAGAGATTTAGACATGAAGACATGTTTCACATATGATGACCCCCAATTTACTCTATGAGCTTCACATTTCACTTTTGAGCATAATGAAACCCTTTTTTGCTTCACAATTCACTTCCTTGATGAATATTTCACCTAAGTGGAAACATGCTTATAATTTTTTTTTGCTCAGTTTTCTCCTCGTGGAAATGGATTTCCTTATCCAAATAGAAGGATTGATCTATAAATATAACTTGAAGATTAATCACATGTTTTTTCCTCAAAATCACACTAATCTCATCACCAAACACTGATTAAGTTTTTTAGAAACACTCTTAGGGGATACACATTATTTATGAGCCTGAGATGACTTTTAGTATCACTCATGATGATCTTTTCTCATCATTCATGATTCTTGCATCAAGTTATGTTTTACAAAGATTACCTTAGAAATGATGCTTTAAGATCTTGCAAGGGTCCTATTTCCTACTTGGGTCATGAAAAAACCTATCGACCTTGTGATGGTGGCAAAACATAAGAAAATAATAAGAATGGGAGCTTCCACATTCAATTCTAAGATTTATTATTTTTAACAGGTTCTATCCAAAACTGTTATTTTTAGAAAGTTTTCACTATTATTTTCTTTTGATGTTTTTTGCTCATTTGTGTTATTGCAATTGATGAAGGCTTACTACTTTTAAAAACATGCTATTTTTAGATGCATGTTTTCCTGAATACTATTATTTTAGAAAGTCCCCCAAATTATCCTTTCTGATGTTTCTTAAATTTTTAGGATATTACAAATACTAAGAATTATCACTTTGAGAAACTTACTATTTTTAGTAACTTGTTGTTCTAAACACATGATATTTTTAGAAATTTCACTTATCGGTGCCGGGTTGCAAAAAATCCACTATCAAAATCTTATTTTTTGCACCAAGGTCTTTTGATTTGAATTTCATCATTTACATCTGCCGGATCTTTGGGAAATTGAAAAAGTAAGTTTTGGGGGTTTGATATTTTAGTTTTTTATTGTGAAAAAATCTAGGGAATCAATGAATTTGTTGTTACAATATTCCTTAAGACATTTTAGATAGGGATATTCTGTAAAAAATTCAAGGTGATCGGGACTCTCGGTTGAAAATTTATGTTCAAATCTTCATTTTTAGTGGCTATGGATGTCTGGAAGAAATTTGGAAACATCTCTAGGTAAAAATAGAGTCTGGAGGGTGTTAAAATAGTAACCTATCATGATAATGGTGACCTGTGTGGTAACTAAGGGGTTTAAATTAGTTTTAAAAGGTTTATAACTCACTATGCTACTACACATTGAACTTGGGTTTAAATTGAGTTTGGAGAGAGTTTGAAAATGGTACAATGGGGAAATGGGGGACTCTAGGGACATAAAAGGGTGAATTGGATAAAGATCATGAAAAGTGGAAGCATGTGCATAGAGGTGAATGAGATGAGGAGCTAAGAAATTGCACCTATGGAGCTGCATGAGGTCACATAAGGGTCCAGGAGCTTCAACTTGCTTGGGTCACAATTTCTTGTCCCCCTTATCCCCTTCAGAATAGAGGGTGAAATGGGGACACTTGGTACATAAAAGTGTGACCAAGGTGAGGGAGTGAGGTCCCACTCTTATGCCCCTCTTGTCCCCCTTGCACTGTGGGGACTAAAGGGGTAGTTGGGGACACTTGGGACACTTGGGTGTCTAAAGTGTGACCCAAGGATGAGGATGAGGTTGAAATTTTGTGTACCTAATTTTACCATTATCTCCAAGAGGACATATGAGACACAAGGGTGTAAAAATTTCTATTGGGCTAAAAATGGAAAGACATAGTTACTTAAGATGTCTAGAAATAGACTTAGAACTTGCTTTTTTCACCTCAAAGGCTTAGAATGATGTTTCAGGTGAAATATTATATTATTTTGACTCAAAAAAAACATTCTAATATCAACAATTTTTTTTTCAAATAATTTAATTGGCTTGAAAAATTAAAATTTAGGCCCATTTTTTGTTCAAAATTAAGAGGGGCAGTTGTATGTTTTGAAATTATTCATAAAACCTTTAATCCTTAGATTAAACTTGATGCTCCCAACTTATATATAATTCTTATAGATTTATGATTCCTACTTTTTTGATTCTTGAATCCTTAGGGAACTCCTAGAAGCATCTAAAGAAGTCAGGTTTCACCATTAGGATGTTCATTCCTTGCACTTAGAAAAATTGATGTTGAACAAATTATCCTTGAATGATTAATTATTTCCTAAATCTTCCCAAATTTCCTCTAACACCTTCAATAATCCCTAAAACAACCTTAAATTTTTTTTTAATTTCTTTAACTCTTCTCGAGGATGCATACTAGCTTCAAAATGACCAAAATTGGCCTTTTTAGACCTCCACGAAGACTTGTCTTTTACTGACCTTCACTGAATTCATCCATAAAATTTATCACACTTCCTTGCATACTAAGGAATTATTGAAAGAATCCTTAGGTCCTTCCTCAGAGCTAGGTTGATTTGACAATTATAGATAGGTTGTTCAAGAGGGGATTTTAGTGTGATCGAGAGGCCAAATTTTGGACAGTGGCTTAGTTTTCATGCTTTGAAATTTGAATTTTTAGGCTAGTCATTTTACATGACAACATATGGATCTAGCTTGGGGACATTGGAATGTATGAGGAAATATAGAACCTTTGGAGGTATCTCATGAGTAGTAACTAGTGCTTTATCAAATTGGATAATAAAGTCAATTCCTCACTCTTAACACAAGTGAAGAACACACACAAAGGGAAAAGACATGAAATAAACAAATGAAAGGAAAAACACCAAATTTTAAAGAAAGCACACAAGGAAAAGTGAAATAATGGTACATGGGAGGGAAATTTATTGAGGTGGGAGAATAATTTACACACACCTTTTAATGGGTTGAGAAAAGTATGTACCATCATGGAGTAGTGGGATGAATTCATACCTTTTCCAGAGCTCAAAGATAATCATTAGGTCATGCCATGTTCTCACAATGTCTCTACATGGTTTGAGAATAAGGAGAGAGACCATGTTCCCATATTTCATATTGATACTATATAGAAAAAAACTCTTGCATCTAATGACCACCTTGTTACTTATTTGGCGGTTTTTCCTCACATAGTCTCATCTTGATGCCTCGTTATTGTGAGAAGCCATTCCTCCATGTTTTTAAAAATACAATATATGGTTATTTCATAAAATTATTCACTATAATTAAGTGAAGGTTGCAACATGGAATCATTTATAGAATTAATAGTGAACCCAAAATATATGAGGATAAGTTGATTCTCCCCCATTCGTAAGCTTCTTCAAGCTTCTCACTTTGTTTTCATGAACAATTGCTTTCTATACGTACTAGCTAAATATTGGCATTAATATCATTTTTTGTGGTGGAGGTATTATCCTCGTAAATGAATACATACATAGGGGATTCTATAATTTCCTTTACCTTCTATATTCCATGAATACAACCTTCTTCACATAATGGGAAAGTATATGAATCATCTTCAAATTCATTCTCATCCACCAAGGCTTCAAAGAGAACATTGAGCTTGCCTGTTTTGTTCTATCTCATTGTTGGACATTTTTGCATCAAAAAGGAGAAACAAAAATTGAACTCACAATTATCTTGCAATAGTCATAACATAGATCAGGAGATCTCAAGACTAAGATGAGGGTTTTCAATTTCTTCTACAATATTCAAAACATCTTGCACAGATTATTTCTTCAAATTTTTGACATAATCACTTTGAAGAATATTCACTTTGGGTCTCAGGGAGATGATTTTTAGTTTGATATTCATATGGTCAGGACTCATTTGAAATTCCTACATCTCCTAATTAGACATTTGTTGTCATACGAGGTTTCCTTCTTGCAAGTTAAGGCATACATGATATTCATTATTTTCTAATAGACACACAATATCCATGTCTTTATGGGGAGGGAACACCATCTCAATTAAATATTAATCAAGTTATCATCATGAAAAGGAGTAAGGAACATAATATTAGGGATGCACAACATGAGGATAATCATTCTAATCCATCCTAGGACATATCTCTTATAAAGTAATCTTCTTCCTCATAGGGAAAACGAAAAGGGTCAATGCTCATTATGGTGATCACTATTACACTCTCTTGGTGATGTAAATGGGAAACAATACTCATTCGAGGAGATCACATATGTTACATTGTCCATCTACATGTTGTATATAAATAAAGAAATCAGATTCTTTCATTTTGAGTCATTTCCTAATTGGGTATTTGTACATCAAATGAAGAGTCAAAAATGAGAAAGAAAACCATCAATAATTACCTTAAATTCATCCTCCTAAAGGAACTTGTAATGAGTGAAATAAAATTCATCCCAGAAACATCTTCAGTGGTTGGTGGAACTCTATGACAAGTAATTGGATCCATCCATCACGAGACAATAATCCTCAACAATCTGTGTACATATTGCTCCTTCCAATGAATTTTTGCTTTAGGACAAGATGGAACTACGAATGGATTCTCAAATTTCATTATTTCTTCACTATCCTCTTGAGGTGTTGAGTATGAATTTCATTGGAAGGATCAAGAAGATGACAGTTATGAGTAATTACTGAAGAAATATTTATGGAATAAACACTTCATAGTCATGAGATTTAGTATACAAAAAATATCCATAAGGTAGTTTTTATCCTCTATCATTAGGGAGTGCTTCAATTTTATCATACCTTTCTTGTGTATCCTCAATATAGTGAAAAATTTCAAGGTTAGTTTGGGGATCAAAATTTTCATTCTACAAAAATCAACATTATGTCCAAAAACTTACTTTTCAAGGTTTTCATTTCGTTCTCCTCCATAAGCAATAAAATCATCCAAAGGGAGAGAGATGAAATACAACGCTTTGATTTTATCTAGTCAGTTGTTTTTAATCAAAAACATTACCTTTAAGATAATCTTCATATTTTTGTTGTTCACACAAAATTTAATATCTCTTTTACATATTTCTCATTAGGATCTTAGATTCTCGATCATCAAATGGTGTAATTCCCAATTTAATTTATTCTAGAAGTAGTCCATCTAGAATTAAAGCCATAAGGATTTGATGGTAGCATCTTGAGAAGAAACAATTTTCTCTATTCTAAATATTATTTTCATAAATTTTACAGAAATGTTACTTGAACTTATTTCTATTCTTCTGATTACGGATTTTTGGTTTGAAGCAAGAGAACCTAATTCACTTGTGCCAGAATACATAACTTTTATGAGAGATAGGTACAAAATGACTGGTTGGTTGGAAATTTTCATATATTGGTGGTAATCTTCTTATTCATTGTTTTTGTCACTTATTGGTGCATTAAACACAAATCTTTAAAACTTCATCATTCATGATTTATGAAATGAACATGTGACATGGATTTATTCCTTGATAGAGTCTGCCTTCAATTAATATAATATTTAATTTTGATATCTATGATTTTAATTTTTTTTTGGAATATATATACTTATTGAATTTTCCATAGATATATTTAACGGATGCACAAGGGTAGATTTCTTCCCAACAAAGTTGCCAAAAAATATTGTTGAAATAATTTTTCGCAATGCAAAATTATTAATTTCCACTAACGATCATAGGGGATAAGCCCCTACTTATTTTGTATGGAGAGGATACCATTATTTAATGTAAACTACCTAAAAATGTAGGGTTTTCTGTTAGGCTATGGATCACACATAGGAATATTCCACTAAACCCATGTGGAAAATTTCTTATAAAAAGTAGAAGTGGAGTAATTTTATGTGAAGAGTAGGTAAAGGGGAGTTAAGGTAAATAAGGAGAGAATAGGTTTAATGTTGTGAGTAGGCTTACATAATTCACACAAATCAACTCAGAGTATGTCCACATTCAATTATAAGAACAAAAAAATGTATAACAATGATAAGACTAACAAATCATAGACACAAAATTCTATTGATTCATTTATAAAAGGTTTTGACAACTTTATTGGTTTTATAAGATCATCATATTTACAATGTTGTAAATTAGAGGGAGAGAGAATAGAGGAAAATAGAAAAATAAATAGAGTAAATACATATTTGTTATTTCTTAATGTAGTAGTGGTAAATATAAAAAACATATAATCAATCAATAATTTCCAATCCCTTAGAAATGGAGGATCCATTCAAATTTATAGTGTATCAAAAATGTCATCTTCATCTACCCCCTATATTAATTGTTCACCTATTCCTTGTCACTTGTAACCATCCATATTCCTAAGATACAAAAGTGATTATTTTCCTTATTTGTGAAAAGTAAACTCTTGCAATGTTAATGTTACAGGTCACTTGAGTGAATATGATCAAAATAGACAAAAAATTACATTTCTTAATCAAAAATTAGAATATGAAGAGAGAATAAGGATAGAGATAAAGTTGATAAATCTGATGAGGATGAAAGCTTTAGCTAATGGATAATTATCGATTCATGATCCTTAAGGGAGAGTTTCGATAATAATATCCTATAATTTGAATTATCTACTAAACCAGACGACCATTCGGTGCCAACTTGTTCTTATTCTAGAGTACGGATATGTAGCTCAACACTTTGATGCTATGTTATGGGAACATCCTTAGTAACTTTTAAACTAACTAAATACCATAACTTATGTTTTCTATGTACTATTGGATATAGAGTGTTTGATGTCTGGTGAGGGAATCCAAATTATCCTTATTAGAGGAGAGAGGGTCACTCTCCTCCTTGAATAACTAATGCAAAAAACCGATGAGTCCTTCTGATCTGATGAATAATCTTAGTGAGTGGAAGGGATCCAAGTTATTGAACATAATTTTTGACATCAATATAGAATCTTCAAACGTATGTTGTTCACTAGCCTAAATTTTGGAGATATGACATATTTTATCATGTCATATCTGGCATTCATAGAGTGCGAATCTAAACTAGGGACAAGTTCTCAGCAATGTATGTAAACACATTTCATACTCATGAAAGTATGGGAATCTGAGGAAAGTCATCTTAAGACACAAGTGGGACCACCTCATATTAATGGATATTCATCTTTTTCAATCTCATTACCTTGTTATATTAACTTCCAAAATAGTGGAAAGAACATATTTGAACATAGAGAGAACCTTTAGACAACAATAAATTTTCTTCTTCAAAAATCATTTTTGACCCATCCTGCATTGGTCCTCCCTTCCATACCTTTGTGATCACCTTGGGATCAATATTGATTGGTTCGGAGTCAAAGCTACTAATATGAGTGATAACTTTTGTAGGAGGAGGAGGAACTACATTAGGATCTAATAAGGATTCATACATATAGGCATTGAGAGATCCCACATGGTCTTACTAACCACTTCAATATTTTAATTTTTATTTCATTATTCCTCGAGAGAATGTAGGTGCACATATAATATTCCTTGAAAAGATGAGAATCACCTTCCTCTCTAGCTTGACCCAATGAAATAATGTGTGTAAACTCATATTCATTCTTGATTCATTTCCTTAATAGGATTTGTAAGGTTTGGCTCGGGAAACATCCACATAATAATCACCATAGTATCTCCATTAAAGAAATGAGAAGTTACTTGTTCCTTCTTTCTTCGCTTAGATCTCAAGGTTTTTGTGATGGCTAAAAATTCATGGATCTACTAGTGTTTTGTATCATTATTGGTTCAATCATCAATAAAATCTTGAATCCATGGGAATGCATCTTCCAGGAGAAGATATGATGTTAGTCACAGGAACACTCTCAGGAGTATGATGACACATAATATTTTTTTCATTATGGGAACATTCTTGTCACTCAAAGAAAAGGATGCACTTGGATGCCGATGAATAATGGAGAGGTTGTGATGGATTAATCTCACATGGTTCAACATGCTCTATAAGTATTTTTGATGATTCTAAAATTATTATGAATCTTCATAGAATAGAGGAACCTCTGTGTGTCATATTTTCATCATCTTGTCTTTTCGAAAGATTCTTACCCAATGGCTATTGGTTGTACTAAAATAAGGTTTGGTTAAAATATTTCTTTCTTTGAGGTGTAATCACATTAAAAAGTGTTGAATTATTGTTTAAGAACACTATTATGTGAATGGAATAAAGTGAAACCAAGATGGATTCTTATTCTTACATATATGGTTATCCACATGAATATTAACCATTTAACCTTATTTATTCCAGAGCACTTCTCGAAAGAAATCAAATTTGGGATGATCATGCTCATATGTCTCCAATGGGAAAAGATGATTTCTCGATCCTTCATATATGATGGCTTTGATTGCCTTGATAACTTGATTATCTCATTTTGACTTACTTCTTAAAGAGATTTGGACATGATGACAAGTTCAAGATACGATGACCCTCAATTTACTTCATGTTCTTCAAATTTCACTTTTGAGCATCATGACACCCTTTTTACTTCAAAATTCACTTCCTTGACTAAGATGTCACCTGAGTGGAAACATGATTATAACATATTTTTGCTCAATTTTCTCCTCGTGGAAATGGATTTCCTTCTCTAGATAGAAGGATTGATCTCTGAATAGAACTTGAGGGTGAATCACATGTTTTAACCTATAAATTACACTAATCTCATCAAAAATCACTGGTTAAGTGTTTAGAAACACTCTAAGGAGGTATGCATTATTTGTGACCCTGATATGATTTCTAGTATCACTCATGACGACATTTGAATTGATATCTACCAATAAAATATTGTTTTGAAAATGATACTTCTATATCTTCAATGAATGGTCCTTTATTGTGTTTTTAGAATGTAACTTACTATCTTCAATAGTAACAAAGAAATCATCCATATCCTTCATATTATTCAAGTTTGGTAATCCTCCATTTATAAAAATTCTTCTTTCTCTCCTTAACCACAATAAACATATTTATCCACTGCTATTTATTTATTTATTCCTTTAAGTTATTCATCTATTATATCATGAGATTGAAAATATTCTTGTTCTTGAAGTGCTTGTTGAGTTTGAATAGCTTCAAGGACTTGTTGAGTTTGAAGAGTTATGTGAGCTTGAAGAGTAGTTTGTTCCTTTTAAAACATGTTTTCTTTTTTTCTCTTTTCATTGTATTTCTTCTCCATTTCAGGTTCTCTATTTTGATCAACCTTCCTTGCTTTTATACATTTATAACTCATTACATACCAAAATGTGTGCCATATTGCAACAATCCGATTGCAAACAATTAGAGGAAACTAATAATTTGATTTCATATTTGAACTAAAGGAAGAAAATGGAAAGAAATTCAACTAAATGAAACAACTTGGTTGATTAGAAAATTGAAGTAAATAAAAGAATTTGATTTCATATTTAATGTAGAGGAAATAAATGAAAAAATCAACAAATTGAAATTACTTAATTGAAATTACAAAATTGAAGTAAATAAAATAGTTTAATTTCATACTTAAAAAACTAAAGGAAACTAAATGGAAACAAATTTAACTAAATGAAACAACTTGATTGATTATGACATTGAAGTAAAATAAATAATTTGATTTCATATTTAAACTAAAAGAAACAAATGAAACTAAATTTAAAATGAAACCGAAACAACTCAATATTGATTGCAAAATTGAAGTAAAAATAATAATTTGATTTCATACTTAAACTAAAGAAAATAAATGAAAATAAATTCAACTAAACAAAATAACCTGATTGATTACAAAATTCACAATGTCTATTATAAAGTCATTCTACCACCTAAAAGAAATATATATTATTTTACATTTTTCTTTCCATCATTGAATTTCTTAACACCACATATTTGTTTCCCTATGTTTGGGCTTTCCTTATTAGATTTAGGATGTGCAACATTAATCCCATTTTGCATTAATTTTTCCCAGGTTCATATTGAATTGCATGTTCAACACTGTCATAAATTAGGCCAAATCCTATGGAGTATGAATGTGATGTTTTAAAATTACAAATGAAAATTGTGAGAGGGTCATTAACTTTAAAATTGCTTCACAATTTCATATTTTATCTTAGGAATACTTAAGATTCATGGACATTTATGATGAACAATGTGAATTACAAACTTACTTTCTACAAAAATCTTCTTCACATTGAAGTTGTTTAATAAAAAGTGTGTCCATGTCGGAGAGTCAAGGGTACTTGAATGTTTAACTGACTACCTAGTCCTCATATTATCAATATAGCTGACAAAAATAAATCACTTTAATCATGATTAGAAATTCAAAATCAAAATAAGCACAAAGATCAATATATAATTCAATTATTATAAATATTAGGTCCATAAACATATCATGATCATAAGGCTCCTTCATACATATATTAAATATTTAAATCCAACGTGTGTATAAGGAGTCATGCATATACATTGGGATGGCCCTCATTGGGTTACTTAAAAAACCTTTTGTATACACAACCTAATGTCCAACTTGGGACGCATGCTAGGTAGCTTCTCAGAGATAAATATTCATCTATAAATCCTAGCTTCCTTGTATCAAAACAATGCACTTGTAACCATTTTAAACGAGTTATACAAATGTCGAAAAAGTTCCCCCTAATGATTCTTTAAGCTCACGCACTTCAAATATGCCAATTTAATTTCTACATCTGAACTATTGCATCATGAATAATTAAACAAACTAAGATTCTAAATTGCACTAAATTTCAACTTATGTAAAATATTGAAAATGAATTTTTTAAATTAAAAATGAACTAAATGAATATATTTTAACAATTAAAAAAATTTAAGGAGTAACCAAATTCACAAATACATTCTAAACATCAAATTACAAGAAAATATTAACTTTAATACAAAAAATTATTAAAATATTAATGATACAATATAACTAATATGGGTGATAGTGACGAGCACACTTAGATGATTCATATAATGGGCAATGACATGGTTCTGGTTGATGGAAATATTCATATGTAATTACTCTTCATGAAGCCTTTTTAATATTAGGTCTAACAATGCAAGACAAAAAAATTATAATTCTAAGAGAAATGTATTTAACATTAATATTATAGTACACATCCAAAAGTGTAAATTGTATTAAAATGTAAATGAGATATGATTAAATTCTATATTGGGAATGGAATTTTTATGTTTACCCTATTAATAATATAACCCAACAAACTAATAGTGAAAGGCCAACTTTTAAACAAACTTTGTGGATGTTAAGGCCAATTACATACTACGAAGTTTTAAATAATTTATAAAGAAAGTCATTTAACACTAGATGAATTTTCATAGGAATTTTTGATAGTTTTCCTCCATGAATAAATAAAATTTAATTAGATAATGGTAAGAAATTATAGCTTAACATAACATGATGTCAAGACAATTTTAGAAAACAAGATCTCATAGTTGCCGGGTATGCTCATGGGTTGTGAAGAACTATAGTGTGTGATAAAATCTTGAAGGATACCAAGTAAATCCATACAAAATTTTTATAATGCAACTTAGATGAAATTTATTTGGTCAATAGGATAATTTTTTAGAATTTAAGGTTTTGAACAAATTCATTGGAGACTCTATCACCTTTCTAAATCTAGTGTCATAAGGTAGTGTAACCAATAACCTCTAACTTCATGCAATTATACCAACATAATTATCTATGTAAAAGTATAGAGGATATATGTACTTCATATCATTGTTAAAAGGAGTAATTTTAAGCTCATGTGTGCCATAAGATAACTCTTTACTATAGGTTATATGAGATTTATAGTGATTTGAAAGTAAACAATTTTCTTGCCAAATATGCTCAAATATCGCATTCCCCGCATTTTTGATGGAATATTACCGGTCAACAAAACTAACCCTTGTTTCATAGGAATGTCTAGGAACATGGTTCAAAAAAATTGTACATGTATGGGGTGTATGTCTTATGAAGTGTTATAAGAGAATATATTGAGATAAAGTTAGTTTATGAAGAATCTTTAGATCGCAGTCATTCGTCCATGTGAAAAATAATATATGATTAGGATACTGGTAAGAAATTATAGCTTGACATGGCTTGATGTCAAGACAAATTTTAGAAAACAAATTCGAGTTAGGGTATGCTCATGGGCTGTGAAGAACATATATTGTGTAATAAAATCTTGAAGGATACCAAGTAAATTATATAAAAATAAATTATACAACTTAGATGAAATTTATTTAGTCAATACGATATAGTTTTCCTTTAATGTTTTGAAAAAATTTCTATAGTTTATCTATGTACCTATCTAAATATATTGCATATGTAAGCATACAATGATAACCTCTAGTCCTCATGCAATTATATGAAAACATAATTATTTGTAAAAGTCATAGATGATAGATGTACTTGTATAGCATTGTTAAAAGCGAGTAATGTTAAGTTCATATTGTCATAAGATAACTCTTTACTAGGAGGTTATATGAGATTGACAGTGATTCTTGGAAAGTAAAACAATTCTTGCCAACTATGCTCAAGAAGGAATTTGTGGGTTTGATGGAATCTTACTAGTTTCAAAAAAACAACCTTTCATAGGAATATAGGAACATGGTTCAAACTATGTGGAGTGTATGGTCAAAAAATTTTATAAGATAAGCGTTGAGATGGAGTTAGGTTTATGAAGACTTTGGATATTTTTCCTCCATGTGAAAAATAAAATTTAATCAAATAGGGTCGTAAGAAATTATAACATCAAACACAACTTTGATCAATCTATCAAAGTTTAAATCAAAATAAAATACGTCCATGTTCATGCTAAACATAACAGATTTCTAGCCTGTTTGAGGACCTTGTGGTTGATACTTTTTCCTCAAGAATCAACTAAGTGAACCTCGGGGAATCAACTAAGATATAAATACTATAAGCTTCTTGTGAATATTAAACTACATTTCCTAACTTTCCAACACACTAACACATGAGGAAAACTAATGAGTGAATTCTTCAATATTGAAAGCCCACACAAATTTATAACTAGCATAATTATAAATAATACACTAACCAAAGCCATAAAATTGTTCCCTTACTAATAAGTTATCATTAACATAAATTAATGTAACTATGAAATTCCATAATCATGAGGTGTTTTAAATTAGAATTTTGTGAAACCATAATAATAATAATATAATCATTAGATATTTGATGTAAGATATAATAATTACTACACTAGGACTTTGGAATGTCCCATAAGTCATTGCTTGGCTAGGTGGTTTGAGGTTTGATTGGAATAAATTAATATACATTACGGTACATAGGAAATTTCAGGAAGCTTTATCACTCAACAGAAGTAAGATACTCAACCATTATAGGAGAGGCAACAAAGAATGTAAGTATCCCAATTTAGGTATCTACCAAGTATGCTTCAAGTGTTTATTAAGGATTTTCAAGTTAGGAAAATTGTGGCTTACATTCATCAAATGCTTATTAAACTAACTTGTGAAGGCGGGTTACCCATTTCATCATACTAAGAATATGATGGGTATAGGTTAGGGGAATAATATCCCAATTTGGCTTAAAATAGACTGATATTTAGACCAGTTGAAAGAATATGATAAATCAAAGACTTGGATGCTACATCAGTGCTTCAAAATTTAGCTGGTCATGAGATATGGAGGATGTTCATACTGAGGGTTTGGTACATGGTAATTCTAGTGATTAATTTATTAGTTAACAAAATTGATGCACTTTAAGATTATGGTCAATCCAATGAGTGTAAATTCTAAACCATGAATTTGATTAGAGTTGATCAGTGCAATAATGCTGAACATGGTGGTCTTGAGTAATACCTATTGAAGTCTGATATGAGGAATAAGTTGAATGCTGATAAAGGAAAGAGGATGAAGTTTTCTATAAGCAGTTCTATGTAGGAGTGTATGTCAGTATCAAGTGCTATAAGGAGAGTGCAGGGCCGAGTTCAAGGATAAGGGGGTTATGTTTATGAACAACTCTTCGGATACTTTTTTGCTGACTGTTCTTATGGTCCTTTGTTCAAAGTAAATTTTTATTAGATAATGTTTGCTAGTTGTGTTTTGGTAACATGTTTTGGGAACTGGTTGAGTCAAGTCATTATTGAATTCACTATTTTTTGATATATTTTTTTTGAATTGCAATATTCTGTGAAAGATCTTATGTACATGCCCCTTGGATCCTTTAACAAGTATTATCTGTAAAAAAAATTGTTAGATGATTTGTAGTTAAAAAATCCATGATTGTGCGTGCGTGATGTGTAATTAAAAAACCGTGATTTTGCAATGCGATGCAGTAATAATGTGTAAAAATAAATAAATAGTATTATAAATTACAAAAAATTATTAATTTTAATACAAAATTGATTCTATTTAAAACAAATAATTGAAGCACACAAATAAAACATATCTTTACATTGTAGACAAAACCTTTACACAGTTAGATTAGAGGGGGAAAAGAATTTTTCCTACCAGTATATGCAGAGAAAGATTTTTTTTGCTGCTTATTTTCCAAGGTTATGGTCGTAACCATTACGATCTATAAGAGTTATAGATATAACCATTATGGTCATAAGGGTTATTGTTATAACTATTACATCCATAAGGGTTACGGTCATAAGTGTCTAGTGGTAGCCTAGTGACACACCTGTGTCATCAAAAATTGGCCCTCAAATATCCTATACGACCAATTTCTACCACGTAAGTGCAACTTTAATGCGCTTCGAAAAATGGGTTTCATGGAGAGTTATATATATACATATGGGTTTGTAGTTATTACATCCACAGTACATATATATATATACGATATATACATTTATATACATATATATAATATATATTGATATAGGTGTTGCTTTGTCATTTTTAATTGTAATATTTAGATACCTAAATTTATTTTTTTACACATTTACACACATTTATTTTCAAACATTTTTACACACATACACACACACAAAGAGAGAGAGAGAGAGAGATAGAGTGATTATTTTCATTTTTACTCTTGAGGAGAGAGATACACAGAGAGAGAGAGATATAGAGATATAGAGATTAGATATATATTGAAAAAACTGCACATTCTATAAAAAAGTGAGCTTCACGCAACCATGCTTTTTTCCTAACTATACTACTTTCAATTTTGAGATATTAAGTGTGCGACATTTTTTTTAGTTAACTTCCTAAAAATTTTGTTTAAATATTTAAATAGAAAATATAAGATTTTTGTTGAAAAAGTTATAATAAATATATTTTGAGCAACAATAATGAAAATATAACATGTCTTCAAAGAATCTTATTGTAATAATTATATTTCATTATCATGCATGTGTGTGTGTGTGTGTGTGTGTGTGCATGTGTGTGTGAATGTGTCACTCAATGTGCAAGTTTACACAAATAAACTAGAGTGTTACACAAAAAGAAAATAAAATTTATTGTTTATTATTTAAAAAATAAAATAGTATTCTATGCACTCAAAATATTTCGTTTCTGTACGTTTACACTAATGTAAAATTCTAAACTGATGTATCACTTATCATCACTCAAACTTGTGTAAACTACTGTTAAGAAAATAACATGTCACTTCTCAACACATTATAATAATATTCACTCATATCTAATTAACTAAAGTGGAGTAATAAGTCTTAACCTAATCACGTATTTGAGCACTAATTTCTAATCATAGTCAATAAATCACACACTTACTCTGTACATCTAGCCTCTAAATAATTCATTTATATTCATGATTCCTAAGAAAGATAAATATTCATTAACACCTCTTTACTTTAATTTGACATTGATTTTATCCTTTTCATCTCTATTGCTTGTTGTTTCTGATTGAAAACTTATAGTTTTTCACTATGTATGTGGGACAAAGATGTTTCTCAATAACTTGCACACATAAATCACTCATTCTACAAGGGTGTCAAGGCAACGAGTGGGAAACATACATGTACCAAAATACAAAAGGGATAAAATTAAATGGAATACAACGAGCACTAAGGTCACATATCTAGAGGGTAGTAAACACTACATTAGGTCAACCTAGGGTTTCCAAGTGCATAGTAAAGATAGAGGAAGGAATCCTACTAAGATATCGGTAGCTGGATGTGGAGAGGTATGACTCAAAAATAAATGAAACTAGAATGAAAGGGGTAATAACTAAGGAGTTAATATTGGATAAGAGTACTATGATAAATAACATAAAAACATGTATAGTACCAACCTAACATAACACAATAAAGAAGACAACCCACTTATCTATGTAAAATGACAAGAGATGGTTAGATCACTCACCTTGTACCTTTAGGTTGGTTATTGATGTATCTATCTCTCTAGAGAAGAAACATACAAAGAGATTAACTATTAGGTTGAGAAGGGGAATATAATTCCTTTCCTAGTCTCATTATAGGTGACCTAATAGTATAAGCAACCATCTAAGAAAAATAGTGTTCAATTCAATCTAAGAAAGATGCAAGATGAACCAAGAGCTAGGTGAGTAGATGTAAGGATGAAACAAAAGAGTAGAGAAAATGGAAGTCTAAATTATTCTAGCTTCATTTTCTTATGAGTGTCAAATGAGCTGAGGGTATATATAAGGTGACATAACCTATGAGTGATAGCACTGGCCATGAGAAAATGTGATACCGACACAATTTCCTAACCATAGGTGCTGAAATGAGGTTGTGTGTCATGAAAAGTAAAAGTAATGTTTCATATATCATGGATGTGGATAAACAAAGTGTAAAATGATGAGATGAAAACAAGAAGTTGTGAATGTGATGTACATGAGACCTAGGAGGAAAATGATAACTAGTGCGAGGAAAACTAAGGCCAAGAACAAATAATGACACTCTCAGTGTACTATCTCTAATCCATAATGGTTACATGAACAACCATTCCCCATTCATGGCAAGCCCCTTAAGGAACCCCCTATAGAAATAGATGCATCAGTGATCCTTATTTTCACAAGATATTTTTTAGTAACAGGTATGAAAGATGAAAAGTGAAAAATTATGTGTATACATATGCCCTAGTCGTTGATCACCACATGTTGTAATCGAACAATGTGGGGTGATCAATAGAAATAAATAATACATAACACTACTACTGAAATGGCTAGATAAAATGAAATATACCCACCAATGCATACCTCATAGAGTTTCCCATCTTACCATGTGTTGGCGCAATCTATGCTATAAGAAACTTGGAGAAGAAAAACTAAAAGAGAACACTAGAGGATCATTAATAAAATAAGACATAAATCACCTAGCTAGGGGCCCATGGGATAAATATAGTGATATTGTGATGGTATGGTGTCATAAAAATGGGAGAAAATCAAAGATCATTTAAATTAGTTGTGCCATAGGGTGAAACAAATGGTGTGATATTATACTCATACCACAATAAATGATGTGTGTTGCAGGTCTTTGGAGTGAAAATGATGGTCATTAGAAGATTTAGGTTGATCAGGACTGATTTTGAATAGGAATTTAAGTTTTATATAGTGATTTTGAATTTTATTTACTTATTACTTCTTTTGGAATTGAGATAATTGAGCTCTGGAATTCCAAATTTGAGGTGTATTTCAATTTCATGGCATGAGCATGAGGTAGTGATGAAGGAAAATGAAGCAGAGCATGCGATGGGATGAGACCTTGAGTAAGTCTTTGCATTTAATTTTGTTAAGTAGATTAGGTGTAATTTAGTTATTTTTATTTTTTTGGAGTCATTAGTGTGTCATTCTCATTAAAATTTGTGCCATCGGGTAGGTTAGGATGAAATGCAATTGGGTTTGGGAGGGATTCAATTTTTAGTTTGTCATTTTGTAGATTTTTAAAGTCAAAATATGTAATCCGCGGCCTCTTTTTAGCTAGAGGCCATCAACCTATTTGGAATAGGGGGGTCAATGGTGTTGGAATGGGGGGAATTTTTTTCCATGGGCCAATGGAATAGGGGAAAATTTTCTAGGTGTTGGTGGCATTTTCTAGGAGGCCGATGGCGTAGGGATTTGGTAAAAATAGGCTACATACTTTGATTTTTCACTCCAAAATTGATTTTTTAGAGTTTTGAAGTTTTCTTGTTATCATTTTGTGGATGCAGGTAGAAGCATAGGATCCACCTATGGTAGAGTTTATATGGGTTATGGATGAGTATGATGATTTCCATCCTATCATAGGAAGAGGTTGTTTATTTACAGGGTTGGGGATTTGGAGGCATCAGAAAGATTCCCATGATACTATTGGATATGGATTTATTACATTTGTTTTTGGATACATGGGAGACTAGGTCTAACACCTTTCAGTGGTGGAAAAGACATGAGATGATGAATATGGCCTTGAAATTGGAGGCTGTACATTGGATTTTGGGGTTACTAATTAGTAATTCTCGTATGTATTGCGACATGACATTAGATGTTGTAGAGCAGAGAGAATTTTCCATATGGGTTATGGGCAACAATATATATATATGACCATCCCATGTTGTGCATTTGATTTAGCACAGTACAAGAAACATGGATTCTGAATATTTAGAAGGAGTTATGGGGATGATGGTGCCATGCATAGTGTGCCTAAAGGAATATGAAGCCATCCCATTATTTATGGTTGTAATATGCATAGATGTGGTGGATCATAGGGTTTTTTTTACTTGGGGCAGCACCATATGGGTGTAATTAGTACATGATATTTAAATGGTATGGTGCATAGGCCTGAGGGACATGAGACCCATCATCTTATTGAAAACCTAGATTTATGAGAGGTAACCAATGTACATGTCGACAGGGACACCATAGGTATTAGAAATAGATGCCCCAAGAGTACTTCAATAGGAACATGGGCCAACAATGAGATTTCTTCAGGTATATCAGACGCTAGCACAGGTAAGTCCAAGTGATGTGATATGACATCCCTACATAGGGAATGTAGATTAGTTTCCCAAATGGCCCAAACTAGAGTTTTTGGGTACCATGATAGAGGTGACATGTCATTATGTTTATTGGGTGGAGATCCGTATCATGAGTAGAGTCACGAGATAGTTTGGGTGACTAGTTCTAGATGTGATACCACCATTGTCACCCTACCAGTGTCATCATTCCAGAGACGCTATGGGAGTAGAGGAAAGGGTACTAACAATGTAACCTCGTAGGGTACATGTGGTGGGCATACATGGTTAGAGGTAACATAGGAATGGTGGGGATTCTCATGGCCCACCGCATATCATAGTAGTTATTGGTTCAAAGGATGGATCCAATAAAGGATCCACAAATACAGGACCAAAAGATTGGATTAGGTCCCCATACCATAGGAGGGGGAGCCAGATAATCAGTACCTAATCAAAGAACATAAGATTTGATGGCTTAAAGGAGTATCTTTGACATCGATCGGGATACAGATAGATATGCATCTGAGATAGAGGCCCAGACCATAGTGAAGAGGAAATATGATATTGGTACCTAGGGACAAGTGAGAACAATATGTTTGATCCAAAACCTCATCATGATGACAAGGAGGAGGAATTTTTTGGAAACCAAGGAGATGGGAAACCATTGTGGGGAGACCAATGCAGCCAAGTATAAGTGATGTTATGTTATTTAGATGATTTTTTTGGAATGGGTTTGATATCATTAGTGATATGTGTCAGTGTTTTGTTTTGTTGAGTGGATGGTAGTAGAGTGGTGCTTCCTAATCAATATTTCCCATCGTGAGATCCTAGAACACGTATTAGATGTCTGGGATACTACAGTGATGGTGGATATGATAACACCATTGACAAGGGATTCAATGAGGTCATTTCTTCTAGTGGGTGAGGCATCAAGGACATTGAGGAGATATTAAGATGCATAGGTGCTAGATTACTGATAACATAGATGTGACGCTGCATAGTCTATTGTATGAACAAGAAAACCCTGGTTTAGGAGCATGTAAATTGCTTAACATATGCCTAGAGAGATGTGACGTAGATCAAGTCATTAGAGACCCAGATGGTGAGAGAACAGGGAGAGGCCTCCAGAGTCAGATCTAGGGTGGCATCATTAGCTTACATAGAAAGATTAGCCATCACACCACCATCAAATTAAATCATCTAGAGACCACCACAGGGGGAAAGGGTTATTCCGCCATATTGTAGATGGGCTAGAGCCATTTTTAAATGATTTTTATCGATGTATAAAAACAATTTTGATATATATATATATATATATATATATATATATATATCGATGTATAAAACAATTTTGATATATATATATATATGATTTTTGATGAAATTTTGGTATTTGGTGATGTGTATGTGATGATTTACTTATCATTTTCCTACTTTCCACATGTATGTATGTGATAATACCATTTTATTTAGGAACAATGATAATGATATAGATAGATAAATCTAATGAGAAGGGGATCGATAAGATATCCCAACTCACCGCGAGGTGAAGAAAACAAGAGGTGAGACAAGGCCAATACATCCAACGATAGGATCTCAAGGTATTATTATGGTATATAAATCTAAGAAAGGCCATAGGCCTAATAAATGATGCACATAATACCATGGTTATTCAATAAGAAAGATTAGGGAAAATTGGGAGTAAGACGCTCCAATGGTAGGAGAGACTAAGATGTGAATGGTGATGAATCCAAGCAAAATGAAAAACCCAAGAAAAGATGTAACAAGATATTTTATATATTATGATAAACCCAAGAGGGGATCAAGAGCCCAAGTGAAGGAAGAAGGTGTTGTGTTAAACCAAAGCTGGGGCTGAGAGTGAATGCGGGAGGATTGGGACGAAATAATAAAATAAGATGTAGTCAAGGTATTTTATAGGTAACTAACCATGAGGGATGAAAGATCACAATTTTTCAATGATGATAACATCAACGTGATTTGAAATGTGGCTTATGGCATGGGCCATGAGGTCCTCGATAACACGTTTTGTAATAGCGACCTACTTATGAACTTCATAGCTTGTGACGAATGTGGTATCATCGATTTGATCACCCAATTAAGTGAGACCATCATGTTGAGTAACATCCATAATGGGATGAGAATCATAGCAAGGTAGTGTTCCATAGGTACATTGTGGTCTAGTAGGTATAGGGGAAGGTGGTATGTTTCGAGAGGAATCATTGCCATGCTTCTGATGATGAGAGGGAGTTTTGGAAATAGGATGCTTGGTACGCAGAACCTAACAGTCGGCGTTGGTGTGTGCACAATACTTGTGATGAGAGTAGAAGAAAGGAGATGAAGCATAAGGATATGTGTAGCCTTTTTGGTTTGATCACATTTGACCTCAAATTCAAGCTTCTTCATGTGGCATCAATAGGATCTACAATAAAAAACATTATGCCTAATAGTCTCGTGCCATGCACAATATGAATCGTTTATAGATTAATAAAGAGCCATACCAGAAAGAGGTATCATAGGATGTAGAGGGATAGTGAGAGTATCTGATGAGGGCACCAATATAATAGGTGAGGATGGTGTTGATGGAGTAGTGTGACTCATCGACTTTAGAGTCAAAACTAGCAACTTGATCATATTATTATATAAGGGAAAGTCAGCTGGCTATGTTGATGTTAGTATGTGGGAATGCGATTAGTGGAGCAATCTGAGGCTCAAGGACCAGTGGGGAAGAATCTTCAATTGTGCTTGTAGGTTCCTCTTATACTAGGATGATGTCCATGTCATGAGTACTCTTGGTGCGTAGGGTTTCTTGGTATAGTGATACTTCCCAATAAAGAATCTGAACAGAGATAGCCAAATGGGGATATTTTAAGGTGCAACCATCATCATAATCTGATATGGAAGCATCTACCACACAAGAGTCAACTATGGTATCTAGTTAGAGCACATACTACCATGGGGGCTGTGACGTTTGTGAGATAGCTATGGGAATTGAATACTCCTTGCATGGCTATAAGGAAGGAGGAAACTAATATATGATGAGTTTAGTAAGATCTAAAGTATTATTTTTGAGTGTGACTTCATCAATTTATTCATCATCAAATTCCAATAGCTTAAGAGGTGTACACCCAACCAACTCAGGATGACCGACATTTTCACGAAGAGTATATATAGGGTAATTTAATAACTAATACTCCTGAAAGGGGATACGATATAGTTACTCAAGTGTAGGAAGCTTGTATCTCCCACTTTTCTGAAGTGTGTCATAGTTCCAAGGGTTAGTGTCCCTTTTTTTGGTTCCCAAAATTACACCCCAAGGAATGGAGCAACTAATTAGAGTAAGTTAGCTATGAGGGAGTGATGAGAAATGGAATGTTCTTTATCACTGATAGTCAGGGATTTTTTCAACACTCAAACTTCTGGCTCAATTTTTGAGAAGTAATTGGGAAGCACCTTAACTAAGGGGATGGCTTATCCCTGCAACTTTTGGCTCTTCTTGGACCAAGGTGAGAGGACCCAATTGAGAGATCTAAAATAAAGGAAAAATTGTCCTAGCTTGGTATCCTTTATAATCGATGTAACTTAATTTGAAGTGAATCCACATATACAATACTCACTCATAAGTGTTATCACTTGATTATTGTACACACTTGACAACATCAAATACAGATCAAAATAGATAGATAACGAACAATCTCATATACTACTTCTGTAAAACATTATTGACCAAGGGTATTTCAGATGCAATTGGATCAAAATCTTGGTGGGATTTTAGAAAAGTGTGAAGGTAATGAACAAGCTTTATGCATTTTTTTTTGAAATAATCATATGTATGGTGTACAAATTTGATATGCTTACTAGGTGTGGAAAGAAATGGGAAATTTTAGTAAAAATTTAAAGCAGAGGGTAACTACTTCTATGATTTTGGAATGCTAATACTTCCATGGAAATATAAAAAAATATGTAGAAAAACATTTACATTCATCGATACTCAATTCCTATAAATTTAATCGAAAATATTAGAAATCCTAGCTACAAATCCTTGAGTTAGAAGATAGAAAAAGCACTCACCATGCCTCTTTCATACACCTAAAATACCCTTAAGGGATGACATTAACCTTTCAAGAATAATGTCTCCTTTATGATTTTAAAATTGGAATAGAATATAGTGGAGTATACACTACTCTGTAATATTCTCACAATGACCAAAAAATGTAACAATTGAAGAAAGATTTTGCATACTTAACAAAGTAAAATCAGTACAAAATTGTAACAGAAATTATATCACCTCATTTATACCTTCAAAAAATCAGAAACATGAACATACTATTTGATCAAAACAAAGTAAATATATTTGTATAATTTTTTAGTAAGGAGACATAAATAAATGCCTTCAAAACATGCTAATGGCTATATAATACAACCACCTTAGCATTTCCTTACAAAACAAGACATTATCAAAATGTTTTTATCTGAAAACTAGAGAATGAAAATAAATCTAGACCTTATCAACAAAATTTTCCAATTACCTGCCCAGAATGAGGACAAGAGCCCCATTCTTATAAAACCTTACTCAAAATATCTACCCAAATTTCCCCCTATAATTTTCCCAAGGGATCCTTTAAAATTCTCTACATGCAATCTAATATATTTTTCAAAATAAGGGAAATATATTCTAACTGAAAAGGTTCCCTCCTTTTGATTGGGCTATTTGAATGGAGAGCAACACATTGACACTTGGAGGGAAAAAATAACATTCCTTTATTTTTCAACAATTTTTTTGTCTTCTAGAAAATTTCATTGTGTTTAAAAAAACCTTTGCATCAGAGTATTTCACCATGTAAGAAATTTTTCTTTAATTTCCTTCTTCTTATCTTCTTTAGCTTTCTTGGTCTACTTCAATGGGCTGATTCACCAAGTTGTCCCTTATCCTATCCCTGTAGGCATCAAAATTTCAAAACATTTGCAAGATAGGTTCCTTGTTAGGCCCCGAATGATAATGGAAAATTATTTCCTTCCTCACACCTACATCATCAATCTCCATAGAAACAATTCTTCCCTTTTTTAAGTTCTTCGTTAATTTGGAAATTGTCAACTCAATCTACACCCATCATTGTATGGTAGACAAACTGAAAGTACTTGATTCTCTATGATTACCAAAATCATGATTCCTGAAGAGTCTAATCAATTTTTCTATATTTTCCACTCTGATACTTTCTCCACTGTGTTTCCTCTTCAACTTTCTAATCAGAGAATGAAAAATATCAATGTAATGAAGTTCTTTATCTCTCACCTCATCAAGAATTTTGATGGATTTTATCAAAACTCCACCCATATATTTGTAGATTCATGATATTCATGTTGATTTCCTATAGACTCAAGAGACATAATTCCTTCCTTAACAACCAAGTTACCATTAAATTCTATAATGGATTCTATTTTTGGAAACATATCAGGCCACATCATTTTTTCAACATCACAATTGTCCATTAGTGCCTTGGTTATTTTTCCTTTGTCAAAATTATGGGAATAAACACTGCATGGATTTCCATGATCACTTCTTCACCTCTAGCAACCAAATCATTTTACCACTAAATAATGGCTCCACCTCATTTTGTAAAATCAATTCCTCTTCTCATATAATCATTAGTGATCACAGGGATTTGAACATGTACTGCCCTATGGGTCCCTAGTAAATTTTATAACTAAGTTGGATAATGATTCATCATTGGCCTTTATATATATTTTTAGTCTCTTTGAATTCATCAATCTTCTAGAAAACCCCCTCCACTTCCATAGAGAAATAATTTTTAATTCCTTGGTGGAAGGTCTACCTAATGGGATTCTTACGACTTGAAAATCAGATGGAGATGCTTCACTTTGGAGCACATTGGTTTTAGGAGTTGTAATTTCTACGAATATTTCTCCCTTCTTATTCAAAATTTTTGTTGATATAAATTTTGATTTTTTTAGTTGGACAAGTAGGATTTAGGAGCACTAAACTTTGTAAGTCATCATCATCCCATTGTATTTATACCTTTTCCTTCTTTGGGAGAGCATCCTCAATATAATCCCCCATGGGTGATTAATGTTCATCAAATGATTTTGGTACCCGAAGCCATAAGAATAAATGTAAGGGTTTTGGAAGAAGAAGGAAATGCAAAGATACCTTTCATGGTTACACACACTAGTTCTTCCTGATAACATTGTTCCACAGGATCATTTTGGAAATTTATTTTATCTGTATATTTAGATTTATACTTTAGTTCTTCACCTCTTAAGGAATTTTGGTCAACAAACTCTCCTCTTGTTTTTTCCAAGCCCTCATTCATTTTCCTCACTGGGGACGAGGACTATCTCACAAGGTTCTTAGGGAGCAACATTGGTCATTGGGAACTGATTTTTAAAATTTTTTACATCTACCTCAATTTCGCGGGGTTCTATTGCAACTGTAACACCCAAGGTCTCCCATTGTGTTATTTATACTGTGACTTCCTCTATTTGAGACTGTCCCTTCTGGGTTATTAACCATCCAGCAAGTATCTTACACTTTATTGTCAATTCCTTTCTCCTCTCCTGTCATTTTACTACTTGGAACATGTTCCAGGGTATACTCAACTCTTACCCCAACCTTAGATGTATCTGTTTCCTTTGGATACTTTTATATTATCAGTGCCTCAGTGTTCTGTTATGGAATGGGTAAGGCATTAGGTACATGAACACTCATAATGGGTTGTTCCTTAGTAGGTGAAATAACCTAAGCTGGTGGGGCAACAAGGATTGGGTCAGTGCTCTTTTTATGGAATGGGTAAGACATTGGGTACAAGAACACTCGTAATGGGTTGTTCCTTAGTAGGTGAAATAACCTAAGCTAGTGGGGCAACAAGGATTGGGTTAACAAGTATCTATTCCTCAATAGGTGGAATCACGAGAGGTTGAGTAACAGAAGGTGAAGGGACATGAAGATTGGAAACCACATTTTGTTTGACTATATCTACTTCCTCTAAGTCAATACATTTAGATACCTTGGTCCACTTTATATTCTAAGATGGACTTATTCCTCCTCCTATTCCAAGTCTTATTGACCTGTCTTTGGTGTCAGTACCTTACAAGGTGCTTCAGATACACTAATATCTTTATGCCCTCTTAGATAACTTTTTATTATCTTTTCTTTACCCTTCGACCCTAACGAAAATGCTGGAACAACATGTAAAGGAGTAGCATGAAAAATAGGGGTCTTACCCATAATTCCTTGAAGTACCTCCCCATTTGTTTTTTCCAAAAGAGTAAGGGAAGTCCTGTCATCACCAATCCGGCACTATGATAATTCTTCACCGGGAACTCCTCGTGCTATGATTATTTACTAATGCATAGCCTTTAGTTTGGTGGATGTAATCTGGAAAAAAAACAACAAACATAACACAAGAATACCATCGATTATGATAAGACGGAATGATGACAGATTTGAAATATCGAAGTAAATTATAATATTAACATGAAATTGTTACAATCTCACCCATGAGGTACTTCAAGTGTTATTGAATTCACTTGCCTTCCACCAATACTATGGGAGAAACTTTACAATTACACCTCTTAATGGCTTCTTCAACACACCTTTAAACTGATGGCTTCCTTTACACACTTCATACAATATTTCTCACTACTTCCTTCTATCAGACGCTACTACTAATTACACTTAACAACATCCTATTCCTAATACATACATTAATGAAATAGAAATTACGGAGGAAAATTTTAGTGTCGACATCTTCCCCCTTCTTAGCTTCTACTCCGTCCTCAGAGTAGACTATTCTGGTGCTTGGAAAATCTTCAACTTGTTGTGGTTGACCCATTTTGTAATGGGGAGTGCCATCCAATTCCTCTAGTCGGTACGTACCATTTTCATGCACAACTACTATTTTGTAGGGCCCCATCCATTTTGGAAGAAATTTTCTCTGTCTTCTTTTTTTGTATCTGGAATCATATACTAGAACCAAGTTATTCACATGAAATGGAGACCAACGAAACTTTTGATCAAAGTATTCCTTCTACTTCATTTTCTTCTTATGGCTTGTATCCTTTGCTATTTCCCTCATTTCCTCTAGAAAAATGAAGATGTACCAACCTTTCTTTTACTGAATCACTTTCATCCATCCTTTCATTTTTCATAACTCTCACAGTGGGAATATCAAACTCAATAGGAAGAACTGGATCAATGCCATAGGCCAACTGAAATGGGGAGTATCCTGTTGCTGACTTTGATGTTACCCTATATGCCCACAATGCTGCATGAATCCTTTTATCCCACTTATGTACCTGCAAGGCTGCATCTTTTTCTAGAATTTGACACAACACAAAAAATTTTCATTCCACCTGTCCATTTGTACTTGGCTTGTATATTGTTGCCTTCCTGTGCTTAATAGAAAATTTATTGACTAGGGATTCTACTACCTCATTAATGAAGTGGCTTCCTTGATCTGTTACAATTTCTAATGGATAACCAAATCTGGTGACAATGCGTTCATATATGAACCTTGCCACCTCATCCATGGAAGCTGTTTTCAATGGCCTAGCTTCAACCCACTTGGTTAAATAATCTGTGGCAACTACAATATACTTATTTTGGCATGAGGTAGTTGGAAGTGGACCTACAATGTCTATTCCCAACTTTTCAAAGGGACCAAGTTGAAGAATATGAGATAATGGAGCTGATGAAGTCTTACAGTTACCATGTGTTTGACAAATATCACATGTCTTACAATAATTATAACAATCTTTAAAAAGCGTGGGCCAGTGATAACCTGTATCCAAGATCCTTCTTGCTGTAAGTTTTCCAGAGAAGTTCCCTCCACATGTAACATTGTGGAATTCTTCTAGCAGTTCTTTCCCTTGATCACGTCCAACTGCCCTCTTGTACTGTCCATTAGGTCTTATTCGAAATAATACTCCATGCAGAATAGAATATGGACGATTGGCTTGAGTAATCTTTCTCTTAGTCTTTGCATTAGCACCATCAGGAAACTTGAATTCATTCAGATAATTCTAAAAATCTATGTATTCACTAGGGATTGTGTCAAGGGATAACAATACTGCATTGGGGAAATCATCATCATCACAAGATGATCCTAAACCATCATAGGCTCAAGAGAGTGCATCTGCATTGACATGCTTCTTTCCTAGCCTATCTATAATATCAAATTCAAATTCTTGTAGCAAAATTATCCATCTTGCTATCCTCCCTGATGGGTTAGGCTTATTGACAATATATTTTAGAGCTTGATGATCTGTTACAACTATAAATTTCTGCCCTAACAAGTAATTTCTAAACTTCTTTACAGCAAAAATGATAGCTAGAGCCTCTTTTTTAGTTACAGTATAATTTACCTCAGCACTACTCATTTGTCTGCTCCCAAAGTAAATTGGATGTTCATTCCCATTTTCATCCTTTTGGCTCAAAGTACTTCCTAGTGCTACATCTGAGGCATCAGTGTACACAATGAATGGCTTGCTCCAATCTGGACTCTTTAAAATAGGTGAAGACACCAGGGCTTCCTTCAGTTGTCTAAAAGCTTCATGTGCCTTATTTCCTGGTTCATAAGTAACATCTTTCTTCAAGAACTGGGTTAGTGGCTGTGCAATCTTTGAGAAATTCTTGATGAACCTTCTATAGTAACCCACATGGCCTAAAAATGATCTCAACTTACTTCTATTCATAGGAAATGGTAAATCTTTGATTTTTGAAACTTTATCAGGATCAGTACCAATACCATCTCTAGATACAACATGCCCCTAACAAAATGCCTTTAGAACATCCAAAGACACACTTTGTAGAGTTTAGTGAGGCTTGTGCTTCATCTAACCTTTGAAATGCTGTCTCCATGTGGTGCAGGTGGTCCAACTTTCTCCCATAGATGTAAAAATCATCCAGAAATACTCTGATGAAGGTCCCAATGTAGGGTTCGAACACCCTGATTCATCAAACGATGGAATGTTGCTGGAGCATTACACAAACCAAAAGGCATAACTCTATAAGCAAACGTTCCCCAAGGAGTGGTGAACGTGGTCTTCAGCTGATCTTTCTCCGCTATATGGACTTGGTTGTATCCGCTATATCCATCAGCAAAACTATAACACTCCTGGCCAGCTACTTCGTCCAAGATCTGATCTGAGAATGGAAGAGGGTAATGATCCTTCTTTGTTGCCTTATTGAGCTTCTTGTAATCAACACAAATGCGTAGCTTCCCATTCTTTTTTATTGAGATCACAATGGGAGAAACCCATTCTGAATTCTCCACAACAAATATGAATCCTGCATCAAGCAACTTATCTATTTCTTCTTTTACAGTCTTAGAAAAATTAGGATTCATTCTATATGGCATTTGCTTTATAGGCTTAGCACCATCTACCAGCTCAATAGAATGTTCTACCCAGTTTACTTGATGGAGTTCCTTGTAATCAAAAGTGAATATGTGTATGTACCTTCGAAAGAGCTGGAGGTAGGATTCCTTCTCAATCTCCATCACAACATCACCAATCTTTATTTGTTGGAGACGATCATCAACTTCTTCTTTAAATAATTTTATGGGGTCATGAGTTAGTGTGACTGGAAGGATATCCATGACTGAAACATCAACCTCACTTTATTCATCTTCAGTGTCCACTTCACTGGTACTAGAGTAATAAGAGGATGTCCAATCATCAGTTTCATCACTTGAATCCATAGGTTCTGCCTTATGATGTCGAGGGATCACGTTTATCTTCACCCTCTCTCTACCACGTCCAAGTGTCATGAAGCCTTCATTCCAGTAGTTTCTTGCATGAACTCTCCTTAGCCATGGTCTTCCCAAAAACATTGGGTATGCAACAGTACCATTTTTTATCACCTGAAAGTCTACCACACATACAACACCCATAACAAATATTGCCACATTTGAAACTACACCTTCTGGTTTAGTTTTTCCCTTATTTAATGACCTTAACATAAGTGTTGAAGGGCGATCAATTTTTAAACCCAACATATTCATTACAGACTCAGTCATTACATTAACTGCAACACGCATCCATCAACTAAGACATCATGAATTGAAATACCATTACATAATACCTCAGCTTGTAGAGCATAGGGATCCGCCTCTGCCTCCAAAACAGGGACCGCAACCTCCTTCCTTCATCGAGCATTGAGTCCACTTCGCAGCTCCCGCCTCTTCTCAGAAGACATAGCCAAGAGTTGACCATATGTAATATTTACAGGCCTTTTGGACAGATCTTCCAAGATGGAGTATGGTCCTTGCCCCTGTGAAATCAAAAAATCTTGCACACCCAACTTTCTTCTCCTATGTTTCTTACTAGTTTCTCCTTTCATCTTCTTAGGATCATTTCCATCTTGATTATCTTTTTCTTTCTTTCTTTTTATTACAAACACATCTACTTCATTATATCTGCTCTTATCTACTACATCAAAATAATTCACAGGTGCTTTTCCTTTATCATTATCTCCTTTACCAGATGTAGAAGCTCTATCTGGATAATTATACTTATAATGACCCTTTTTATAACAACCATAACATACAACTTCAGAAATATTTCTTTTTGGACCTCTATCTCCTCCCTGAGAACTAAATTCTTTTCCTTGAAGAATATTAATAGTTAACTAACCCATCTTTTTGAGAAGATCTTCATACTCAGTAGATGTACTAGGAGAAATATTTTTGCTCACCGAGAGTGGTTGTGGATTCTGGAGCAAAGGTGCTGGTGTAGGTTCTACTTTAGCAACAATTTCTTTGGGATCCTCTTCCATGCTTTCTTCTTGCCTTCTTGCAATCTCCTTTGCTTGTTCAATGGCAGCTGGGTGGTCATACTTCACTCATTGTCTGATCTTTGGCTTCATCCCAAGAATGAAGTGCTTACATAGGAGATTATCTACGCCATTCATCAACCCATCCGCTAATCCTTCCTTCCAGATCTGGGCGTCGAGCTTTCTCCTTAGCTCTAGAACACGAGCATGATAATCCCTTATCTTCTCCTTCTCTCCTTGGGTTAGCTTTGTGATATCAATCATGAGATCTGCATATCTCTGTTGTTCACCAAATTATTCAAGAAAACTTTTAGTTAATAAATCCCATGAGTTTTTCACATTATCACCTAGTGTTTCAAACCACCTAAGGGCTAAACCATCCAAAAAGGTAGGAAAAAATTCAGTCCATTGTTCCCTTCTTATAAGGCCATTACAAATACAAGATCGTTTAAACTCTTGAATGAAAGAGGAAGCATCTTCATTAGATTGGGCTGAAAAAACAGGAATCTTCCCCATTTTCAAAAGTAACCACAGTGAAATACCAATCCAAAAGTACAATCAACAAGACTTATGTGCACCAATAATTAAAATCACTATAATAGAAAATAGAAATGACCACGGTAAACTATGGTAAAACTTGACTTACTGCGGTAAAAACTGACTTTACTGTGGTAAACACTATTCACAGTAAAAAGTGAAGTTACTGTGGTAAATACTATTCACGGTAAAAAGTGACTTTACTGTGGTAAATACTATTCACAGCAAAAATGACTTTACCAAGGTAACTACTATTCACGGCAAAAATGACCTTACCATGTTAACTACTATGCACAGTAAAAACAAGGTTACCCTCTAATTGATTTTTTACTAAGTGGGAATATCTCTCTAGACAATCCACCAATGAGGAATGGTCCCGGCAACGGAACCAAAATGTCATCACCAATCCGGCACTATGATAATTCTTCACCGGGAACTCCTCATGCTATGATTATTTACTAATACACAGCCTTTAGTTTAGTGGATGCAATCTGGAAACAAAACAATAAACATAACACAAGAATACCATCGACTATGATAAGACAGAATGATGACAAATATGAAATATCAAAGTAAATTATAATATTAACATGAAATTGTTACAATCTCACCCATGAGGTACTTCAAGTTTTATTGAATTCATTTTCCTTCCACCAATACTATGGGAGAAACTTTACAATTACACCTCTGAATGGCTTCTTCAACACACCTTTAAACTGATGGCTTCCTTTACACACTTCATACAATATTTCTCACTACTTCCTTCTATCAGACGCTACTACTAATTACACTTAATAACATCCTATTCCTAATACATACATTAATGAAATAGAAATTACGGAGGAAATTTTTAGTGTCGACAGTCCTAGTCTTGCTAATTTTGGAACTTACATTATCCCTTACTAATGTGGATGTTAAATTCCTAAAATGGACCTTAATCCTCATTTTCCTTGAAATATCGCTAGTAGTGTAGAATTTGCGGTATGGAGGAAGGAAAACATTAAGTATATTAGTAACCCTATATTCTGTCAACATGATGGTATTCTGACAACTTATATCCACACCTTTTGAGAACAATTTTTTTAGAGAAAGTATGATGATATTCATGGTCCTTTCGTGATTATGTCTATTTTCATACAATTCCCAATTAACTGGTGGTAACGGCTGAGAGGAAAAATTACCTTTGATGTAATCCTCACTGATTACATTACCATCATCCTCTAATTCCTCATGGGCTTGAATAAACCCAAAATCAATCATCTGGGACAACACCATCCTTAAATGGTCTTTTATTCTGAATTCCTTCTCATCTTCACAATTCATCCAGAAATATTCATAATGAGCCTCACATTCCACTTGAGTGGGTGCAATACCATGTATAATCTTCTTTATATCATACTAACTTTTAGACTCAAATCTATCTAACAATGTTACTTCTCTCTGAGGAATATAGCCTCTGCCTAAATTCATCTAAGTTGGCATGCACAAGGAAAGAATTTGTTATTCTATCTAGGGGGAACTAAGATTAGAATTTGTCTTCATGGATTGTACATGAATCCTCATGGTGTTGACATGATTTTAATAAGTTCATTTTTCATTAAAAACCTTTTAAATTGTTCCTTGAAAATTCATAGAAAATAGGAGAATTGATTTACTCAACTATTTTAACAAAGCTTTAATGGTTTCTCGTGATCTGAATGAAGAACATTGTAACTCAAATTCTGATATTTGAAAACAAATCTTGCCTCAAAATTCATCAGGGATGCCTGAGTACCTTTCAAATTTGAAATCTTTTAGATGCAGAATGGATGCTTGAAACAAGTCATTACATTAACTACTCTCAGATTCTTGCATTAATGCCAAAGATTGCATTCGTGGGAAACTTTTCATAATTTTTAGCATTTTCTCTTTTTAACCATTAAAATATTTTCATGTCCTACTACCCACATATTTCCATAACACGAGTCATTCCTAGTAAACTGGCCCACTTCCACATATTTATATCATGTACGGCTAGTGCATTAATGCTCCTTCTTATCTTGTTGATGGGCCTTAAAAAATAATTGCAAGATAACCTGCACACTACCTCAGTGGAATGAGAAATGAAACTTTTCTTCTATTTATGTGTGTGCCATGTAATTGGTTAACATCTCCAAGCCATCAGGCCTTAGGGATATTTTTATAAGTGGCATATCTCAAAGTATCATGAGGTACTTTGCTCCATTTCCATCTAGCTCCCCGACTATTGTTCTTATAATATTTTTCATAAGGGTTTCATGCCCCAAGAGTTAATTTGAGCTTTACATAATTGAAAATTTAAAAAATTAATTTTTTTTCCATGCCCGTCTATACACGGCCTGTGAACTTTGGAAAATACCTCGTTACAGACTTTGGGACTATATGATTAAAAATCAACATGTGAATTTCAGGCACGCTCGACCTCCTGAGGTCGTGCTGGGACAGTCAATGTGGAATGGATAGATGGATATGGGGAATATATAAGGTGAAATAGGTGAAATGTGGATAAGGAAAGATCAATGCAATCTGATGTCTTGCACGAGAACTAATGGAATCTACTTGTCTAGGGTAGAAAAGGCTTGTCTTACTTAAGTAAGTGAGATGGAATGATCTAAGATGATGATAGTATGTAAAGTCAATATCTGGCTCAGGGAAGATGATCACATCAAGTTGTGGAATGCGGGGAAATTGTATTGCATTTTTCTCATATAAGTTTCCAAAAAAGGTCATGGAAGTGAGAGAGTAAGTGTGTAAATAGGACAAGTGAGTGGATCATGGGAACTAGTTTTGTCCAGGCTGGTTCTGCTAGAAGTTGTAGACCTTATTGGCTTCTTTGTTCAGGACTATCAATTGTGAGATGATGATAGGTGGAAGTGGCAAGGATAGGAAAACTAAGATTCTAAGGCTCGTGTTAATGTCTGTATGTAAATAAGATACATTTTCTTTTGGGACTCGAGGATCATATACTTTGTCTCTTGGTTGCTAAGGACCCTGAATTGTCATGTGGGATGTATTCAAACCAACCAAACTAGAGAAGAAATAAACTTGCAAAGTATTTTTCAAAGGCAAGGTTGATGTTTAAACCTAAGACAACTAAAAACATGTGGGGAATTGTATTACTTTCTATCTAATTAATCTATTTTCCTAAAAAACAAAATGGAAATAAATGGATTTAAATTAGGAAGATTTAATTTATTTCCTCAAATCAATTAAACCTACGTGTTTCTTTTAGCTAATTAACAAAAGAAAAAACTAATTTAATAAATAAAACAAAGCTATTATAATGTTTTTGTTCTTTTCAATTAAATAATAGTTATGCAACAAATAAAGAAAACTAATTAAACTAATATAATATTTTTGGATTTTATTCTTTCTGGAAAATAATAGAAGAAATTGATAGAAGAAATACGAAGAAATGTGATTGATTCTACAATACTATTAACTTAACTAAACATACAAATAATCTGATGTGACTGTTTGTTGGTGCAGAATGGATCTAAAATAATCTAATTAATCTAAAGCTTTTCCAATTTATGTTTGTGGATTTAAATATTTTGTTCTACCTCAGAGACACAAGAAGAAGTAAAATATTCTCAGAAGCACTTCTTCCTCTGAAAATTCCCCAGTAGAAATAAACAAATATCTAATGAAGATTGCAGATTGAAATGGAATTATAATTTCTTTAAACTAATACAAGATATTTCCTTAAGAGAAACTTCCCTTGTAAACCCACAGGGATATGTAGGGAAGTAATATCTCACCAGAAGCTTTGTGCAGACAAAATAAAAAACTACAATAATGAATTGAATATTGAACTAATTTGAATTGAATTTATTTAACTACTTTAATTAGATTGTACATACTAATGAAATAAAGAAATAAAGAAATCTTGAAGAAAAACCAAGTACATCCCTAACCTAGAATTTTTAAAACTATAGAAAACCCAGTGATGGTTTACTCTGATGTCCCCTCAGCTTCTTTTCCAACTTTAATGCTTGGATGAATTTATATAACTGTGCTGGGTAATGCAGAAGAAATAGTGAAGAAGTGTTGGAGTAGTGGTTGCTTATAGGTAGTCTCTTAGCAATTCCGGTGGAAGTATAACAATTAAAGAGAACTATATTGATTGTGTATTTCCTAGAAACATTAGGGAAACATAATGATATAATTTGCAACAAAAATGTTCAACCAATGCTTCAGATAGAAGCCTAGCTATTATAAGAAAAAGATAAAGAAATGGTCTAAGCCATTTGGCAGCCAAGAAATGCCACCTCTCTCAAAGTAAAAGTTGATACGTATCAAATGAGACCAAGAACAACCAATTTGACCAAGAATCGTGTGCTAAAATCATGTTTGAAAAAGTTGACACATGTTTTATAAGATGCCAAAGAAGGTTCTGTAAAAACTGCACTCAACCATCGGTCTCCACAGAGAGGCGGTTACACAATCACCAGGGAAGTTATGTAACCGCCACTTAGGGAAGATCGATGGTTACATAACCACCATGGTGATTCCATAACTTAAGCTCAAAAGTGAAGGAAAAATCTTGCAGAAAGATAAACAAAATCATGAAAATGAACAAGGAAAGCATTCTAGGCTATAAATATACACTGCAAATGGAAAATTTGATTTGAAAACCATTTGAAAAGATATTAATCATCATTGGGGATTTTGAACCATTTCGACAATGTAGCATGTGTAAAATTGGGTGCGTACATAGTGCCCCATCAGAGAAGTATTTTAGCCATAGAGAGGCATAAAACGTAGAGTTTGAGTTCCAAAATGGGGAGTTAGAAATTATACCTGACACACCTGTGTGTTGAAGTGATGCCAATCCAAAATTTTCACCACCTGTAAGAGAGAACGAGAATCAAGTGCAAACATAATGTAGAATTGAAAAAATGCACTAAAATAAAATGATAAAAGGACTTACCATGTATGCAGGGATAGAAATATACCTGCGCCAAGGCTCCAGCCATGCAAAACACATACAAACTCAAAATAGAGTTAAAACATGTTATATATAACCAAAATCACTTTTTTTAGAAATCATTTTCACTCACCCACTTAGGTATTTTGTGCTCTGAATCACCTATGATGGTTTTGTGCATGAGTACAATCAAATTGAAGGGCACAATGACATGATGACATCACAACCAGTAGGAGGAGTAATGGCTTAGAGAGTAAGTTATCTACATTTATTTGTTTTTAACCACTACTGTGAAAAATATGAAAATTTCTATCTAGGAGGGGCTATTTTAAAAATTTTTGTAGTCAAAAAATTCACAAGGGGGAAACCTAGGTGTTTTTGTCTTTTATTTTGTAAAAATGGTCATTTTTGTCTTTTATTAGATTTTTGGGTCTTAGGGTATGACGTCCCCTTGTCAGACAAAATTGTTGCTTTGCGCAGGCGATGGCTACACAACTGCCACTTTGTGTAGAGAGGCGGTTTTACAACTTCCACTCATGGTGATTGTGCGACCACCACTCTACAGAGAGAGGCGGTTGCATAATTTTTGGGGCAGAGGATAGAAATGACCAAGTATGAAGATTTTTGTTTGTTTTTGTGTTGTTTTATAATGTTTTTTATGAGCTTATTATGTGTGAGATATTTCTAGCTTTCTATTTTTGGTGTTTTGGTGATTACAAGACCTGTACATCAAATGGAGTAGGGCTAAAGAGTGTGATTGTCTCCCTTCCAACTTAGATTCACTCACTCAAGCTGCAAGAGATATCTTATAAAGATATGGGATATAGAGGATATCCCAGACACTACTGGTTGCACCACCTAGTTACTTGTTAGCTAATCTATTGAGTTATTGGGATGCAGACTAGAATAATCTCCAATTCCATGGAGTTAGAGGAGAGAGGACCATCACCCTCAAGGAAATCTATAGGATTATGGGGGTTAGTGTCCTAGGCTGGAAGTTGACACTAGAGAGTGCTACATCAGTGGTGTAGTCTTGTAGTTGAGCTTGTTACATGGGAGATGTATTGGAACCTAATATTGGTGCCAAACATGGCATAAGATTACTATCAGTTACCTCCACTCCTATCCCTGCCTTACGTAAGGCCATTGTTGGCATCTTGGCTTCGTGCTTGGCTAGGGACAAGGATGGGGACAAACTACTTAATTATTGGGCCCCAATTATTTAGAGTATAGAGGAGCATGACCACATCTATGCATGGGGCACTGAAATACTTGGTACTACCTAACATGATATTTACAAGGTTTTTCAACTAAAGGGCAAGGCCCTTAGTCATCCTACATTAGTGACCATCTGGGTTTATGAGCGCATGGTCCCCTACTAGAGGGGTGTTGGGATAGAAAACCTAGGGGCTATTAGAGAAGTTAGATGGATAGTCATGGCCCCATTGAAGGGGCATCATCATCCTAATACTACACTCACTACAGATGACATGGTTGTGCAGCTGTACAAGGACATGGCTGACCTATGGGGTGAGGATGTTGTTTTTGTGGTGGCATACAACACTATCACAAATTTTACTTGTTTTTGACTTGTTTCATCTGTGTACTCTTAGATGTGTAGAATCTTTGATGATTTTATATGCTTTTATGAATGGATGTATAGATGATGATGATGATGCAAATGCATAACAGAATGATCTCTTTTTTTTCTTTTTGATACATATGATGTACATGAGGAAAAATTTCAAACTTTAAAACTTTGGTTTTCAAGCAATATTTGGCATTTCTACTTTATTGGAAAATTTTATGGGAATGATGTGATAATGAAATGAAACCACTCCATTCTTAACTCCACAAAACTAGTAAGATGTGAGGGCTCAACAATGAGAATCAAGAAGGATGCAAGTTATATAACTTTGATGAATGAAAGTAATGATATGAAGATAAAGTTTTGACAAAGACCCAATTAGGACAATATAACTCAACTTTAGGCAAGGCTAACTATCCAATTTATAATGTAGTTTTCTTACAAGTTTAACTAGACTTAGACCTGTAGATGGCCTCCTAATTGAAAAAATCTTGTTTTATGGACCATCTCTCTTATAACTTATGCATCTAACTCATTTTATGATGATTTCAAAGGACTTAGAGCAATTTTTACTTGTTGACTTGTTTACAACTTATTGAATTATTTGAAAGGAACCCCCTATGCCTTTCCCCATGTTACCAAGAAGAAACATGGGGCTCATCACCAAGGGAAAAACATAGGTGAGTAAGGTCGTTACCCTCCTTTCCCAACCTCATACTACCTGTAAGAAGCATAGGATCATCATTGAAGACTAGTAGGGAAAGGAAGTGTAGTATTATTTACAAGATGAAATTATTTTTGTATTTATTTTTTATTTGATTGAATTTTAAAAATTTGACTTGTGCTTTTGGGAGGGAAAATATTCCCCTAGCCTTAACCTTGCACAACTAGTAAGATGTGAGGGCTCACCACCAATGGTCGAAGTAGGTGAACACGTGATCTGGGTGAAATGTTTTAGATTGACTTATCAAAAGAAATATTTTTAGGAGATGTGACACCAAGAAGCTTCTAGTACAGACTATGGGCAAAAAAAACTAAGCTAGAACTAGCCATCAATAAAACTAAGTATGCAGGTCTTGGTACGATCAATGTCAAAACTTTATCTAGAAAGATGATAAAAGATTGAGTAGTCTAAAGATGATATGATGAATGGTTGAAGAAGTATGATTAAATATTTTTGCCAATTATCATAAATTATTGAAATTTGCTTGAAAAATAAGTTTCATGTTTCACAATGTTACAATATGATTATACAAATGACATGTAGTGTGGATGCAGTAGTGTATAGGTGGAAATGCAAATGAACTATGCATAGAAGCATTTAAGGTGAAGTGAATTGACTGATTCATGAAACTCTTCACCTTCTAAAGTATACAGATGATACACGTCATTCTTATAGTCCTCCATGACTTGATATGGTCTTAACCACTTTGGTATAAAATTTCTTCCTTCCTTGGTCTTTTTATCAATCTAGCTATCTAGTATCAACACTAGATCTTCTACACATATTTCGTACTCGTAAACATGTTTTTAATACCGACAAGCCATCCTATCAGCATTAACATTGTTTCACTTCTCATCATTAAGTCGAGTTTCATAGAGGGTTTCCAATTCAATAAGTTGTGCCTCTTGATATGCATCTTCATCTAAAATTCCTTGTAAAGATATGGAGGCTAGGTAGCTCGATTTCTAGTGGTAAGACTACTTCACATCCGAAGACTAAATAAAAATGGGTTGCCCCCATAGGCATTCATACCAACATCCTATATGACCATAAGGCCAAAAATAGTTTTAAATGCCAGTCACACTTATTCTACTTAACTTTTTAAGGAGCATGGAATTCAATTTTTTATTTGTCATCTCAATCTATCCATTTCCATGATGGTAATATAAAGAGGGCAGTGTGATGAGAGATTTTGAATTGCAAACACAACTCATGCACCTCTATGTTCTTGAAGGATGTGATATTATCTGAGATAATGACCTGTGAGACTTCATACCAGTAGATAATCTAATTCAAAATAAATTTTGTAATCATAGACCTAGGCACAGTAGTGAGAGGCATGGCCTCGAACCACTTTGTGCAATATTCCATGGTCGTAATCATAAATTTGTGGCCATCAATCGATGAGGGAGAAAAAATCCCTATAAAATCCATACCCCAAGTCGAAAAGGGTCTAGGGTGTCACAATCAACTATAGAGCCTTAGCAAGAAGGTGTATCTCATGTGAAAACTCTTGACATTTATGACACTTGTGTACATATACTACAACATCATGCTATAAGGTGGGCCAAGAATAACCCATCTGATGAATTTTTCCAAGTAGTGGCAGGCCCTCTGAAGTGACCCCCATAGACTCTACTATGGGTTTCAAAGAGTATCTTCTCTGATTCTTCTTCATTTACACACCTTAACAACATGCCATAAAAGGGTTATACAATAGAGCACTTCTTCTATAATTACATACTTGGTAGTTATGATGCATAGCCACTACCTTTGTCATGAGGTTGCTCCCTCAGGATATGCATGGTCCATAATGTTGTTAATGATATAAGAAATCCATGGAAATGATGCAATGGGAGGATTTTTTCCACATAGAATACACACTCATCAGGGAAATCTTGGTCTACTAGGTCTCCACAATTTATTGGGTTGTCTTCCAACCAATCAAAAATAATTTATCCTTTGATGGACTTTTGGTTGATGAAGATGAGTTCGAATTCACCCATAAACATGAGAAAACATCCAACCTTTTTATATAAGGCACCTTGAGTCAAGAAGTTTTGTAGTTGTTCAGAATTAACTATCACTCACGTTTCTTGGTTAAGCATATAATGTCTTAACCTATTCATTGCAAAGATAATTTCTAAGAATTATTTTGCTTCCTATGTATAACATGTCTCATAATCAAGCAGAGTGCAACTAATGAAATAAACGAAAAATTAATTATCATTACCATCTTCTTGTGCCAACATGTAAATTAGCGAAACCTCGGTGGCTTGAGATTATAAGATCACGGGACGATTAGCTTTGGGTGGCATGGGTGTAGGTGGTGATATGAGGAAATATTTGAATGACTCAAATGCTTCATGACATTGAGAATTCCAATCTTTACTACACTCTTTTTTTAGAAATTTATTGATGGGATGGATGACGTAAGTTAGATCAAGAATAATTTTGTGGATTACCCCAAGTTTACCCAGAAAAACCTAATGCTCGATTATTTTGAAGGTTGACACATCTCCAGAACCGCTTGAATATTTTATGGATCTACATCAATTCCTTGAGAATAAATGATATACCCTAGTAATTTACCTCCCATTACTTTAAATACACACTTTTTTCAGATTCAACATTATGTCGTATTTGATAAGGTGAGAGAGGATGATGTGGAGCAGCTTAGGGTGATCGCAATGCTTCTTGACCTTAGCTAATAGGTCATTGATGTAAGATTCCATAACAGTATGGATAAGATCATGGAAGATATATGTAATTTCTATTTGGTACATGGTTCTAACATTTTTCAAGCCAAATGACATGACTACGTAGCAAAAGGTTCCCCAAGGAGTAGTAAAGGTAGTCTTTGTTTGATCTTCCTTAGAGATCCTTATCTGATGTTAGTTAGAGAAGTCTTCCATAAGTGACAATAACTCATATCCAGCGATTGCATCTACAATGAAATTGATGGAAGGAAATGGAAATTCATCCTTGGGACAAGATTTCTTAATGTCTCTAAAGTTGATACAAATATGTATCTTCCTATTCTTTTTAAGAATCAGGATAATGTTAGACATCCACATGGAGTAATAGACTAGTTTAACGAAACCTACCTGAAGAAGCTTCATTACTTATTCCTTGACCATTAAAGCCACCTTTGGCTTCATGGGTTGTGACTTCTACTTTACAAGCTTAGCATCATGCATTGTGACGAGGTTGTGAACTATCACATCAGGAATGATTCCCGTGATTTCATTGTAATTGAAGGTGAAGGCTTTCAAATTTTCTTTAAGCACCTTCGTGTGTGCTTCTATCTCATCTAGAGTAAATATAAGAACTGATTTTTAAGATCTTCGGTCCCTCATCTATCCTTATATTAATATCTATGGTCCCTTCAATCAAGGATGTGTTACTCTCTTCAAATTCAGGTGTGGCTGGAGGTAGTTCTAACTCCTCTTCCTCTACCTCATACATCTCAAGACCTTCCAATGAGGAATAACCCAATGTAAGATCCCCAAAGTAGGAGGAATGGTGAGGTCAAAGAGAAAATCCTCTCTTATGGTGCACAGGATGAAGATCAGTGTATGCATTGCAAAATCTTAGGACTGCATCATCATTATCCATAAAGTCTATAGTGGCAGGCTCATTCTCGGCTTCAACATATGCCAAGATCGCGTTGGTTGACACTTTTCAAACTAAAGGTTTAGATCGCACTAAGACCGTAAACTCATTTTCCTTTAATACCTCGCTTGGAAAAAATTAAGAGGAAGAAGTATCCATTGAATCGGCTAAAAGGTTTTACTCTCTAGGTATGGATTCAATAGAAATGAAGTCAACACCTTTCCTAAGTTGAAGGATGAAAATTTTGTAGAGCTGCAAGTGCTCCGCTCTAGTCTTTTAAACTTATGAAAATTTATTAGACACAAGTTGGGAGTCACCTAACACTCTAACATTGTTAATGCCCATCCTCTTGGCTATAATGAGACTGAGGACAAGAGCTTTGTATTCTGTGGTGTTATTTGTACATTAAAATTTTAACCGAAAGGTAGAAGGTATGATCCTTCCCTCTAGAGAAGTAAGGATCACACCTGCCCTAGCACCAAAGCGGAACTTCACACGATCATAGTTAAAGGTCCAACAACCATTAGGGAAGATAAAATTTTAATCATTTGTAGAATATTCCTCCTTGAATTATGAGACCTCAACCATACAGATCTCATCAATAACCCTTGATGGGAGAGAACCAATCCCAAGAGCATGTCCTATGCCTGGGGAATCGAACATGAGAATGATAGAAAATTAATTCTACAAAATATTAATGATCTCTGATATAATTTTTTTCGAGACAGTTTCTACTAGAGAAGCTTTGATTTAACTAGAATAAACCCCTTCAATTACCATAGGGGTTTCTAACTCAGTCATTGAAACAAGCTGGGACTCAAGTTTTGAGTCTTGGGTGTTGTTCAATTGATTGGGTGGGAGCTCAAACTCAATATGAATCATAGGTTTCTTCTTTAGGTTTTCCAAATGAATGTCATGGCTTTGGGTCACCTTGAGCTATGAAAAACTTATCCAGGTGTAGGAATATGACCTCTTGGAACAAAGTAGAAGGGATTTCCTTCATTCTATGTATCCAAGGTTGACTGAGGATTATATTATAGTTAGTTTAATGATCTATAATGTAAAACTCAGTCAATGTATTATTTGGTCCAAAGGTAATTGGAAGCACTATAGTTCTAATGGATGTTTTCTTAAGGCTATCGTATACTCTCAATGTGTCTTGTATTGAAGAGAAATTGGTTTCTCCATAGCCTATCTTCTGAAGAAATGAGAAAGGAAGTATGTTGACGGAAACTCCGTCATCTATCATCACATGATTAACATAGTTTTTGTAAATATAAACTTAGAGGTACAATTCAGGATCACCTCTGTGTGCCAACTTATTGTTGCTTTGCATCTTGGTAATGTCAAATACGAAACTAGCATCTCTTTCAGGCTACCTTAGAGGATAGACATCAAATTCTATGTGATTAACTTAAGCCTCCAAAGGAGGAGTGACATGAATTAAATGGGCAAGGCTGAATGCTTCTAATAAACCACTTGATACAGATTCAAGTTCTTCAACAGATCCAAAAATGAAATGTGACAAAATGTCTTGGTCAAATCTATAATTAAATCAGTCCCCCACTAGTTTTGGAGCCACTACTATATTGTTTGACATTGAGGATTAAAATTGAAGACGTTATGAGGAATAAAATCGGGTACAAGGCGTTGTGTTAACCTCAGTTTCATTCTCCAACTCAACCAAACCTATCATTTTCGTCTGATTCTAACCATCTAAACGAGGAGCTACCAATGGGATTGACGAATTGGATGCTTTGTGATCATTGTTTCCATTGGGAGTGTAGACACTAAAATTAGGTCACACTCCCATTTGGTCCCTCGAAAAATAAGCACCCTTCATCACATTCACCTAGCCATGGCCCCCTTCACCCCACCAATATTAATTTAATTAATTAAATTAAATTAATTCATTATCCTAACTATATTTATTATTTAAATATATTAATTTAAATAATATTTGCACATAGACTTCACCTAGACACCTCACCAAGCCAACTCACCCTAAAAACTATTCTTAGTAAGTTGCCATAACTAACTAAGACTTACCTAAACCCTAAAAATCAATGCCTACATTCTCTCTACCCACATTCCCGCATGCTTATGAGAAGCTCCTAGTCTAATCCGTGGGTTAATGGCATGAGATTTGAGGAAATCAAGAGGATCTCCCTAGTTTAGTAAACCTAGGAAATCCCGCCTTGACCAACGCCAATTACCCCTAACCATCGCCGGTTAAGATGAAACCACCATCGGTTACCCTTTTAACTCCAAAGCCACCTTATTCTCAAGGTTGGAAAAAGGTTGGAAAAAGATTGGAAAATTTGGCAAACATTAGCACAATCCAGAGAGATATCACATATTCTAAGAGAGAATTCCAGTGAGAACACACATGCAAGGAAGGAGATCAAGAATCTTTTCCTGCACAGCCATCCCAACAACAATTTGATCTAACCAAGCAAAGAGGAATGTACATGCAGCCCATGCAGAAGCTTTCCTTCAGTTGGTGATCACCTGTAGCCTTCAAACCTCTCATCAGCACCTCTATCCCTCACTCACAGGCATCCAGGACCAGAATCTAAGTAAGCAAACATTATACTTCTCTGGTTCATTCCATTTCATCATTATCTTATCATCTATTATTTACCTAGCCACCCATTGACTTCCTCCAACACTAACCCCTCCATATACCCATTAAAACCTCATCAAATCCTACCGAAATCACCCAATACATCATCCTGACCAACTGAAATCCTTTATGCAATCACAAAGGATACCTAAAACCCATTTTGTGGCATTCCTAGAAATCCACAGTAACTGGCACCGGTTATATCTAACCGCCATCGGTCACCCTAAATTGGCATCGGTTACTGTATTTTTGTGCATGTATACTTTGCTTAATGCTAAATCAAATGAATCAAGAACTACCACCTAAAATAGTTCTACAATTTAGCTTAAAAAAAGCATAAAAACCATTAAGATAGAGAACTAAGCAAGATCTAAACTAACATTATAACTTTGAAAACATGAGATCAAAACTGTACATACTATTTTAACATCTCTACTCTCCTAGATTACCAACAAAATGCATGGAACTATTTAGCTCTAATGACAATCAACAATTGCTTGTTTGATCTTTAAAGAATAGAAGAATAGGAAGCTTAGCTCTTAACAATGGTGACCTCTCAAGAAAACAAAAGACAAACTCTTAGTCTATTTTGCTATATGCTTTGCATTTACTTTCTCAAGAATTTTAGGTGTAGGTATAAAGGTAGAAGGAGGGCTCCTTATACAGCCCAATGGATAAAGGAAAAATTTCATCCCTTTGCATGTGGGATAAAGGTAAAACATGATTAGGAATGGATAAGGTTACTTTATTAAAGGTAACCTTACTTTAGAAGGGTTAAATTTATAATTAGCAAGTCATGTGAGTTGGGGGGTGTTTTAATTAATCAAATGTGATTAAATAATAGGTAGATGTAAGCTTATAGAAGCTAATTAGAGGAATATCAGTATGATTTAGGCTATTAGAAGGGGATTAAATCAATTAAATATTGATTTATTGGTTAAATGGAAGGAAAAGCTAATTAATTAATAATAATTAATTAGTCTAGGTAGAAGGGGTGATTTATTAACGGAAGGTCGTTAATTAGGGTATTTGTTAGATAGGAAACTTAATTAATTAGATTAGTGTAATTAATTAATGATGATATAAGGGAAAATGAGAACTTTTGATGATATGTCATCGATTTGCGAGAAAGAGGATAATTAATGCAATTTAATTATTTAAATTGCTTGGGTGTAATTATGGGTGTCTACAATATTTTCCCATATAGCTCAGAATAGTGACTTACCCCCCCAATTCTCTCTCACCCTCATTGCGTATTGATAAGGGAGACTAAGTGTGTTTGTTTATCAAGAGTGATATTATCTCCAATCTTGATGATCGTGGTGAGTTCACACTCAATAAATGACTGTGATTTGTTTTGAAACATGGGTTTTGTATGTGGGAGTTTGAGTTCCCTATCCATAGGTTTCTGCACTTTGTGCCATACTTGATGGGTACATTGGTGTGCATTCTATAATCACTTTATGGTCTTTGGATTTTGTATCTTGGCTTGATAGAGAACCTGTCTGGGTTTCTTATAAGCTAATGATTGACTTTTCTAATCCCAAGAAGTGGGATAAGAACGTGGACATTTAGAATTGATGAGAGGAATGGTAGTAGGCTTGCCACAATCTTTGGTAGAAAATATTGAGATTAATGAAAAGGATACGGTCCAAGGATTGAAGAAGATGGGCTATTGGGAGGTGAGCCATAGATAGAAGATGAAGGGCTACTAGGATGTGGCCCAAGAATAGAAGAAGCAGGGCTGCTAGGGTGTGACCCATAGATAGAAAATGAAGGGCTACTAGGATGTGGCCCAAGAATAGAAGAAGAAGGGATACTAGGACGTGACCCATAGATGTAAGATGATGGACTACTAGGATGTGGCCCAAGAATATAAGATGATGGACTACCTAGGGGTGATCCATACATAGAAGATAAGGGGCTAGTTGGACGTGCCCCAAGAATAGAAGATAGTGGACTACTCGAAAATGTCCCACAAATAGCAAAGGGAGGGCTACTAGAAGGTGACCCACACCTAGATGAAGATGAAGGGCTACTTGGAGTTGACCCCACAAGAGATTGTGATTGAGGAATTATGATAGACAAAGAGTTATTGGGTGATGAGAAGATGGGCCATGGATCAATGCAATACCAAGGAGTTTCATCACCTACTGAAGAATGCGAAGATGGAAGAATAAGAGGAGGATCTAGTTGCAAGATCTGAGGCTCTTTCTCCATTTCTTGATAAAAGGAATCAACCTTTTTCTTAGAATATGTGGGTGCATCAAAGTCTAAAGAGATTCCTTTCTCATAATCTTCTAAAGGAATATCTTTATGTGCCCATATAAATGCCCTGATTGTTTCTTCATTCTTAAAGAGGTCAATCGGTATGAGTTGTTGATTGATCACCAGGGGTTGATTGGAAGAAAGAGGTCCACTTGGTGTGCCAAATGTGTGCATGTATACTTTGCTTGATGCTAAATCAAATGAAGCAAGAACTACCACCTAAAATAGTTCTACAATTTAGCTAAAAATAAGCATAAACACCATCAAGATAGAGAACTAAGCAAGATATAAACTAACATTATAAATTTGAAAACATGAGATCAAAACTATGCATGCTATTTTAACATCTCTACTCTCTTAGATTACCAAAAAAATGAATGGACCTATTTATCTCTAATGGAAATCAACAATTGCTTGTTTGATCCTTAAAGAATGCAAGAATATGAATCTTAGCTCTTAACAATGGTGACCTCTCAAGAAAATAAAAGACAAGCTCTTAGTTTATTTTGCTAAATGCTTTGCATTTGCTTTCTCAAGAATTTTAGGTGTAGGTATAAAGGTAGAAGGAGGGCTCCTTATACAGCGCAATGGATAAAGGAAAAACTTCATCCCTTTGCATGTGGGATAAAGGTAAAACATGATTAGGAATGGATAAGGTTGCTTTATTAAAGGTAACCTTACTTTAGAAGGGTTAAATTTATAATTAGCAAGTCATGGGAGTTGGGGGGTGTTTTAATTAATCAAAGGTGATTAAATAATAGGTAGATGTAAGCTTATAGATGCTAATTAGAGGAATATCAGTATGATTTAGGCTATTAGAAGGGGATTAAATCAATTAAATATTGATTTATTGGTTAAATGGAAGGAAAAGCTAATTAATTAATAATAATTAATTAGTCTAGGTAGAAGGGGTGATTTATTAATGGAAGGTCATTAATTAGGGTATTTTTTGGATAGGAAACTTAATTAATTAGATTAGTGTAATTAATTAGTGATGATATGAGGGAAAATGAGAGCTTTTGATGATATGTCATCGATTTAAGAGAAAGAGGATAATTAATGCAATTTAAGTATTTAAATTGCTTGGGTGTAATTATGGGTGTCTACAGTATTTTCCCATACAGCTCCGAACAGTGACTTACCCACCTAACTCTCTCTCACCCTCATTACGTATTGATAAGGGATACTAAGTGCGTTTTTTTATCAAGAGTGATATTATCTCCAATCTTGATGATCGTGGTGAGTTCACACTCAATAAATGACTGTTATTTGTTTTGTAACATGGGTTTTGTATGTGGGAGTTTGAGTTCCCTATCCATAGGTTTCTGCACTTTGTGCCATACTTGATGGGTACATTGGTGTGCATTCTATAATCACATTTGATTTTGGATTTTATGGCCATTGGAGTTGTTGGTAGCTTTGAATCTCTTCGGATTTTGTATCTTGGCTTGATAAAGAACATGTCTGGGTTTCTTATAAGCTAATGTTTGACTTGTCTGATCCCAAGAAGTGGGAGAAGAATGTGGACATTTAGAATTGATGAGAGGAATGGCAGTAGGATTACCACAATATTTGGTAGAAAACAATGATATTAATAAAAAAGATACGGTCCAAGGATTGAAGAAGATGGGCTACTGGGAGGTGAGCCATAGATAGAAGATGAAGGGATACTAGGATGTGGCCAAAGAATAGAAGAAGCATGGCTACTAGGGTGTGACCCATAGATAGAAAATGGATGCCTACTAGGATGTGGCCCAAGAATAGAAGAAGAAGGGCTACTAGGACGTGACCCATAGATGTAAGATGATGGACTACTAGGATGTGGCCCAAGAATATAAGATGATGGACTACCCGGCGGTGATCCATACATAGAAGATAAGGGGCTAGTTGGACGTGCCCCAAGAATAGAAGATAGTGGACTACTCGAAAGTGTCCCACAAATAGTAGAGGGAGGGATACTAGAAGGTGACCCACACATAGATGAAGATGAAGGGCTACTTGGAGTTGACCCCACAAGAGATTGTGATTGAGGAATTATGATAGACAGAGTTATTGGGTGATGAGAAGATGGGCCATGGATCAATGCAATACCAAGGAGTTTCATCACCTAATGAAGAATGCGAAGATGGAAGAATAAGAGGAGGATCAAGTTGCATGATCTGAGGCTCTTTCTCCATTTCTTGATAAAAGGAATAAACCTTTTTCTCAGAATATGTGGGTGCAAAGTCTAAAGAGATTCCTTTCTCATAATCTTCTAAAGGAATATCTTCATGTGCCCCTATAAATACCCTGATTATTTCTTTATTTTGAAAGAGGTCAATCGGTATGAGTTATTGATCGATCACCAGGGGTGATTGGAAGAAAGAGGTCCACCTAGTGTGCCAAAAGTGTGCATGTATACTTTGCTTGATGCTAAATCAAATGAAGCAAGAACTACCACCTAAAATAGTTCTACAATTTAGCTAAAACAAAGCATAAACACCATCAAGATAGAGAACTAAGCAAGATCTAAACTAACATTATAACTTTGAAAACATGAGATCAAAAATGTACATAGTATTTTAACATCTCTAATCTCCTAGATTACCAACAAAATGCATGGACCTATTTAGCTCCAATGGAAATCAACAATTGCTTGTTTGATCCTTGAAGAATGGAAGAATAGGAAGCTTAGCTCTTAACAATGGTGACCTCTCAAGAAAATAAAAGACAAGCTCTTAGTCTATTTTGCTATATGCTTTGCATTTCCTTTCTCAAGAATTTTAGGTGTAGGTATAAAGGTAGAAGGAGGGCTCCTTATACAGTGCAATGGATAAAGGAAAAAATTCATCCCTTTGCATGTGGGATAAAGGTAAAACATGACTAGGAATGGATAAGTTTGCTTTATTAAAGGTAACCTTACTTTAGAAGGGTTAAATTTATAATTAGCAAGTCATGGGAGTTGGGGGGTGTTTTAATTAATCAAAGGTGATTAAATAATAGGTAGATGTAAGCTTATAGAAGCTAATTAGAGGAATATCAGTATGATTTAGGCTATTAGAAGGGGATTAAATCAATTAAATATTGATTTATTGGTTAAATGGAAGGAAAAGCTAATTAATTAATAATAATTAATTAGTCTAGGTAGAAGGGGTGATTTATTAACGGAAGGTTGTTAATTAGGGTATTTGTTAGATAGGAAACTTAATAAATTAGATTAGTGTAATTAATTAATGATGATATGAGGGAAAATGAGAACTTTTGATGATATGTCATCGATTTGTGAGAAAGAGAATAATTAATGCAATTTAAGTATTTAAATTACTTGGGTGTAATTATGGGTGTCTACAATATTTTTCCATACAGCTCAAAACAGTGACTTACCCCCCTAATTCTCTCTCACCCTCATTGCGCATTGATAAGGGAGACTAAGTGCGTTTGTTTATCAGGAGTGATATTATCCCCAATCTTGATGATCGTGGTGAGTTCACACTCAATAAATGACTGTGATTTGTTTTGAAACATGGGTTTTGTATGTGGGAGTTTGAGTTCCCTATCCATAGGTTTCTGTACTTTGTGCCATACTTGATGGGTACATTGGTGTGCATTCTATAATCACATTTGATTTTAGATTTTATGGTGATTGGAGTTGTTGGTAGCTTTGAATCTCTTGGAAGATTTTTTATCTTGGCTTGATAAAGAACCTGTCTAGGTTTCTTATAAGCTAATGATTGACTTGTTTGATCCCAAGAAGTGGGAGAAGAATGTGGAAATTTAGAATTGATGAGAGGAATGGTAGTAGGCTTGCCAAAATCTTTGGTAGAAAATAATGAAATTAATGAAAAGGATAAGGTCCAAGGATTGAAGAAGATGGGCTACTGAGAGGTGAGCCATAGATAGAAGATGAAGGGCTACTAGGATGTGGCCCAAGAATAGAAGAAGCAGGGCTACTAGGGTGTGACCCATAGATAGAAAATGAAGGGCTACTAGGATGTGGCCCAAGAATAGAAGAAGAAGGGCTACTAGGACGTGACCCATAGATGTAAGATGATGGACTACTAGGATGTGGCCCAAGAATATAAGATGATGGACTACCCGGGGGTGATCCATACATAGAAGATAAGGGGCTAGTTGGACATGCCCCAAGAATAGAAGATAGTGGACTACTCGAAAATTTCCCACAAATAGCAGAGGGAGGGCTACTAGAAGGTGACCCACACCTAGATGAAGATGAAGGGCTACTTGGAGTTGACCCCATAAGAGATTGTGATTGAGGAATTATGATAGACAAAGAGTTATTGGGTGATGAGAAGATAGGACATGGATCAATGCAATACCAAGGAGTTTCATCACCTAATGAAGAATAAAAATATGGAAGAATAAGAGGAGGATCAAGTTGCATGATCTGAGGCTCTTTCTCCATTTCTTGATAAAAGGAATCAACCTTTTTCTTAGAATATATGGGTGTATCAAAGTCTAAAGAGATTCCTTTCTCGTAATATTCTAAAGGAATATCTTCATGTGCCCCTATAAATGCCCTGATTGTTTCTTCATTTTGAAAGAGGTCAATCGGTATGAGTTGTTGATTGATCACCAGGGGTTGATTGGAAGAAAGAGGTCCACCTGGTGTGCCAAATGTGTGCATGTATAATTTGCTTGATGCTAAATCAAATGAAGCAAGAAATACCACCTAAAATAGTTCTACAATTTAGCTAAAACAAAGCATAAATACCATCAAGATAGAGAACTAACCAAGATCTAAACTAACATCATAACTTTAAAAACATGAGATCAAAACTAGTGCATTCTATTTTAGCATCTCTACTCTCTTAGATTACCAAAAAAATGCATGGACCTATTTAGCTCTAATGGCAATCAACAATTACTTGTTTGATCCTTAAAGAATGCAAGAATAGGAAGCTTAGCTCTTAACAATGGTGACCTCTCAAGAAAACAAAAGACAAGCTCTTAGTCTATTTTGCTATATGCTTTGCATTTGCTTTCTCAAGAAGTTTAGGTGTAGGTATAAAGGTAGAAGGAGGGCTCCATATATAGCCCAATGGATAAAGGAAAAATTTCATCCCTTTGCATGTGGGATAAAGGTAAAACATGATTAGGAATGGATAAGGTTGCTTTATTAAAGGTAACCTTACTTTAGAAGGGTTAAATTTATAATTAGCAAGTCATGGGAGTTGGGGGGTGTTTTAATTAATCAAAGGTGATTAAATAATAGGTAGATGTAAGCTTATAGAAGCTAATTAGAGGAATATAGTATGATTTAGGCTATTAGAAGGGGATTAAATCAATTAAATATTGATTTATTGGTTAAATGGAAGGAAAAGCTAATTAATTAATAATAATTAACTAGTCTAGGTAGAAGGGGTGATTTATTAATGGAAGGTCGTTAATTAGGGTATTTGTTGGATATGAAACTTAATTAATTAGATTAGTGTAATTAATTAATGATGATATGATGGAAAATGAGAACTTTTGATGATATGTCATCGATTTGCGAGAAAGAGGATAATTAATGCAATTTAAGTATTCAAATTGCTTGGGTGTAATTATGGGTGTCTACAGTATTTTCCCATTCAGGTCAGAACAGTGACTTACCCACGTAATGGGCTCTCCCACCTCAGCACAAAGAACCAAACAAGTTTAGTTGTAATGGGAATCTTTTGATTTGAATTGCTAAACCTAGGTTCCATATTTTTGTAAGTATGGGGAACCGTGCGATATTAAGTCATACAATAGGTTTGGCTACTATTTTAAGCACAAATGTCTAGATCTAGATAGTGTGATTGGAACTCACTTCAAAGGGAAGGAAGTGACATGTCCCGGATTTGGGTAACATAAGGACAACTCATCTAGACATTGTGTAAGTATGGAGATGCGTGTGTGATTTTCATTAAAGAAGGTCTAAGGAAAATAGAACATTGTGACGACATAATCTTGATGAGATCGAGACGGATTATCCTAGCCAAAATAAGTTTTCTGAATGAATTATCACAAGATCCTTCATGATGAAGATCCTTAGCTAATATGATGAAAAATAAAGTTGTTTAAAAGGCACTAGATGGATGTTAGCTCATTCCCCCTTTCTCATTCTCCTTTTCTTCTATATCCCCTTTCTTTTCTTTTTCTTCACATTATCATTTCTTCTATTATCTTTCTGTCATATTTTCGATAGTAGATCGAGTTCTTCTATCACCCCATCACCAATCGAGGGGGAATTCTTCATTATTCTCATTTTTATTCTATCCCTTCAAAATTTTCTACTTGTTTATGCTTGTCTACTTTCTTTGAAGTGACGTCGCTTACGTCACCCCAAAGAGGGGCAAATGTAGACTACCTAAAATATGCTTACACTAGTAGAGCGAGCATTTCATCCAATCCAATGGAAATTAACGACACTTGGAGTTAAATCCCCATACTATTGCTCCACTGTCGGATGCCCATTTACGACACCTTCTTGGGTCATATTCCTCCTCTAATCATCTTATTTGGCTAATATCTCTTTTATTAGCTAAACATTCATCCTTTCGACCATTCAGAACCTCCCTGGTTCTATCTGAGACCACTTGGGCCTATTGGCTTCGTAGGCTATCTATTAGTCCAAAATTGGTTATCCAGACCCCTCCCAACTCTCTATGAGTCTCTAATCACTTGCTAATCAATATTTAACTAGCCTAATCCTAGCTTAACTAAGCCTAAAACATGTTTATCCTAATCTAATCTAAAAGTACTTGGATTTGAGCTTTAGTCCCACCGGGCGTGCCAAATGTGTGCATGTATACTTTGACCTTAATGCTAAATCAAATGAAGTAAGAACTACCACGTAAAATAGTTCTACAATTTAGCTAAAACAAATCATAAACACCATCAAGATAGATAACTAAGCAAGATCTAAACTAACATTATAACTTTGAAAACATGAGATCAAAACTATGCATGCTATTTTAACATTTCTACTCTCCTAGATTACCAACAAGAATGAATGGATCTATTTAGCTCTAATGACAATAAAAAATTGCTTTGTTTGATCCTTAAAGGAATGCAAGAATAAGAAGCTTTAGCTCTTAACAATGGTGACCTCTCAAGAAAACAAAAGGTAAGCTCTTAGGTCTCTTTGCTATATGTTTTGCATTTGTTCTCTTAAGAAGTTTAGGTGTAGGTATAAAGGTAGAAGGAGGGCTCCTTATATAGCCCAATGGATAAATGAAACACTTCATCCCTTTGCATGTGGGATAAAAGTAAAACATGATTATGAATGGATAAGGTTGCTTTATTAAAGGTAACCTTACTATAGAAGAGTTTAATTAATGCTTAGCAAGTCATGGGAGTTGGGGGATGTTTTAATTAATCAAAGGTGATTAACTAATATGTAGATGTAAGCTTATAGAAGCTAATTGGAGAAATATTAGTATGATTCAAGCTATTAAAAGGGGATTAAATCAATTAAATATTGATTTATTAGTTAAATGAAGGGAAAAGCTAATCAGTCAATAATAATTAATTAGTTTGGATAGAAGGGGTAAATAATTAACGGAAGGTCGTTAATTAGGTTGTTAGTTGGATATGTGACTTAATCAATTAGCGTATTATAATTAATTAAAGAAAATAAGAGGAAATATGAGCGCTTTTGACGATATGTTGTCGATTTCCGAGAAAGAGGATAATGTCTGCAATTTAAGCATTTAAAGTTGCTTAGTTGTAGCATCATGGGTGTCTGCAGTATTATCCCATTCATGCCAGAGGCAGTGACTTACTGATTTTCTTATCTCTCAAACTGATTCACCTGTGATGCAAGATATGACCTCTGTCAAACGTGTAGAGAATCTCAGACTAAGCTACTTAACCGTTCGATCCTATTCTAACCTAACGTGCTAAATCCGAGCTCTGGATTTCTTACTAAGTTTTATGTCAGATACCTGAATCATTTAGGATTACGGAACAGGTGAAAACAGATTTACCACATTGAATTGTCTTAAAACCGTGGCTCTGAATACCATCTTGGATGTATCACGTGCTTCCCGGCTCTGATCATACGCTGAGGTAATTCACTGCATATCTCCTCTAATTCTTTTCGGTGGGCTTTCCTTTGAATTTTCATTACAGTGTAGTTCCTCCTAGCCAATGGGACACGCTGGCACGATCAGCTATTTGATTCAGAAGTCATACGCATGCAACGAACCCATTTGCCAACATTAAAACATGTATTCCTCCTATGACCTTTACTCCTATGAGGACACGTGGCAATACTTCAAAGAAATGGTTCTCGGAATCAGGTGAAACACGGAGTCTTCCGCGTACTTCGCGTCCATCCGTCCTGTGACGATTGGGATTTTGATATATTTGGACCTCTTGGGACAATTTCGGTCTCGATAAACCTCAAGGTAAGAATTATGAGGGTATTTCTGGCCCGCTATGTTCCACTTTTACATTCGGACCATAGGACTTGACTCAAAAACATTTCAAAAAAGCCGGTTCAGCCGGTCCTCATGAAGTTGTCCTAAATTTGTCCCGTGCATCACAGAATGTACGCGAGTCATTTGGGCTAACCATATGTGCTGATTATCGGCCGGTTCAGGATCATAATCATGCAGGTATTTGATTGTGGTCCCGCTTGCAGCCCATAGTTTTTATTGGCGATCCTCTTCAGCAGTTAGTTAAAGTTGAAGTTCAGGGGCCTCTAGGCTTGGATCTGGCTTTTCGTGCCCGATAACGCGTACTTCTGTCCCACTTGTCCCATTTTCTTTTGGACTAGATTGTGCTCATTTCGGCCGAGACCGGCCGGTTCGGGCATTTTTGTCCACCGCATTGTCCCGAGCAACATTTTTAGGACTAGGACTTAGCCGATATTTCACGATTATTGTTACTGGATTGATTCACTATTTGCCAGTGTTAACAATGGTCAGCTTCTTTGATTGCATAGTTATCGAAATTTTACCCTGGGGGGTAGCACCACATTTTCTATCTAGGACTTTGGGACCTTCATTATTGTTGATTGAACCATTAAGATAGTTTAAATTACCCTAAGAGGGGTTAACCAGTCTCCCATTTGAGCTGTATGTTTTCCAGCCATTATCAATCACCGCTTGGTCAATGCAAAACCCTCTAAAACCTCCTCATATCTTCTCAGAGGAATATTTTAGACATCCTCCTTATTTTCTAAGTTGATATAATGAAGGAACAAGTCACAAATATCCATTTTTTCCATTTTTGTAGTGCTAGCTAAGGAGTATAGGACTTGCCACCATATTTGAATGAAATGGGTGACAGACGCCATTGTGTTCTTGTTTGATGTGGAGGAATTCTTATATTCATGTTCGAAATATTTTTTTCATATCAAAATCCATTATAAAACTCAAAAACGAGTTGTTTGAATGAATGTATCGAGGCTTATGGTATCCTTTACTACCATTTGAGATTGATTCCCTCAAGGGTTTTGGGGAATATATTAGTTATAACCACATCCCACAGGTGTATCTCTTTAATGGAAGTTGCGTACGATTTAATATGCACATTCAGGTCCCCCTCCCCTTTGAAAAATTTCTATTTTGGAAGCATTCGTGGAATAATTATGCTTCGTATGGTAAAACCGAGGGTATCCTTAACACATTCAACATATGTGCCCAACACATAAGACCTCTACCATGGATGACCCTTGATGGGGAGGTGGAAGAAGAATAAGGTCTTATATGGTGTGGCATAAACATTCGTAGAGGTGTAAGCGAATCCCATGAGGTTGAGCATACAATCCAAGAAAATAAAAACATGTCCCCTTGTGTTAATTTAGATTACATGTTGAGGTATAGGGGGGAACATTATTTTGATACAAGGTAGAAAGTATGAAACTAGGGAATTTCTCATTTCTAGTTGGGATGACATTCGAGAATGCACTTCTAGTTGGAACCTATAGAGGGTACACATATGAGATGTGACATGGCATGCCTAACATACCTGATCTGGTAAGAAGATCACCAGGGTTAGGAATACCTATGTAAAAACACATGGCTGAAGGTGTCGAGGGAAAATAACTGAAGTTCTATGGATGGTGGGGAATCTTGTTTTTCCCTACAAAATTTGTAGCATGAGGAGGTTGGGAAAGCTCTAGCTCTCTAACCCTATCCACCAATGTTGAAAATTATATCACTCGCAGATGGTGTTACATTTAGATTAGGTTCATTTCGAGTCTACCATGGGAAGAAAAGGAACATGATATATTTCTATGGTTTGATCCTTGGGAGACCACCCCTCTTTGGATGTGTTTACTTTGAGAGGAGGGGTATCTAAGTTGTTTTGAAGAATAAAATCAGTGTACTGTTGCATCCAGTCTAGAGATTGTTCTTTGACATTAAGACGCTACTTCACTTCGGGCAAAAGCATGCCAGGAGCTCCTCGCCTGAAAATAGTTAAGTCGAGAGAGAATCAGATTGCATGTTGATCTATGGTCTAAAAAATACCTGAGGGCTGGAACCTTGCCCTCCTATGAATTTCATATTGTTTGAGCTGAAGAGCTCAGGTTGCAGGCTATATGTAGGTTTATAAATATCCTCAATCTCGAATCATGAAACCGTTGTTGGCACCTTTGAGAAGGAGTATGAGGAGAAGGTAAATTAGATGAATATTTATTAGCCAACCTAGATAGTGAGGGTGACTGCTGCTTACCCATTTGGTAATCCTATGCCTCAAGACCCAGAATGGGTTGCCCATATTCCTGACTTGACATATTCAGGGTGTATATAAATACCCAAAAAATAATGGGAGAGGAGAAAGATTGATGAAAGAAGGTAAAAACAATGGAAATGAAAAGGAACTAGTCATTCACATTTGGGTCACCAATTCTGTACGACTAAAACTCAACAAGTGACTTTCAGGCACACTCAACTTCCCAAGGTTGTGCCAGGACAGCTAATGTGGAATGAATAGATGGCTATGTGGAATATATATAAGGTGAAATAGGAAAAATGTGGATAAGGAAAGATCAAGGAAATCTAATATCTTACACAGGCACTAATGGAATCTACTTGTCTAGGGAATCAAAGGCTTGTCTTACCTATGTAGGTGAGATATAATGATCTAGGATGATGGTAGCATGTAAATGGTGGTTAATATATGGCTCACAGAAGATTTTTGTAATAGGTTATGGAAGGTTGGAAAATTTTCAAGTGTTTTCCTTGTAGAAGTTTCTAGAAAAGGTCATGGAAGTGAGAGAACAAGTGTGTGAATAGAATAAGTGAGTGGATCATAGGAACTAGTTTCGTCTAGGCTGTTTCCACTAGAAGTCCTAGACCTTTTTAGATTATTCGTTTAGGATTGTCAATTGTGAGATGATGACAGGTGGAAGTGGTGACGATCGGAAAATCAAGATTCTAAGGCCCATGTCAATGTCTATGTGAAAATATGATATGTTTGGCTACGGGTCTCAGGGATCATATACTTTGTCTCTTGGTTGTTGAGGACTTTGAATGGTCATGTGGAATGTATTCAAACTAACCAAACTAGAGAATCAATAAACTCACAAATTATATGTCAAATTCAAGGTTGTTGTTTAAACCTAAGATAACTAAAGACATGTGGACAATTGTACTACTTTCTGTCTAATTAATCTATGTTCATAACTAACAAAATAGAAACAACTAGATTTAAATCAAGATGATTTAATTACTTTCCTTGAATTAATTAAACCTACGTGTTTATTTTATCTAATTAACAAAAGAAACAACTAATTTAATAAATAAAACAAAGCTATTATGATGTTTTTGATCTTTTCAATTATATAATAGAAATGTAACAAATAAAGAAAATTAATTAAACTAATCTAATATTTTTTGATTTTATGCCTTTTGGAAAATAATAGAAGAAATTGACAGAAAAAATACATAGAAATGCAATTGCTTATACAATACTATTAATAGAACTAAACAAATAAATAATATGATGTGACTATTTATCTATATAGGATGGATCTAAACTACTCTGATAAATCTAAACTTTTCTAGTTTGTGTTTGTGGATTTAAATATTTTTTTCTACCTCAAAGAAATAGGAAGAAGTAAAAGCTTCTCAGAAGAAATTCTTCCTCTGAAACTTCCCCGTTAGAAATAAACAAAGATCAAATGAAGATTGTATATTGAAATGAGATTACAATTGCTTTAAAATAATGCAAGAGCTTTCCTCCAGAAAAAATTCCCTTGCAAACCCATGGGGATAGGAAGGGAAGCATTCTATCACTAAAATCATTGTGCAGACATGTCTCAGAAATTATAGTAATGAATAAACTATTAAAATAATTTGAATTGAATTGATTTAACAACTCTAATCAGATTGTGCATACCAATGAAAAAAAGAAATCAAGAAAGATTGAAGGAAAACCAATTACATCTCCAACTTGGAATTTTTAGAACTGTGACAAACCTAGTGATGGTTTACTCTAATGTCCCCTCAGCTTATTTTCCAACTTTAATTCTTAGATACATCTAGGGAAATGTGATGGGTATTATAGAAGAAATAGTGAAGAAGTTCCATAGCAAAAGTGGATTACAAGAATTCTGGTAGCAATGCAGATAGGAGAATAACAATGTAAGAGAACTGGCTTCATTGTGTATTTATGAGAAAGATTATGGCAACATAATAGTGTAATTCAAAACAAAAATCTCCAACCAATGCTTCAGATAAAAGCCTGGATCTTATAGAAAAAGAAAGATAAATGGTCTACGTCATTTGACATCCAATAAATTTCACCTCTCTCAAAGAAGGGGTAGTCAACTCGAATTAGTTAGCAGGGAGGGAAGGAAAAGTTGATATGTATCAAATGAGATGAAGAATAGACAATTTGACCAAGAAACGTGCACTATCATCATGTTAACAAAGTTGACACGCATTTAGAAGACGTCATAGAAGGTTCTGAAAAAACCACATGTATCCATTGGTCTGCACAAAGGGGTAGTTGTGTAACCATTGGGGTGGTTACATAACTACTACTTAGGGCAGATTGACAGTTGTGTAATCACCTGGGTGGTTACATAACCAATGCAGAATTTTCGTAACTTAAGCTCAAAAGTTAAGGAAAAATATTACAGAAAGATAAAGGAAAGTAGAAAAACATGGAAGTGAACAAGGAAAGCATTCTAGGCTACAAATATACACTGCAAATGGAAAATTGGATTTGAACACCATTGGAAAAGATATTAATCATCATTGGGGATTTTTAACCCTTCTGACAATCTAGCATGTGCAAAATTGGGTCGTATAGGGACCAACACTACTTCCTGGAGCTGCAGAAAATTTAGTACATCTATGAGCGGCTAAGTTCTTCAATGTTATATTGGGAAAAACAATTTTCATGCTTTATAGCTTTTTTAGGAACAAAAATAATCCCGACCCTGTTATAAATACAAAACTGGGGAACAACATGAACAATTTCAAGGATTATTTATACCAAATTATAAGGATCCATAAGTGAAAAGATCTTAAACTAGGAATTTACCAAGACTGACAACAAAGATTACACAAAAGTGCCCATATTTTATCAAGATAAAATACGAGCACCAACACCCTTAAATCTTAGAAATAGCTCCCTCATGCACAAATTTCACACAGTGACATGTGGAATAAGTAATGGCATGCATATGATGATTCCAAGGCCACCCTATCATAATGTTATAAGATAAGGGAAAATTAAATACAATAAATTTGACATGGACAATCCTAGGGGAATGAAAATGGGTAACGAAATACACCCCATTGGAGGCATCTTTCGAAGATCATATCCTTGAAAAGTGGTTCATGTGGTTTTTTGGTTATTGATGGAATAACTGAAGGCCTTGTTAAAGTATAATGAGGTCACACAAAATTCTTCTCCCTTGTCGATGAGAGAATGCTTAACTGAAGTGTGACCAATCTAAATTAAAATGAAAATGGCTGGATCATCTACACAAAGAAATATCTCATCTAAATCATAGAATCGATAGGGAAATGAATGCGTGAATGAGCATCTGTGTAGTATTTTTTTAACACAACTTAGTCGGGCACACTGACACATCACTAAGACTAATGTCTAAATTCTCACTTGAAACACACATAACCTACCAAGTCCCTCTTTGTTAGATCATGCAAGATGTGTAGTCAGCATAAAACATTGCACAAGATAGAATATAAGACAATATAATAGAAATCATGACAAAGACAATAATAATAAGGATATTTGATCATTCATTCCATAAATAGATCTCACAAAACATTAAAAACATAACATAGCTCCCATATAAGCTCTCTACACACAAACTATTACACTGCATATCATCACACCCCTTATTACACAGACATGAAAACTATATATAGTTGGTGGGGAACTTGTCCTTCACCGCTTTTACAATGCTTTTAACCTATTAAAAGAATCTTCTATACTTATCTTACACGTGCCTTTGATTTGCGCTTTGGTCTTTAATTGGTTGTTCTTTCTCCATGCATGTTATTAGTAGATTACTTTACCTTCATGGCATACTATAATTAGTTACATATGCCCATTAGCATTTTCCTCCTCGTCTAGATCCCTGCATGCATGTCATCCTCTTTTGGAGTTTGATTTGTCCATTAAAGTAGGAAAATCATCTTGTATAAAGGAAAAAATATATTTATTAAATTTTTTGGCTGATTTGGATCTTAATAGGTCTTTTAGGTGTTTTTGAGTGTTTCCTAACCTCTTTGAAAATCCTTCTTGAGTGATTTGATTCCTTTGTGTGTTTTCCCTCCAAAATGGAACTTTTAAAAATTTGAATTGCTAAAGTCAATATGGAGGGTCTAATGTAAATTGTAAGGACTATTAACATTGTAAAAGGTCATTTAAGACCTCATGATATGAAAATAATATGTCTTTACCATTTTTGTTAGGGTTTTATGAGTTATAACCGACCCTTACTTGAGTTAAGTTAGAATAACTTGTGAAACTACCTTGAATTATGAACATATAAGGATGAATTCAAATTGGGAGAGTTAGTTAGAGGTTGGTGAAGGAATATTTGTGGTAGATAACATGTGAGGAAGAGCCAAGAAGGCTCAGGAAGTTTGAAAGTGTGTTTGAAAGATGAATAATACAAATTTTACTTTATGAATAATTTATGAAATGCATGTATTTTACTTGTTATTAGAAGAAGAATTATGTTCTTGTGTATTTGTGTGATTGAATAATGATCAAATATATGAAATGAAGGATTGATTAAATGAACAAGATTGAGTTGTAGGAAATGAGGCTATGTAGTGTTTAAAGCTAACCATGAGGTAATATGTGCATATGAGTTTTGATATTTCAAGACATAATACAAGAGGTTTGCATAAGAATATGTGATCGCATGAATTAGGAGATTCAAGGTTAATAAGATAAAAAAATGGAATTTTTGTAAGGGTTTCCCAATATTATTTGAGTGTATTCTCCACAGTTGAATAGACAACTAATTAGAAATCATGGTTTTAGTGTTAGAAAATTATATGTTACAGTCTTAAAGGGTCTGTCTTGTTGACATTTGAAGGAGTGAAAAAGGTGATAAGAAAAGTGGAGTTTTTGAATGACCTTGTATATGGGTATAATATTTATTTTGAGGGTTATTAGACCTTGAAGAGACTTATCAACCCCATGAAATAAAAATAATCCTAAAAGTGCTTACTTGTTGGACTGTGAAAACCTTGCCTAGGGTTGAGAGAGGAAATTTGATATAAATTTAATTTTATTAATTGAAAACATCCAAAAATTGGTGGAAAGGATGAAACAAGTGGGGTAGAGATGTGGTTAAAATTTAAATATGGTTGTACTTAATTAAGGAGGTAAAAAATGAAAAAACCCAGTACCAACTGTACTTGATACCCTTGTTTTGAGGGTTTGTTTACAAATTTGGGTCAAACTATTAGAATGCCCTTATATAAATTAAGAAACTAGTTCTATGTATTAAATGAAGTGTGTGAGAGTATTGAGAGAGTTTGGAGGAAGTAAATATGATTATTAGGTAAGAAAATTAAGTATTACATTATTGTATCATGTTCTATAACAGTTCTAAGCAAGATTCATGATTAACATCTAAAAAAAGTCAAGGTCACCTAAAAGAAGCATTGCATAAAGGTGGTGGGAGGTATATAAAAGGGTAATAAAGGTGGAAAATTAGTTAATAAAAATAATATTGTAGGTTGAAGGTCAAAATTTTACACACAAATTCAAGAATAGAGAATGGGAAGAGTTTTAAAGTTAGAAGGAGATTAACAAGAGGAGATAAGGAAAATTATAGAAAAAGGAGTGGAATAGAAGAAGTGTTTAATAGTTTTGGTTAGGGTCAAGGACCAATAGATACGAGGGGTAGTGCATGTTATATGTTTAATCCGCCATATCCCATATCTCTATAGGGGAGGAATTCAGGAAGGCCATCTATCCATACCCCTGACCCCGACTGAGCATATGCATTAGTTTATCCCCATATATAAGAGAATTGTGAATGGTAAATAAAGTGTGCCACCCCCGGTGTGATCATGATAGATCAGATATACCACCTCAATAGATTCCTTCTATCTTGAACCTTCATATATTAAAATCCCCGACCTTTCATCGCCTGAGTGGGGTGGATAAATCTATCCCCTACCATATATAGATAGGTAGATAGGGTCCTTCCTCTTGATTTATTTTTCTAGGGAGGTTGTGCCAATATTTTTATTGGTAGGTTCAATTCTTATTGTATCAGAATGCATCAGATGGATTCCTAGGAATTAAGAGGGAAGGATGCTTTCCAAAGGAGAAATGCCATAGGGAGATACCATTTGTGATCCATGAATTTCTGATTGAGAAACTGTGTCCATAAACAAGACTTAGCAAAATGAAACATCTAAGTAGTTAGAGGAAATGAAATCAAATGATACCCTGTTAGTATGATATATTCAGAATCCATTGGAAAACCACTCCATTCATTCATTGGTAACTATAGCGCTTCCACTATCACTAGGTAGGTACGTCCGGGACGCTCTTGCTTACTCAACCCCACTACCACCTCCTATGGAAAGAAATATTTTCGAGAGGGGATGAGGGGGCTTCGTGCAGTAAATGTCTACCTCTTATCTATATATGGCCATGCAACATTAGATTACGGTGTAAATGTTGTACATGGCATATTATTTTAATATTTTAATATAATTCGAGTATATCCAATGTGGTATTCAAATTTAACAAAGATATTGATTTTGTGTGACCTTTTAGTAAGTCTTCCTACTACCCATCATGCCAGACTTGTAAGAAATTATTATATTAATAGTCTAGATTGTGAGATAAGATGAGTTCAAAAAACAAAGAAACAAGGAAAAATTACCCAAAAAGGCATAAAACTCAGTCAAGAACTTAATTTAAGACCTATAGACCTAAATGCAAAGAAATGCTAAATTGAGTTGGGAAAGTTATTATAAGAGTTAGGCAAAGAAATTTGGTGATTTTAAAGAATGAGATAAAGGTTATTTTTTAAATGTTTTTTTACTTCCTCGTAGAACCTTGTTATTTTTTCTAAAAAGGTGAATTTGTCTTCAGATAGGGCTAGAAGAAAATAATGCTAATTGAGAGGAAATATTATTGTTTAAATGAGTTACGCTAAACTGCAAAAGCCTAAATTTTTGACATAAGTTGTATGAGCCAAATGGGTGTTTGTAAATGTTTTTAATTTTACTAAGACACTCCATAATTTATATTTTATAGCCAAAATTCAGTCATTTTCTGATTTTGGCCTAATTTGAATCCTAAAACAAATAATCTTGTGTGAATTAAAGCAGATAGAAGAAACTTCAGGATTTGAAACTTCATGAGAAGCTATAAGGGCATAATGGGTGTTAAAAAAATGTTATTTTGTTTGTTTTGGGACCTTTTGAATCATTATGGGCTATAATAGTTGCATGATTTTAGGGCTATAAGGGTATTTGAGAAGAGGCTAAAAGGTGTAAGAGAGGAATTATAGTTTTGAATCTTTTTGAATGGTCTGACCATGCTTGATGGATGTTTTTAAGAAGGTTTGAGAAGATTATAGCCTTGGATACAAGTTTGAGATTAAATTTTATGTTTGGATGCATGTAGATTTCTTGGAGTTAATTGACATATTTGATGAAATTTCTCTCGTATCTAACATTTCCATTGCATTGTGAAGGTGTCATCATCCATGCTTTTATCCATTTATAGCTCTTCCCCTTTTATCATGCCAACCCATGTTTTTTCCTATTTTTATTCATTATCTATTTTTTATGGCTATCTATTATTCTAATTGTTTCCTGCGCACAACCCTTCGCACATCCTCTAACTATTACCTTTTTACACACCCTCACGTACTATCTTGTGCTTATAACATTTATCCTTTTTTTTTTGTCAAATGAACCTTTGCACATAGCTCATACTTAGCCACTTTTGTCAGTCCAACATGACCCCACACTAGGGATATTGTCCACCCTCAGCAATGCAAGAATATCGGAAAGAGTGGAAGAACTAAATAATGTGGAAAAATATCCCAATAAGTTCAAATATTAAAGAAATTACCTTTTTCACACATCAAAATTTAGTCTATGGTGATTGTAGAAGTTATGGGAACTCTAGGATGATCCCTGTCTCCAGAAACTTCCACTCCTCAAGCTCATTGGATACCTTATCTGGAGATGTCTCAATGATATATGGATTATTTTTAAGAGTCAATTCATCAGACTTCTCCTATAGCTCATTTATTATGACATCCCATTTTGTGGTGATGTCATCCAAACCATCTACCCTACGCATTGTCATTACTTGGACTTCACGAAGCATGTCTTTGATCCTAACACACTTAGCATTTAATGATTATTTCATCTCACTGAATTTCTACAACACCTTCTTGCATTCAAACCTATTTATCAATAGTGAGGCTTATATTCTATTCAATTCTACCTCATCCTCTATAATGTGTGTGTTTAGGATTATCAAAGTATCTTGGAAATTTACAAAAATTGTTTCATCCTTTCGTGTAGCTTCCTTCAGTTCAGTGCCAAGTGTTATATATTCTACTAGTATTTGTTTCACCTTGTCTTTATTAACAATAGCCTTCTCTTCTACTCTAAGAATTTTCCCATTATTTCCCTTTACCAATAGTATTTGTATTAGTTCTTATAATTACTCCCTCTATGTGTTATGGTCTTTTCTATCCTACGCTACAATATCTGGACATGCATGTGCAATATTATTTACAAGGTCAACTTATTTATTATACACATATTTCATTATTTTCTTCATATCGCTCATCTCCTCAGAATTTTTTTGATTCTTTTTTATTATTCCTCTCCATGTCCTTTTACATTCTTCTTACTAAGACACTTTTTTCAATATTTCTCCTTCCTACCTCATTATCCATTTTTATGAGATCATTTATTACTTGCTCATACGAGAGTCGTGTTGACTCTATTGTGAGGAAGACTATTCCTGGTTCCCTTTTCAACTTTAATTCAAAAATTGACTATTTATTTACCTCAAAGTTTGGTTCCTCCATGTGAATTTTCTTTTCTTAAGAGAGCATCTTACGCGTCACGGATGGGCCTCAACCTTATCAAACATGTCCCAACAAAATACTCATTATTTGTGAACTAAACTATGGAATATGGCCTTAAGGAGCTTAGTTATGTCATTTATGTATGAACTCTTAGGAGGTGCTTATGATGGTTTCCTTGTCCTTCTTTCTCTTGCACTTCGTCTGCGTGGTGTCTTCTATGTAATATCATGTTCCACATGACATGTTTTCTCTCCTACACCTTGGTCCTCCCTAAGTCCTTTCTCTTATTACTCATCTTCATCATGCAGATCTTTATGTTCTTCCTTGTGTACTTCTTCATTATCTTCCTCATGCTCCTCTTTATGCGTCTCCTCTTCATCTTGGACTTCCTCTTCATTTTCTTCTTCTTCCTATTCAATATCTTCACGTAGTTTTTCTTCTTCATGCTCAGGATGATCTAAATATTCCTCCTCATCCAAATCATGGATAATGTGAGGTTTATCTTCCTCTATTAGACTAGGCTTGTGCATTTCCTTATTTGGAAATATTTGAGGAATGTGCAAAGTGCTTACTTTCTAACACTCTCTTTGCATCCTTTTTTGTGTGCTATGATCCATCACGCCCTATATTTATAATTTTTTTATTCTTCTTGAGGGGTGTGTTTGGGCTTACTCTTTGGGTATTCTCATAGATTTCTTCTTTGTTGGTGGTAGTGTAAGGGTGGTATCATACACATTTACCACCTTTCCATCATGGAGCCTAGGCTTTAAGTAGATATAAAAATGATACAAATCTTTCCCCACTACTAGTGGCATGATGAGATGGAGGTCCACTAGATCAGATTCCATTTTTTATATGTGGGGTGCCTTAGTCTCATACCCACAGGTCTTGACTAGTATGTGGTATCAGGAATCTACCCTATCTGTGTTGAATTTTAGATGTGCACGTTTGTAATTCTGTTCATTGTGCTATTGAACTATTTTTCATTGATTGCAAATGGTAATTTACACCATGTCCCCATTCATTTTGTTAAAATATGAAAATTAGATATAAATTACATAGTCATGTATGATAAACAAATGATATAATAAAAACCAATAAATCAATAAAACAAGAACCCTAAGTGCAAGAGAGTGATGCCAATGGTCTACACTTTCCATTAACTAGCATATTGAACATACTTACCTCTTTGACCTGCATGATCATGCTTACACATGAGCACTATTATTTATGGTGTCCTACCAAAGGCTTGAGGATCTCCATTTACCATTTAAAGGAGTTAGCATGCAATAATTACTCAAACACCATTAGCCTCATGCATTTCATGTAAACTTTGGTCTCAAAATGTACTGATGGGAACATGAAATACATTACCTTCACCTCTTCAACTATAGAACCATTTTTCTTTAACATGTCATCACACTGTGATAGGTTTACTAAATCCTCTAAAACATCAATTCTTGATTCAAGTATCCCCCATCCTAACTCTTTCTTGAAGTAACCTTTCTTCCTTATGAATATCTAATTAGGTCACAATGATCAATATACCAAAAACTTTGTATAGATCCTTGAATCATCTATAATTCTCTTAATACCTTCTCTATAGACTTCCTTAAAGTGATCTAACCCTTCATTGGATTATATACTTGCATTACAATACATTTGTCTTGCTCAAGCCTTATTTGCTACTATCCCTCTAAGTATGCAAATACTCACAAATCTCAATTTCTCATGAAACAACCATACCATCTAATGAGGAATCTAGATATACTTTATAGAATTCTTGAACATACCCAAGTTTCATAATTTGCTCCTTTGTATGAAATTGTTCTTCTAGACCACTTCCCTAGGCAATTTAGGCCTATTTTAACCCTAAATTATAACAACAAGCACTTAGGGCTATGATCACAAATAGAACTTGATAGATTCACTTAAGGAATGCCCACAATATGGTGTCTACAAAGTTTGATGGCTTGAATCCAATTTTTGATGATTCATGTAGTTCATTTTCCCTTATTCTGTGCATAGTCACAATCAACCTACAAAAATTCATATAAATTCTCCACATGTGCGATTTATAACCTAGAAATTGGCACACCTCTAGATATCACTTGGGTAGAGACACTCCTAAAATTTCAATAAATTTGGATGGATAGAATTTAAATGGCACCAGGCCCTAGTTTTGGCCCGAGAACAAAGAGTTGGAGCTATAGGGAAAATTTTAGTGTTTCAAGAGCTAAGAAAAAATCAAGATGGATAATTTACCTTGTTTTACTAATCACACCTTCACAGTCTTCAAAACATTCTTAAAATCCTGACTGTCAATTTCTTCTTCTCGTCCTAGGTAGAGGAACATACATACAATCCATTTAAAGATAACAATTTAGATAGGATTCACACAAGTCTTTGCCTACAACATAAACACATGTCTTCACTTTTCATTGATTGATTCTATTACATATTGATCCTCCATATATCATCACTAATTCCATCGAATAGCTCCATCTTTTCCTTACTATCCTCCCTAGAAACCTTATTATTAGCTCCTTAGAGATCTCAACAACATCTAAATTTGAAAAAGGATAAAATTACATCCCTATATTATCTCCACATGTTCGAAATCCTATTTCTTGACTCTTAGTACAACAATATTTCATTATTTAGGCATAAAAAAACAACTATCTCACGTATACATCTAGTTGTTGCATTGGGAAAACATAATCTCTTTTATAAACATATCATTTATCTTTACACCCACATTTAAATTGACTCAATAAAAAAAAATCATTCATTTGAGTAACTTGGATGTTACAAAATGAACCTACTAAACTTGAATGACCTTAAGACAATCTAAACATCTTGATGCTCTCGCATCAGATTGCCCAGTTTAAAAATTTTCCATGGGCTTCTGCTCATGGATCTCTATCATTCCTTGCTCATGAATCCTCCATCTTTGTCATTTGTATGTTCAAAAATTACTGATCTCCATGTTGGTGTGGGCTTCTTTGTCTTCATGCTTGTTTCTTGCTATTCTCCTAGATCCTGCATCATGAATATTTACCCTTCCCTACATTCTTCATTCTTACATGTAATCATAGTATTCAAAACATTGTTAAGTTAAAAAATATATGGGTTGGCTTCCTTTTTAGCTTGTTCCATTACCATTCTCTCCTCTTGTTCATATTTTCTTCCTTATAAGCTTGTATCACTCTGTAGATGAAATGGAATTCTTCAATACTGATATCTAACTCTTTTCCATTCTTTGGGCCGTTATATGCCTCCTTGGTTTTCATCTCATGCCCATGTAGCTCTTCTATTCTTCATTGTATGAAACACTTTTATATATGTAACTTCCTTGTGTTTTGTTGTCTATTAACACTTCTTTCTCCTTAGCATTCTTGCTTCTTCTTTACACTTGGTCTACTCCTTGTCTTATGCTTCTTATATGTTTATCTTGTTCTAACTTAGCTTCTACATGATTTCTCCTTTGAACCAAGCTTATTATCTCTACTTGGTTATATATAAACATTAATTTAACCTCATTACTGTTTACATGATTCTTGTTGACCTGAATTGCTTTATATTATAGGACTTGTTTATACCTCTCCATCTCCAAGTTTTTTTCGTCTTGACTTGTGTAGCTGGTCTTGATGCATGCATTGTTTTCCTCCAAAGAGGTATTTCAAACTGATTATTGTCTTTCCTTTTTACAATCTACTATACATGTCATGTCCTCAAGGCCATTAAAGTGTAATTTATACAACTTTCCACTACTCTTCTTGCCAACCATTTCTCTTTTTTCCTAACTAAGTTTTGACAAGTATGTAAAAACTTTCTAAAACTCTCAAAAGAACAATAAGAATCATACCATACCTCAAATACATGTTCTCTTAGCATCAAATATTTTCCGTGAGTTACTCTATTATCTTTTGAACCATATTTTGTGTCTTTGTTTTTCACATCTTCTCTTATTTCAAGTACAATAGTTCCAAAGAAATTACATTCCATAAAAAATACTATGTAAAAGACTTAATTTCATGATTCCACACTTTCCAAGCATCCAAATTGCATTGCTCTCTTCCACTATGCTCTTTTCATAACTAATTTGTTGCATTTTCTTCATTCTTGTTAGAAATCTTGATTCTTGTCTTTCCTCAAACTCTTTAGTGTTTTGAATCATCACCATACTCTATTTTTTTTCTCCTCATTCTACTAATATCTCTGTTATATACCTTTTTCTCCATGTTCATATCATTCATACCTATATAACACATATTCACTAAATAATAATAGTATTCTTTATACTCTGGCTTGATTAAATTACTCTCTTTTTCATATATTTGCTCTTCCTCAACTGAAATTGGTCTACTAAAACACATAAGAAGACTCTTTACATGGTGTAAAAACTTGTACATGATTGTTATCCACCAACACATGAAATTTTATGACTATTTTTGAAGGAACTAACAATATTCTTAAGGCAACATCAATGTCACAACATCTGAAGGATTTATGAAAATTGAGAATTCACTTGTTGAGATGTGGAGCTCAATTACTTTAGTTTAGCATGCTATATCAAATTGTTGGAAAACACAATAACCGACATTGGTTATGTAGGGACCGACATCGGTCAAGAAAGTAGGAACCATCATCGGTTAGGGCTAACCAACATTGGTTACCTATGCGTGAGTTTTTTTATTTAACTCACGACAATTAGATCTAATTTTAGTATTAAAGCATATCTATTGATTGTAAGTGCATGACTAAGTGCCCTAAGTTTTTATAAGGTATTTATAAGATAGAAATCTAGGGTTAGAAGAGATATTTAATGATTATTGTGAAAATAATTGTGAGAGAGAGAATTCTTGGTGAAGAAGGATAATATTGAGAGAAAGAAAGTACTATATATCATGAGATGTGTGGAAGATTTTAAATATTCATTGTATATCTTATGAAAGATTTGGATAATAGATTGGCTTGTTTTCTTGATGGATGTAGCCCACACTAGGAGAACCGACATTAAATCTAGTGCCGATTTATATCTCCTTTTTGTATATTTCTTTTGGTAGAATATCCAATTTTATTGCATGCAGTCTTATATCTAATATATTATTTGTACAACTTGTGTGATAATCGCAAAAAACTGGTATCAAATCTTTATTCGAGGGTTTTGTGTGTTGACAGATTTACTCATAGAATGTTTTTGATTGAGTGGAAGCTACAAAAATGGCATAAGAAAAACTAATACAAGGTAGAGAAGTTTGATGACCTAAAATTATCAATTATAGAATATGCAAATTGAGGGTTATCTGTATCAAATAGATTAATACTTACCGTTGGATGAAATGTCTAGAACTAGGAATATGACTAATGAAGAATGGAAGATTATTGACAAAAATACTTTGGGATCTATAAGATTGATCCTAAAAACATCTATGGCTTCTAATATTACATAAGTGACATATATAATAGAGTTAATGAAATCTCTTGATAATTTATATGAAAAACCTAGTGCTTCAAATAAATTTTATTTGATGAATAAACCATTTATTTCTAAGATGTATGAAGGTGGATCTGCATCTATTCATTTGAATGATTTCGGATCTATTGTAAATCAGTTAAAATTGGTTGATATTTCATTTGATGATGAAGTGAAAGTACTCTTATTCTTATTTTATTTGCTTGATAGTTGGGATAATTTGGTAATGCTTGTTAGTACTACATCATCTTCTAATAATATTTTTGAAGTTTGATGATGTGGTTAGTATAATATTGAATATAGAAATTCATAGGAAACATACAAAGGAATCATCATCTAGGAATGCTTTGAATGTAGAAAGAAGAGGAAGGAATAATGAGATATCCAAGAGTAAGAATAACGGGAAATCAAAGTCAAGGAATAACAAATCTAAATCTAGAGGTAAGGGAATTACATGTTAGAATTGTGGAAAGAAATGACATGCAAAGAAATATTGTTTGTCAAATAATAAAGAGAACCAAAAGCCAGACTAATATAAAGAGGCAAATATTACAGCAGAGGTAATACAAAAACACTCTTATTCTTTCTTTGGATAATAGAATAAAATCATGGGTTTTAGATTCAGGAGATTCTTTTCATGCAATCCCTAATAAGGGTTATTTCAGAAATTATATCTTGGGTGATTTTGGGCATGTTTATTTGGGTGATGATGAACCTTGTGTTTCACCATTTTCTTTACATTATTGATGAGTGGTGAAAGATTTATCTAACCTCTGGATCTGGTGCTAGATGTAGATGTCTATGTGCATGAAAATATTCTAGTTCTGCCTGGATGCAGCTCTCTTCTTGTATTCTTACTCTCAGAATGTGCCAACCCAAAATAAAAGGTTGCTAAGGTGAAAAAATGGTAACCAACGATGATTTTGGGTTGACCTGTGTTGGTTTAGGGGTGACCATCGTCGGTTAAGGAGGGATTCCCTAGGTTTACTAAAAATGGTAGATATTTCCAATTTCTTGGGCTAGGTTAGTTTATTCTCATGGATCATAATGGAATATTCCCTTATAATGAGCGGGAATGTGGTTAGAGAAATATTAGGCATGTGCTTTTAGGGTTATATTAAATCTTAGCTCATTAAGGCAAGTAAGATAAGGTCTTAGTTAATTATGAAAACATGCCAAGAATAGGTCTAGGGTGAGGTGGCTAGGTGAGGTGGAGGGGTGAGGTGGAAATGTAATGTAATTAAAATAATTAAGTAATGAATGTTGTGAGGATGGGTATTAATTTAATTAAGTTAATTAAATTAATATTAATGTGAGGTGGAAGGGACCATGGTATAGGCTGCACCCGTAGTATCTATTGTCCCCTCATCGATAACCCACTCCATAACCCCATTCACACCCATTGTCTCACAGATACCAATTTCTACACAACCCCCCGTGGTGTCGGTGACCCCTAATCCATTCCAAAATCTTGTCCTCTCCATCCCACAATCTCTATCCCTAATCGCTACTACAGTCACTGCGACTGTCCCACCTACATACACATACTATCAACAACCCCCCATCTCGTTCGTCACCCATTCGGGATATATGCCCTCTATGTCAGTCCCCTATTCTCAACCTTCCTATTTGGCACTACCATATACTGGAATGCCACCCACATCACATTTTCCATACCATCCCTCCTATGCCATAGGAGGAGCCCTTCCATCACAACCTAGCAATGAAATCATCAAATTAATGATGGAAAGGATGTAAACTCTAGAGGCATCATTTTCCAGCTCATGTAATTATCTCACCTATGATGAAATCTGTAGTGATCCCATTCACCCGTCCATCCTTATTCACACATATCATGTACATTGGGAAATTCCAAAATTCAATTGTTTCAATAGTAAAGAAGACCCATAACAACATTTGTGGTCTTTCAAACATGGGTTTTACGTGATTGCCCATGATGACGCTTTACTCTTATAGACCTTCCCGATGTCCTTGATAGGACATACATTAGATTGGTACAGTGGGTTACCAAAACACTCCATCTACTCATTTAATCAAGTAGCCCAAGCCTTCTTAGACCACTTCTCAATCAGAATTATTAATAAGGTCACCATGGCCGATATTTATTCCATGCAACAGTACGATGATGAGTCTATCGTTGACTTTGTCACTCACTGGTGCAACCCAATTAACCATCTCACATTTCAATTGCCTCAAATTGAACTCAAAAGAGTTATTTACTCAGGCTTGCACTAGACACATTTCACTAACCCTACAAGTGCAAACCTTTCACACTTTTGACAAGGCATTCACCATGGCATGGAAATTGGAAATTCGTGCTATCAAAGAGAAGAAAATTCAGCTACGTAAGAAGAACATCACGTTCAAATAAAATGATGCTTCTTCATCTTCAAAACCTTAGAACACATATTCCAAACCCAAAGGATCGGCCAATGCCATAGTTCTCAAGGCTAGAACCTCTCACCCATCAAACCAAGCCAAGCCTTCTTCTAATCTCTCTCCTGTCCAAGATTTCCAGTTTAGATGAGAACATCAAAAGTACACTCCAATAGGAGAACCTTATTTTTCTATTTTGGAAAAGCTTATTAAGGATGGTGCCATTACCCTTCCACCTATAAAACCACACACTGGTTTTGACCCTGATCGCCCCATGCCTGCATGGTATAAAGAACATGAATTTTGTAACTATCATCGTGTTAAAGGTCATAGCGATGGTAACTTCATCACCTTAAAGAATATCATCCAAGAAATGTTAGACAATAGAGATCTAGTCTTGGATAGCCCGAATGCAATTGCTAACCAAAACCTACATATCTTTAAGAATCCATTCCCTAATCATGCCCCATCTTCCAACCAAGCTGGTACACTTCAAACAATGATAGCAAGGTGCATGAGGTGCACACTATTTTCGATGACATACTAGTTGCTTCCTAATTGCCTCATGTTCCTTCCATAGATGAAATATTAGCCCGAGCTCCCCTACCTGCACAAACCTATTTTATCTACTCCTCCACCCACAGAGGAACCCCCTTCATTTTCTCCTTCACCCATGGAAGAGCATATGATCAGCACGTCACCTTTGGCCTCTCAAATTACCAAGTAATTATCAGTGGCACCTCTCATACTCACAGGAGATACATGTCAACAACCCACACCATCACAAGGAAATTCCACCCCATCTGACCCATCCTCTCCTCTTCCCATAGAGGAGCTTGTAGACACACCACTGGCTTTAGATAACCACTCTCCATTGGACCTCCATGATCTTTCCAATCTACTTTCAGATCTCTTACCCAAAGAGTCAGGAGTTAGCCATTTCCCTGTTTCTCAAACACATTTTACAAGGATTGATACTTGATCCACATCAGCCCCACCTACAACAGTATGATTTTCATTCTTAGCTGACTGCCTAGACTATGTTGATAGAACATTACTTTGGGGATGTATTCTACTCCCTGCTTGAACCCAAATGCAGCTGTCACTCACTGAAACCTCCACTATCTATCCAAAAGTGTTTTGAGTGACCAAAAAAGACCCAATCATGACTACTGCAACACCCTCCATGTCACCACCCATGGCCCAACTCACACTTCTGCCCATAACCCAACATACATCTACACCTAAACACCTACCACACCTATATCATCTCCTTTACCTAAACCTATCACTACCTTAGGGGTCATACCGACAGCTAGCCTTACTCACCCACCTATCAAATTTGATTTAGCTTCATCTTCCAAACCTAACACTAAACTTAATCCAACCCCTAAAAAGAATACCCAACCCCATAGGCCTCATACACGAACCTCTCCTACTATGCCGTTATCACCTTCACCCCTTCCATCCATCCTAGGATCTCACCCCTCGACCCTGGCCAAACAACCTCCATCCAACAGTAAACCAAAAACGTAGTAACCCACCTCCTTACCAAAAACACCTAATATACCCAAGTGATCTACACAACCTCTTTCGTCACCTATAACCTTCTTACCACCCATACCACCACTACCATCCATAACTTCTTCACTACCCATGACACTTTCTTCCCTTCCACTCAAACCTTCTACCCAACCTCTACCGACCACCTCCACAACAACTCGGTTACCCCTGTGGGTAACCCGTCCTCTTCCACTATCCACTTCTCCCTCTACATCACATGCACCTGTGTCACATTTTCCCAAAAAGGTGCAATCTAAAGCTAATAATCTACTACCCTCTAATAAGGTATTTAAACCAACCAAACTTTCCATTTCTAGCTCTTCTACCATGCCCGTACCTAAACAAATGCCGACAAGACCTAATACCACTCCACATACCAAACTATTAGACCAAACCATTCCCTTTCCTGTAAATCCTCTTCCTCCACAATAAGCCATACCTATACCCAAACCCACATTCACCTCCCATTGTGACCCACTAGTAGGATCCTACGCCAAAATCTTGACCAATCTCCTCAAAAATTCTGTCATCACATTACCACCTCTTAGACCTTACAACCTGCTCAAACCCAAACCAAAAGGGTTTGAAGAAGCTAAAATCTATTACTACCATCATGTGCCAGGACACGATGTAAAGAACGGTGATTCTTTAAAAACCACTCTTGTCCAATTGTGTCTTCCCGAAGAAAATTTTGACAATGACGATTTTCTTGATGAGGACCCCATTTAGCCTTCACCAATTTCCACGGATCTTCTCCCATTAACTACTTAGCGACAAAAATCTCCACTCCCTGCAACTCTTTGATCCACCCACTGAGGTTCAAGATTAACATGGTTTGTATAGGAGAATTGGCTAAACCACAACACCCAAATTCCAATGTGCACCGTACTCATTTCACAAGGATTGTATCCCCCACCTAGGGTTTTATCCCTCATGCCACTATACTTTCCGTGACACACGCTCTTCACTCTACCTCCCTTCAAATTAACATGGTTCATGTTACCACCCATGCTTAGAAAGATAAAGGCAAGGAAAAGACAAATCAGCCCATCAACCAACCCTGTACCCAACATACCATCTATACCCATACCCAAAGTCATCATTCAAGGTCTGGCATATCCTATTTCTGATGGGGTCACACATCCCACAATGCTAAAACAACTGCTATCAATCCCCTCTTCAAAATGTCATTTATATGACCTCATCCAAACCTCTGAGTCACATCGTCAGGCCCTCATGAAGGTCCTTCAATCTATTGAAGTCTTACCAAATGACCCCATGCACCTGTAGCCTCCATCGTTACCCCTCACTACGTTTCCTCCCTCACTAGATCATCACCTTCCTCTACGCCTCTCATATACTTGCCAATTAGCCACCCTCATCTTTTTAGATGAATATATCACTCCCTTCCAGTCTGACGACCCTGACCCCCACTCTTTTCATCTCTATCTTTATTGATAATATACACATACAACGCATGTTATGATCGATGGTGGTTTTAGTATTAACATCATCTCCTCCCCATGCATACGAAAAAATGCGAATACCTTGATAATTGCGTGCATGGTAACCCATTTATGTTGTTGCTCTTTAAATGACACCATGACCTCTACCATAGGTACCGTCATTCCCCATGTCCGTACAGGTCCCCCACATTATCTCTAAAACTTTTTTATGTCCTAGAAGGAGATTTGCTAATATAATTTGTTGCTTGGCCAACCTTGTATCTGTGCATCATGGGTTGTGTCCCTTTAAATTTACACCACTACCTCAAATTTGAACATGAGGGGACATAAGTACACCATCCCTGATCGATCCGTCTCCTTTCAAGACCTGTAACAGTGATATACCAGACCCAATGATGTGCTGGTACTAGTAAAGGCATCTACCACTATCCCTACTTCACCTTTGCCTACATAGTCAATCCACTAAAATTGCCACTATCTCTACTACATCTATCCTTGTCTATCTCCTACTACCGTTACAGCCTATACCATTGACTCACTTATTTCCCCATCATCTAGCATGAGCCATCAATTCCCCGCTACCCGCATACTGAATATTGATCCCTTAGAAGGTGTTTTTCAACACCTCACTTTAGGGGAATATCGTCCTATACAATATCGACACCTTCCTCAATCTGCAAGAGTATGGGAACCTATGTCAACAACACCATAGTTATGACATTTGCATCGGTGACATTTTTCCTTATGGCCTTGCCCACCTTCGCACTAATCTAACCTATGGGGGACTTGATATGACCACCTATAAACCCAAAGCTTCTATCCCAAACCTAGCCATTTTCATCTAATATACATTCCCTCACTAACTGTCACGCTTCACTCACACTTTCCTCCACAAGTGTGCTGTGGAAAGTATTTGGGTTTGGACCTTATAGGAACAGGGTTAGTCATAATGTCATTTCCTATACCTCTCATAAACACAATGACCATAGTGGCATTGGTTTTGATGCATCCACCTTCTAAGAAGGTTCAGGTGTGAGCGTCATCTAAGACGAAAAAAATATTCCCCACCTCATTCACCCACATTACCATCTTCACCCATGGAGTCTATAGATCTTGGATCTATTCCTCTAAACTTTTTTTTTCGTAAACACCATTCCCCTAGGACCTCTGACCTATCAACACGATGGCAAGGCTTCCTCTTCTCTCCCATTCCTATATCCTAACATGATTGATGACAATACACCTTCTATTAATGTTATTCAATGTTAGGATGATGAATCCATCCTCACTTACCTTGGTGTGGAAGATTCTTATATTCATCGGTCATTACCTTCTGAGACACAAACCATGTTGAATGAATCGACCATTAAAATCAACATTACCAATCAAGATGACCCGCACATTCTAAATATCGGCCAATCTTTAGATGCTATTGAACAAGAATCCTTTACCTCTTTCCTTTGGGACCATAACAACGCATTTGCTTGGTCCTATGCCGATATGCCTAGTATTGACCCAAAAATCATGGTTCACAATATCATAACCATTCCTGATGCTAAACCTATCAAACAAAAGTTGTAGAAATTGCATCCTTGCATTACTCTTCTGGTCAAAGAAGAGCTTCAGCGCCTTCTCGAGTTTCCTTTATCTTACCCATTGACTATCCCCAATAGATTTCTAACATCGTTCTTGTCACAAAGATGACAGGGGGACTCCATATTTGCATGGACTTACGTGACCTCAACCTTGCTTGTCCCAAAGATGATTTCCCCTTACCCGACATCAAACAAATAGTTAATCTCACTTCTAGCCATGAAATGCTATCGCTCATGGATGGTTTCTCGGGGTACTCAATTATTACTAGCTCCAGAAGATCAACACAAGATTTCCTTCATCACCCCTTGGGGGACTTTCTACTATCGAGTCATGCCTTTTGGCCTTAAAAATGCGGGTGCTATATATCAGCGAGCCATGACTTACATCTTCCATGACATCATGCATCACATATTGGAAGATTACGTACATGATCTACTTGCCAAATTAAAACATTGAACTGAACACCTCCCTATCCTTAAATTCATCTTTGACCATCTCATTAAGTATTGTGTTCATCTTCAACCAAAGAAGTGTGTCTTTGTGGTGTTTTCTAGAAAACTCCTAGGCTTCATCGTTTCTTTATGTGGCATAGAAGTCGATCCTAAAAAAGTCAAGGCCATTCTGGAAATGCCTCCACCCACTAATCTCTATCAACTTCGAAGCTAACAAGGTAAGTTGCAATCCATTCGTCGTTTTATCTCGCATCTTTCTGACCGCTGTCAACCATTTCATCATCTTCTCAAGAAATATGTTTCATTCAAATGGGATGATGAATGTCATAAATCCTTCGAGGCATTAAAAAAATATCTCCTTCAACCACCAATACTCATTCCTCCTAAGGATGACCATATGTTTTACCTATATATTTCTGCCACTGACCATTCTTTAGGTGTCATGATTTCCCATCGCGACAAGGAGCATAGAGAGCAGGTGGTTTATTACATAAGTTTTACCCTTCTGGAAAATGAAACTAGATATACCCATGCCAAAAAACTCTTCTTAGCCTTAGTTTTCATCACCACCAAACTCCGCCATTACCTACTCAATCACAAAACCTTTGTCATTACCAATACTGACCCATTACACTATATGTATGCCAAACCCTATCAACATCAACGTGCTGCATGTTGGCTTATGCTTCTTGTCGACCTCGACCTCAAATTCATTCATCAAAAGTCACATCAAGGGTCAGGATATTGCTGACCAACTGGCTAACCCACCTATTTTCAGGAATCAACCATCTAACTTCAACTTCCTAGATGAGTCTATAGCTACCCTTTCCCTAGATGAACCCGCTTACCAAATGAAACTCTTCTTCGATGGCTCTAAGTGTCAGCGTGTGGGGGTGGGGCTGGTGTTATCCTCATTCCTTTTGATGGTGAACCTATGCCTTTGTCTTTCAAACTTGATTTTGATTGTACAAACAATATTTCTTAATACGAAGCACTCATATTGGGTCTCCTCAGGCTGCTTATGCCTTAGATGTTAAGTCAATCAATATCTTTGGCGATTCTCAGTTGGTCATAAACCAAGTCAATGGTATATACCAATGTTCGTAATGAGATACTTCAAAAGTATAAGCATCACATAGACATACTTTTGACCACCTTTGACCATTACGCACTTCAAACCACCCCATGTTCTACCAATAAATTTGTGGATACCATGACCTTCTTGGCTTCTCAGATACTTGCTTCGCCCGCTGACTCTAAAATCTTTGTCACAATACAAAGGATATAATCACCCTCTTATTTACCTCATGAGGTTTACTCTTTCAGAACCATTACCCCTAACCCATGTGACCTTTCGTATAAGAAATATGTAGACTATCTTTCCTTTTCCATTCTACCTGCCAATCTCACTTGTAATGGACAACGTGCCTTTCTTAAAAGTGTCTCTTGTTATGTCATCATGGGTGGTCTTCTTTACAAGAGTGGATTTGACAACATTCTCTTATAATGCCTTACAAGTTCATAAATTCCCTACACCATTAAGGAAGTCCACAATGGAATTTGTGGAGGTCACTTTAGTGGTTTAGTTGTCACAAAATGCATTCTTCACCTAGGCTATTATTTGCCAACCCTAAACCGTGAATGTTGTGATTATGTCAAATGTTGCATGAAATACCCAGCAACACACTAATCTCCATCACACACCTAGTCATGCCTTACAGGTTTCATGAGACCTTTGGCCTTTCTCTCAATGGGGTTTGGATCTTGTCAGTGAGATCAACCCCCATTCTTCACAACGCCACCAATGGATCATAACTGCTATTGAATATTATACTAAATGGGTAGAAGCCATTTCCCTCATTTCTATAAAAGCCGAGAAGATATGTGAATTCATCAACCATCACATCATTTTTTACTTTGGTGTTCCTCACCGCCTCATCATTGATAATGGAAAGTAATTAAAAAAAACCCTATGAAAGCTATGCGACACTTTTGGCATCCAACTCAAGTTTCTCGTCACCTTATTACCCAGCAAACCAATGGTCAAGCCGAATCAACCAATAAAACCTTGCAACGAAATTCTTATGAAGGTAGTCAACGATACTGGAAAGGATTGACATATGCACAAATTCCTTTCACCTTGTGGGCTTATCACACTAGTATTCGCACTTTGACTGCTTCCACACCCTTTTCTTTGGTCTATGGTACCGAGGTTGTCTTACCTCTCAAAGTCTAGATTCCATCTCTCTGCATCTCACTACAAGACATGCTCAACGATGATGAATTTCACCAAGATCATTTGGCGTAACTTGAGTTATTAGATGAAGGATTCATCTCAATGCTCTTGACCATCTCCAAATCTACCAAAAATGTATCAAACGTGCCTATGACAAACGTGTTCATGAATGAAGCCTTTCAGGTCGGTGACCTCATCCTGAAGGAAAATCAACATGTAAAAAAAGAGGAGAAAAGTAAATGGGGTAAATTTTCTCCTAATTGGCTCGGACCCTATATTGTTACCCATGCCTATAGATAAGGTGCTTATCATTTATCTTCACTCAAAGGTAAACCCAAACCTGAGCCACTCAATGCCTTGCATCTTTGACCATTTTATTGTTGACATAAATTTCTTGATCACTTTCTATCAATTGATTGCTCATCCCTTGAGCGTTGTTCACCTTCCATATTACCCATTTTAAAGATCCACGACTAAACAAGAATCATGTGATTACCCATCACCTTTCATACTTATCTTCAATATGAGTACCACGGATCTACTCATAGCATGATTCTCATGGATACTTTTCATCTCCTCCATGATGAAATCCCATGGTCGTTCATCACTCAAAACCACCCCTTTCATAGTTAACTCCTGGGTACTATGGTTTTTTCGTTCGAATAAGAACCTACTCTTCTTCTATAGTCTTGTGCATGACTTAAACATCCAAAACAAAAAGGGATGCAAATCCTTGTGTCAAAATTCTAGACAAAGATGACTCCCTCAAAAGGGACATCTCTTCTTTATATTTCGGTGCCATAAATAGACTACTCCCTTGAAGGATAACTATATAAAGTCATTACAAAAATATAATAAATATCCAGAAGTTTCCTGCATCGATTAGCTTCATGAAGACCTCAAGGAGACAATATACTCATCCCATATAGAATTCCCGCATCGATCAGTCTATAAAAAAAGAGCTGAAATTTTCATCATGGAGTTGCCTATTTTTGATCTTGGGTTTCTTGTTCCAAAAGAAACATTGATGTACACTAATTTATGCTAAACCACCCATTCTCACCTCCTTTCATTTTTAGCCTAATTTCCTTGTTACTTGAGGGACTTGCCGCAAATGCAACATTTTGTGAGTTATGTGACTTTCTTCACTCTTAGAAAGGTCCATTATGTAATGCATTTAGGGTCTTATGTTCATGAGCTCCATCATAGGTATGGTTGACCTCATTAGGGTTCTTATCAATTTAAGCGGCTCTTTTAACCACCTCATACCATTTTCCTTCCATCATTCCTTATTGATTATCATACACAGGACCAGATCATCGACACTTATATTTAAAATCCACTTAACCATGCCTATGACCTAAACTCAACCATGCTTATGACCTAAACATCAATCATGCCTATGACCTACATTTAACCATGCCTAATACCTATCAACCCATTCCTCTAATTCATCATAATCTTCCCTAGCTTATGAGAGAACTACATCGAATTGAGGTCCCTTTTTACCAGGACTATGTAGGCAGCACTCCGAGGGCATGGGGCACTTGGAGGTTATCTCATCCACTCTTTACCCTAACCAATTTCCCCCTTTAACTTTCCTATTCACATTCTACCCTAGTAAGTTTACATTTTATATCAATAACTACAAATTAAACCAAACAATCATCAAATAATGCACATGTTTATTACCTCATAAAATCATTCATTTTTCATTTTCACAATTCCACTATAGCACATATTTGGAAATTAAAACCATAACTTGTATATACATCACCATTTGTCCCCATGTTACCTACAATAGGGACTTTACCCCATGCCTAAACCAACCTAACTCAATAATGCCTATGACCTTGACTCAACTATGCCTAAACATAACCTTACTCCATCATGCCTATAACCTTACTCAACCATGCCTAAACATGACCTGAATCAGCCATGCTTACCACCATGAATCAACCATGCCTATAACCTGACTCCACCATGCCTAACCACACCTATTTCCCATCCATCTATACATAATAATCAAAGGTCTGTCATCACACAGTACATCATCATCCAATCATCCATCTCATCATAAAACTCTATGTATCCATATAATATATACTGATGTCAAACAATAATCACAATCTATCAATAAGCTGCTCATATATAGCCTCACCATCTTCAACACGCAGGACCGGTATATGATCAACAATAACAAAAAAATATTCATATAGAGCCTTACCATCTTTGGTACACGTAGGCTAGTATATGATTGAAAATAGCAAAAACGCTCATATACAGCCTCACCATCTTTGGCACGCAGGCCGGTATATGATCAAAAATCACAGAAAAAATCTCATGTACATCATCATTACTCTCTTCGGAACACGTAGGATGGTATATATATCAAAAATAATTTCCACAACTATAGATACACAAGAGGTCATAAATCATGACTAATTATTACGTCACCCTGCTAGATATCCTCCATCTCGGTCTCATCAGTATCCTTTATCTCCTCTGCTACCATGTGGGGTGCCCTGCCAACCATCTCTCCATCCATGCCATCGGTCCTACCATCTAATGGACCCTCACCTAGAACTAGCCTCTATGCACTTGGTACCCTCGCCCTAACCCTGTCTTGGGGCTCGATGACCTATTGTACTCTCTATACTATGTATACAAGACCTGGTCCTCTCACTGGAGACTTGTTATGCTCTGTACTCTACAATAGGATGGGAAGTCTATCCCTAGAAGCCATCAAGTGATCCTTGATAATATCGTGCCTCTCCATACAGGCATCCCTAAATCTTGGCCATAGGTACTATATGTAGCAGGTGAGCCATTGGTCTCGCCCCCTGTAACTATCTCTCGAGACCCTATCCTATTGGTACCTATAAAGAGAGACCCTTATCCCTATGCATGTGCCTATCACTGAGGGACCCTATCCTGCCACTGACATGTATCTAGTGCCTGAAGGGTCATAACCTATGCCTGTACAGTGACCAACTGGCCCTGTACAACCCTATAATCTATGCCTGTAAAGAGGCCACCTATACCCCATCCCCATATCCACCATGTGTGGGTGCATGGGCCTGTAGAGTGGCAACCTTTGCCTACAAAGTGACAACATGTGCCTCTTAACCTGTCAACTTCCTCTGTACTATTCCTCAACTGTGTAATCAAGGTAGCCACCTACCCATATAGGGCATCCCTTTGCATAGTGATGGTGGCTAAATTTGGTTTCCCCCGGCCTCGGCGGTACTATGCGTCATAATCGTGCATCCCACCACTGTCTATACCCGTCTATAACTCTAACATCATCAATCCGCATAGTAGAGCACATACTCCTTCTACCCTGTAGGCACTTTCAGTTATGTGGTAGAGGCATAGGCCTGTCCACATCATCCATCCTGTATACTGTTGGTAATGGTAGCGGTACATCTTGTGGAAACCCAAATTATTGTCTAACCCTGTAACAACGGATATCATCTCGTGCTCTCCTGCACGGATTCCCCTCTATCCATCGGAGTAACTATAGCTTGTATAACTCTACGGCCATCTTTTTATATGATGGGAAGCCCACAGATGACCTCCAAATGATGTCTACCCCAGAAAATCCCTCTAGCATCTTCCTATAGTGGGGCTACATCATGTGTAGCCCTAGCCCCCTACTACACCCCACCAATTGGCACCCATCTGCCTGTAACCAAGCTCGAACCAGACCTGGCTCAAATTCATCCAGTCAGGGAAACCAAATCAAACAAACACACACAATGTGCTTCATATGCCCAATAGTGAAGAAGAAATGTGCAGCATAATCATGAACATACTATAGTCTTCCTGTAGGCCGATAACTCCCTATATAGTTGTACCAAGTAGGTAGGTGCCCAAGAAAAATAGGTCCTCTCTTCCATCATATCATGAAGGACTCTCATTAGTGCTCATGTGGGAATCTCCCACCCTTCTACATCTGGTAGTGCAAAGCAACACATTGCCTCCATGATCAAGACCACTAGGCCTCATCTCCTTAGGATGGATCAATGTATATCTCTACAATAGCTCATGCTAGCACTATGAATCTTCATCTCCGCCATCCCCTCTTCGAATAATGTCTGCATCAACTCCTATGATGCCTCCAAAGAAATAGAATACACATGTGCCCCTACTATTGGCAGACCATAGAATCCTGTACACTGTCCTCTAATGTGACGATCATATCGCTTGTCGGCAAATGGAACGTGTTGGTTGCATTGAATCCCATCTATCGATGAGAGCAACCATCAGACTCAGATCACAAGCTATAAGACTATAACACTGAATCACAATCAGAACCCACCTCAGTCACATGCCTCCACTCCTCATCGCTCACATACCCCCAAAACATCTAGTAATAATAGGAGGTACCCTATCCCGCATCTGTAGTTGGTCCCTCACCTACACCAAAAAAAAAACACTATTGTCAACACCTTCCCATACCAAACACATACTATACCCAATAAACCTTGTCCCCAACCCTTATTATCTTATTGTACCCACTCAACTGATTTTGCCTTGCTAAACCACTTTTTTCATGCACCTTATACCTATTACCTACTCATTACCCTTTGTAAACATATTACCCTTACCATTACCACTCCCCTTACCTCTATCTCCCATCATTTACCCTTGTTTTGCCAGCCTTTTCTACCTATGGATCTATTCTCCTCTAAACATAACCAGCATCAGTTCGTTATGACTAGGAATCGGTCCCTTGTGACTGACATCAGTCACCCACTACATAACTGATGCCAACAATTTCCAACCAACGTCGGCCAACCCTTAACTAGCATCGGTCACTATCACGGAGCCGAATCCGTTCAAACCCCCCCACCCCCCCCCCCCCCCCCCCCCCCCTTATTTTTTCCAAAAATTTTACAACCTATCCTAATCACCAATCCTTCCTTACCCAGATCTAACCTAAACCCCTCCCCACGCCATATTTACCCAACCTTGGACTTCACCCCTCCCTCATTTCACCAGTTTTACGCACACATTTAATTATATTTCCCTACCCAAAAACCCATACCCATATCACCCTTTTCTACTTTCCATACGTAGGAAAGATTGAGAACCTACCTCATCCTGGTGTCGTCGGCATGGTGGAACATGTCTGGCCATTATGCCGGTGGTCCACCTGAAGCCCTCTTCCCACCTCTGCCATGCCACAATCTACCTCCAATATCTCCACCAATCACCTTTCGCTCCACCCGACCTCGTGGACCTGTCTACCTTAGATCGTCTAACCAATCTGGATCTCTGTACCTTAGTAGGGTATCTCGTCCCTCGTATACCTGTTTTCTCAAAAAATCACAACTCGTTTGGCAATGCTCAGTCATTTTTCCCACTATTTGGAAGACATTAAAAATGATTTCCGTAGAAAGTATGAATTTTATCTTTTTTATACCACACCCTGCCTTGACCGGCATTGTTTATACCTAGACTGACATCAGTCTTGTGCCTTAGAAAACCAGCATCGGTCAGTTTTCCTAGACTGTCATCAGATTACCTATCATACTCATATCAATACTCTTTTACTGTATTTCTGACAAAAATTTACCCTTTCCACAACCTTCTTAAGCTTACTCATCCTTATTGCCACCTACCTCCCCACTCATCTTACCTACACCCATCCTACATTGCATTAAGGGACATGTTGTTTTTATACTTATACCTTAACCGTTACACATACAGTGACTTATATGCCTTGACTTGGAACACTTTTTCATGACCTTTGAACCCATGTGCTCGCCATACCTTGTGGAGATGTTACCCGTGTTGTTTATGCCTACCGACCTTACCTTTCCTATTACCATGCTGTTTATCCTGACCTAACCTTTTGTGTACCGGAACATACCTAAATGTTCCATACACTTGACCTCTACTGTGTTTCCACACCATATCCTATACCTTGGATACCAGAATCACTTCAACCCTATTTGGTTAGACGTATCCAACTTGGACGATGTAGAGTTTACAAGCTTCTACACTCTTGGTACCATGTCCACGTAGTTTATATGTGTACAGGACGTTCAACTGTCACTACCTTTGATCCTAGCCCATTTCCCTATTTTCTCGATTTGAACTTTACCCCATTACCCATTTTTACCTCCACCTACCCTACCCACACCTACCTACATAACCATTGTTTAAGTGGATATTTCCATGTCGTCACCTGTTACATCTTGCAATGACGGTACTTGTTTTTCTCAGGCTAATAGCCTTACCTTACCTATGTTCTTGACCCTTATCCCAAACAAACCTTTCCCTTTTTATATTTTGGATGTACCGGAACCACACCTAGGTGTTCCTATATCTTACCTGGTTGAGTTCCCGCATTGTATCCTTTACCCTGGATACCAGGACCTCAACAACCATTAGTTTGGATGACCTTTACGACCCTAGCTAACGTACATTTGTTACATTGAGAAACCCTTGTTATCTCATGGCATTTCGCAATGTGTGCTTATTTCTAAATGCTCTACCTAATCACCCACCCTACCTCTTAAAATCACCATACCATCGACCATCCACCTTCTTCATGCACCTAACCCTATTTTCTCAAATCTAACCACCTCCTTCATTTTATTAAACCAGTCACCTGCTTCCTCCTCTCACCTCGTCGGTTCCTAGTTTGAGGGGGGTTACGTTCACCCACGCTTGGAACAACATATCCTTCACCCACACATGGGGCCACCACATCTTATTTTTGTCAGCAATCCCTTACAAAATATATGCTACGCAACAAAAATGGGAAAAATGCATGACACCAAAATTGGGTCACACTCTCCCCTTGGTCCCCCATTGAATAATCAACTCAAACATATTCACCTAATCATTGCCCCTTTCACCCCACATTAATATTAATTTCATTTAACCTAATTAAATTAGTACTTACCCTCACAATATGCATTTCTTAATTAGTTCAATTAAGCTAAATTTCCACCTCACCCCTCCACCTCACCTAGGCACCTCAACCTAGACCTATTCTTGGAATGTTTCCATAATTAAATAAGACCTGGTCTTAATTTCCTTAATTAGATAAGATTTGGTCTAACCCTAAAAGCACATGCCTAAGATTTCTCTCATCACATTCCCACGCATTATAAGGGAAGCTTCCATTCTGATATGTGAGAATAAACCAACCTACCCCAAGAAATAAGAAATATCTACCATTTTTAGTAAACCTAGGGAATCCTACCTTAACCGACGCTGGTCACCCCTAAACTAAAATTTTTCAACTTAAAACCATCATCAATTACCATTTATTCACCTTAGAATCCTTGTTTTTTGGGTTGGCACATTCTGGGAGTAAGAAGACAAGAAAAGTTGCATGCAGGCAGAACCAGAGTCTTTTCATGCACCCATACATCCACAACCAGCACTAGGATAGATTCGGAGGTATTACACTCACGAAAGCATTCCAAGAAGCACTATTATGGCACCAAACACCATCCTTTTGAGCATATTCCATCATCATTCAGCCATCAAACATGTATCATAGTAAGTATAACTGTCTACCAACATAGTCTATTTCAGTATAATAGCCTTTTGTTAACTCTTTTATCAGTTTATACTTTATACATGCCCATTTCTCATCCCCTACCAACTTGCAGATTCAGCCATTTCTCTACCCACACCACCAAATCATCCATTCTCACCTGCTACCTACCTCTAAGTGTACCTGAGACTTTTACAGACCTCCCCATCCACCCTTTCATCTCTGTTTATCTCCACTTCAATCCCCATAATTAGATCTTGTTAAGTTCCTTTTCACCTTGACTCTACTGATGCCAGTTATCTATGACCATCATTTTCCCCCTTCTAAACCATTGTCGGTTATACCCGACTAACATCGGTCTTTGTGTTTCATACCTTTTTCTGATAACAGAACCTCATAACCTACTATCAACTGACCTAAACGACCCAAAACCTGACCTTGACTAGTCCCAATAACTTGACACTTACTTCCCTTCAGATTTGACTATAGGCCTAGTCTGTCTATGTTAGATTTTCTTATTGTGCTTTAATGAAATACCTAAATCACATCAACTACAGTAGGAATTTACTTATCTCTCACATTAAGTTATTTTAAATAGTGGATTGACAGCTGTCCAGGGAGTATCACACTTCTCGGATCTAGCACACACTATGAAATCCACTGTTAATATATTATTTAACTCTTCTTTTGTGGTCTTGTTTTCTATTTCAGGTAGTTCCTCCCAGTAAAAAGGAAGCTCTCACAATCAGCATTGGATCAAGAAGTCAGAACACGTGCAACAACCAACAATTAACTAGTAATAACATGTATTCCTTCTCAGCCCTTATATTTATCTATTTTGTCTCAATAACGTAAAGAAAATGGTGAAAAATTTAGATAACTGGTGTCAGTAGAGTCAGGGTGAAAGGAACTTAACAAGATCTGATTGTGGGGATTGAACTGAAGCTAAACCAAGATGGAAGGGTAGATGGGGAGGTTAGTAAAAGTCTCAGGTACACTCAGAGGTAGGTAGTAGGAAAGAATGGGTGATTTGGTAGTGTGCGTAGAGAAATGGCTGAATCTTCAAGTTGGTAGGAGATGGGAAATGGGCATGCAAAGTATAAACTGATAAAAGAGTTAACAAAAGGCTATTATACTGAAATAGACTATGCTGGTAGAAGTTATACTTACTATTATACAAGTTTGATGGCTGAATGGTGATGAAAGTTACTAATAAGGATGGTGTTTGGTGCCACAGTAGTGCTTCTTAGAATTCTTTCGTGAGTGCAATACCTCTAGATCTTTTCTGGTGTTGGCTATGGATGTCTAGGTGCATGAAAAGACTTTGGTTCTACCTACATGCAGATCTCTTCTCATCTTCTTACCCCTAGAATGTGCCAAACCAAAAAACAAGGTTTCTAAGGTGAATAAATGGTAACTGATGATGGTTTTGGGTTGACCGATGTTAGTTTAGGGGTGACCAATGTTGGTTAAAGTGGGATTACTTAGGTTTACTAAAAATGGAAGCTATTTCCGATTTCCTGGGCTAGGTTGGTTTATTCTCAAGGATCAGAATGGAAGCTTCCCTTATAATGAGTGGGAATATGGTTAGAGAAATCTTAGGCATGTGCTTTTAGGGTTAGACCAAATTTTATCTCATTAAGGAAAGTAAGATCAGGTCTTAGTTAATTATGGAAACATGCCAAGAATAGGTCTAGGGTGAGGTAGCTAGCTGAGGTGGCTAGGTGAGGTGGAGGGGTGAGGTGGAAATTTAACTTAATTAAAATAATTAAGTAATAAATGTTGTGAGGATGGGTATTAATTTAATTAATTAAATTAAATTAATATTAATGTGAGGTAGAAGGGGCCATGGTTAGGTAAATATGTTTGAGTTGGTTATTCAATGGGGGGCCAAGGGGAGTGTGACCCAATTTTGTTGTCTACACCTTGCAGTATTAATTGTAAAAAGGAAGTTCATCTAAAATTGTAGAATGGAAATACATGGGTATTGAAAGATGTGAGGCATGTGCCACGCCTCAGGAGAAATCTTATTTTTGGAGGGCAAATAGGTGAAGTTAGTTGCATGGTTACATTCAATGTATTGACTCTTGGAAAGTCACCAGGGGTTCCTTTGTTGTGGCAAGAGGTAATAAGGTAGAAACATTATATTATATCTACTTGTTTTATTACTTCTTTTTTTGTATTATCTACTTCAGATTCAGATCCATGTATGTGGCATAATTAGTTTGGCCATATGAGTCAAAAATTAATGTAAATCTTAAAGGCTAAGGGTAAGTTATCAGATTTGAAAGATTTAGATCTTGAGTTTTGCGAGGATTGTGTCTTTGAAAAGTAAAAGAGAGTGATATCTCTCAAAGTTGGGGCAACTAAGAAGGAGTAGAAATTAGAACTTATACACTTAGATGTTTGGGGACCAGCCTAGGTAGCTTCTCACTGAGGATCATAGTATTATGTTACTTTCATTGATGATGTTACAAGAAATGTATGGTTTATTATATTAAATATAAATGTGATGTTTTTGAGACTTTTAGAAGATGGAAATCCCTGGCTGAGAATTAATCAAATTCAAATTTAAAGTTCCTTAGATCTAACAATGGTGGTGAATACTGTAACAAGGATTTCAATGATTATTGTTCAGTGAATGGAATAAGAAGATAAAGGAAAGATCCAAGAACACCACAAGGAGAATGGTGTTACAAAAAGAAAGAACAAGACAATCATGGAACATGCTAGAAGTATGAGGATACATGTTGGATTGCCCTTATAGTTTTGGGGAAGAAGTAGTTGATACAATGGTTTATTTGATTAATTGTGGGACTTCAAGTTCACTAGATGGATGAATATTAGAGGAATCTGTAGACCAGAAAAGAAGTAGATATTTCTTTTCTTAAATTTTTTGGTTTAGAAGATTTTATGCATATTGATAAGGAAAATAGAAAAAATTTGGATGGAAAATCCAAGAGATGCACATTCCATTCGTTATGAATCTAGTGATTTCAGATTTTGTTTTTGGGATTTAGAGAATTCTAAAATTATTAGGAGTCGTGGACATTAAATGGAATGAAAATAGAATCTACAAGGATCAAATTTTGGTATCCAAGGATGAACCGGTTGAGAATTTTGTGAATGAAAATGAAATCTTGGATTTAAAACTCATACTTACAGGGTTACATAGTAATTGGTGTCAGTTGACCCCTGAACGGTATTGGTTAGCTAAACTCATATTAGTTACAGAAGATCCAAACTAGAATAAGTTAGTAGATCCGGCATCAATTAGTTAGAACAAGCATCAGCTACAGGTGACTGGCGTTAGTCACTGTCAGAATTGGAAAAAAGGTCTAGGAGGTCCAAAATGAGCCTTTGGTACCCCAAACTCCTGTGATAAGGTCACCAAGGGTAAGTAAACCTCTAGAAAGATTTACACCTTCTCTATCTTATTTATTATTGACTGATAATGGTTAACCATAAAGTTTTGAAGCAACATTGTAGGATGAGACCCATGTTTAGTGGGAGCATGGCATGGATGAGAAGATGGAATCCTTGGAACAAAACCAAACTTGGGATTTGGTGAAGTTTCCATCAGGTAAGAGGACATTAAAGAACAACTGGGTTTTACATGATCAATGAAAAAGAGGGTGTGGAAAGAAAAGGTACAAGGTAAGGCTTGTAGTAAAGGTATTTGCATAGAAAGTAGGTATTGACTTTGGTGAAATATTTTCTCTTGTTATAAAGATGACTTCTATTCATATTGTATTGAATTTAGTTGTAGTAGATGATTTTCATTTAGAGAAACTAGATGTGAATACATATTTCCTTCATGGTGATTTGGATGAAGATATTTATATGCAACAATCATTTGGGTATAAAGTAAAGGGTAAGGAGAAATTAGTGTGCAGGTTGAAAAAGAGCTTATATGGACTCAAGAAAGCTCTAAGGAAATGGTACATGAGGTTTTATAGTTTTATGCATGATCATGGTTACTTGAGATGTGAATCTAACCATTGTGTTGATTTCAAGAAGTTTGAAAATGGGATCTTTATTATTTTGTTACTGTATGTGGATGATATGCTTATTGCGGGATCTAGTATGCATGAAATTGGTGAGCTTAAGGGAAATCTATCTCACACATTTGCTAGGAAGGATTTAGGAGTTGCAAAAATAATCCTTGGCATGCAAATACACAGAGACAATAAGAACAAGAAATTGTATTTGTCTCAGGAGGATTATATCTACAAGGTGTTAGAAAGGTTTAAAATACAGAATTCAAAACTTGTAAGTACACTTATGGATGGAAACTTAAAATTGAGCAAAGATCATTGTCCTTCATCACATGAGGAGGTCAAATACATGACATGAGTACCATATGCTTTAGCATTTGGGAGTCTCATGTATGCTATGAATTGTACCAAACCAGACAATACACATGCAGTGAGAGTTATGAGTATATTTATGGCCAATCAAATTAAAGAGTATTCAAAAGCAGTCTAATGGATACTCAGGTATTTAAGAGGGACATCTAGCATGAAGTTATGCTATGGAGTTTTAGATATTTATTTATATGGCTATGTTGATTTGGATATGGCTGAAGATTTGGATGGTAGAAGGAGTACTACTAGATATATTTTCATAGTAGGTGGGATGATAGTTAACTGGATATCAAGATTGCAAAAGGTTGTGGCCCTGTCTACTACAGAGGCAAAGTATGTTGCAGCTACAGAGGCTAGTAAGAGATGATATGGATGAGTAGATTAATGGAAGAGTTGGGAAAGGAGAAAGATGATTTCAAATTATGCAATGATAGTAGGAGTGTGATTCATTTGGCAAAGAACTCAGCATTTCATTCTAGAATGAAACACATTCAGTTGAGATATCACTTCATATGGTAGGTATTGTAGGATGGGCAGCTGAAACTAGAGAAGATTCATACGAGTTAAAATCCTGTGAATATGCTAACAAATCCATTAGAAAGAGAGAAGTTTGAGCTACACTCCACTTTTGTTGGTATTTGATTTTGAGAATTGAAGAGGAAGAAAAAAATATAAGGAAATGATCCAAGGATGACATTGTACATGTACACTGCAGTAATTTATCTCTAAGTGGGAGATTGTTGAGATGTGGAGCCCAATTAATTCATTTTAACATGCTATATCAAATTTTTAGAAAACACAGTAACCGACATTGGTTATGTAGGGACCGACATCAGTCACCTATGACCAACATCGGTCAGAAAAGTAGGAACCATCATGTTTAGGGCTAACCGACATCGGTTACCTGTGCGTGAGTGTTTTATTTAACTCATGGGAATTAGATCTAATTTTATTATTAAAGCAGATCTATTGATTGTAATTGTATGGCTAAGTTCCCTAATTTTGTATAATGTATTTATAAGATAGAAAACTAGGGTTAGAAGAGAAAGTTAATGATTATTGTGATAGAGAGAATTCTTGGTGAAGAAGGAGAATCTTGAGAGAAAGAAAGTATTGTACATCGTGAGAAGCGTGGAAGATTGTAAATATTTATTGTATATCTTTTGAAAGATTTGGATAATAGATTAGCTTGTTTCTTGGTGGATGTAGCCCACACTGGGTGAACCACGTTAAATTTGGTGTTGATTTATATCTCTTGTTTTGTATGTTTCTTCTAGTAGAATATCCACTTTTATTACATGTATGCTTAGATCTAATTTATTATCTATACAACTTGTGTGCTATTCCCAACATTTCTCATAAGAAACTTCACCTAAACCTCCTTGCTATGTTAGATTCCTGATTTGGTGTTCCATTTGTTCTCTTACTTGTGACAAGCTCCTTTTTCCACTCCATGATCATATGTATAGTTTCATCTTTCTTGACAGCTTTCTTTGACCTTCATTCAACTCCATTCCCTCTCCATACTAGTATTGATGTTCTTTAACGGATGCAATACTCTCTTTGACTGTAATCTATGTGTTTCCTTCATTTTCATATATTCTTGAAGTGAAATCTTGATCTCTAGGTCTCATTGTTTATTTGTTAAATCTTATTTCCTATGTTATGACCTACAATTTTCCTCTATTTTATCCTTTTGACTAACATTCAATGTTTTTAGCTTACTTCACTTTGTTTTCCTATGGTATGAGAACTTTTAAGTCTTTATTACCATCATCCCAAACCGACATTCTTCTCTTTAATTTCCAATGTATCTGATCATCACTGGAATTTTCCTTGTGTTATTCTCCATGTCATTGAATGGTTTTGAGATACCCAAATTACCTCAAAGGAATTGTTTTGTTCTCCTTTTTATCCTTCTCTCCCACATTTTCCTTGTTCATGCTCTCATTTAGAGCCTTTTTCTTTAGACCTGTAAATACACACTTACAAAGATAATTAGATTTAAAAACCAAATTTTATTTAACACCCTTATATTCCCACAACATCCTTTGGTCTTGTTTAAGCTCTACATTCTTCTTATCAGCTCCCTCTTTACTCCTTAGGCCATACTCCAGGCCTCAATGTAATGGTTCATGCTTCTTTTCTTCTTGATACTACTTCTCATGACCTTCCATGAGGTCTTCTAGAATCTAGTTCCATATTTTTTGTTCCTCAAAACCAATGTGATTCTTTTGATTATCAAACTCACCTTGGTGACTCAAATTTCCTTCTAGGTCACTTTTCTCTTTCCTTAATAACTTCATGTTCTTTCTCAACCTCTCTTGGGCTTGATTTCTTTCTTTCATCTGTTTGCTTTGATCCATCTCTATGGATCCCAAATACTACTCTTGATTAGCAATATTTGATTTACATTATCCTTATCCCAATGACACATTCATTATTTATTCTTACTTCATGAGTTCTAAGACCTGATTCTTGGTCTTCTCAAAAAATTCCTTGAATCCAAATACCATGCTTCTCCTTTTAGTACATGCATGTTGATCCATAAAAGGTACCAAAACATGTTTTATTCCATCTTTGATTTGAAAACACTTATTCATATAACATTGTAAACTTTTCTCCTTTCATATTTCCATAGCCTGCCTAAAATTAGGTAGCACATATCCATTGGCATCACATCAAAAAATACTTCATCATGCAAACTCCCAATTTTTAAAGGAACTATACATTGCTCATTTACAATAATTTGATGATACTTTTGAACCCATGCTACTTTATAAGGTGTAAGATGAACAAAAATTTTCAAATCCAATTTGATAAATATTTCCTCTAAAACAATATTATCATTGTTGTCATTATCAATCACAACCTGAAAAAACTTACCTCTTTTCGTGTATCTAGTTTTGAATAGGATTCTCTTGCAGACTAACTCCTGACTTTGACTGGTTGTTGTATGATGCAGCCTAGAATTGTTAGTTATCACCTAGTCACGCTGGCACATCACTCAGCCTAGGCTGAGCGCTCACCCTAAGAAGTGCGCAATGGTACCAGGTCCCTCTTGAGAGTTGCAGACAGAATGGTAGCATGACAAAGTAATAAACATATATTTTAGAAACTAATCCATCCATTCATCATTATACTTAACCAGATCTATAAGTGATTAAAGGTAATTCATCATGAAAATAATGACAAGAATTGATAGAACACATCAAACACTATTTTCTCAGCCAATTTCCTTTATCTATTCATCATACCAGTAGTACAGAAGCTTCATACAATATCAACCATGCACGCATGGATCTATTACAATTATCCAGTCGTATGTACTCATGTTGTCCTCATTCTTTAAAGCATATATATCTATCTGTATGTCTATGTCTATTAAGTAATTCATTACATATATATAGGGTGGGGAACTAGCCCTTCACCACTTAACTCTACCAGAAAATAGGTCGCATGCTAATAATAGCCATGCGCCTTTTTACAACTATAGCCATACATGCAAGTATGCTATCTATAGATCGCTGATAGTTGAATACAGTGGTGGATCTATTCTTAGCTTATGCCCATGCAAGAGTAAGTTGTCATGTTCTTCAAAGATATCCATGAAGAGTGGTGCACAAGTCTTGGCATTGCTTTGTGTGCTATGTACGCCAATCTCTAAGAATAGACCTGATCCCCAAAAGCAACTAAGTCCTTAGGAGTCTGACTCTACACCACCATGCATGACGCCTTCCTATACCTTCACGCTTTTGCTCATGTGCTGTTCTTCCATGTGGAATCTGTGTGCAAGTTCAACTAAGTGTTTTCTCTGATCAACATTACCCCACACTAATCTCATTGTCACCCCGACAATGGTGATGTCCAAAACTTATACAAAGAATGGACAAATAAAGAATGGTTAAATGAATAAAGAATGGATAAATTTTGAATAAGGTATACAAAGCTAACAAATTTTTTTAGGCCTCAGGCCCCTCCGTCTCATCCTGAAACAATAACTCTGGATATTCTTCTTTGATATTTGCTTCCAGGTTCTCCCATGCAGTTAACACCGCTCCTGCTATCTCAGGCATGTCTACAATGATGGACTGCAGCTCTTCCATGGAGAGTTTTCCTTGCTCATTTTGTACCACAAGCATTACGCTTGACATAGAGGTTTGCACCCCCTCCAATACATCCATTTTCTGAGCAATGATCTTCCCAAGCTCCTCCAACCTCTCCTTATGCAGTGCATGCACTGCAGCTAGTTCCTTGCACTTTTGCTTTACGAGGACTAAGCGTTCAGTGCAGCCTAGGGAAGCATCCTTCATCGCCCTCTGTACTTCATTTTCTTCCTCTAAGGTTTTTATCACAATCAGTACATCTGGGGCTGTGCATATTGTTAGCGCATGATTGGCTTTCTTGAGCTCATCGTGGGTGGCTTGCAGTAGGCCTTCATAAGTAGCAATCTTCCTGGCTACTGCAGCCTGTGCCTTTTTTGTCTTTTCCCCGGAGTCCTTGGGCTATGAGGATACATGCACCTTTTCATCTTCCAACACTACTGTTATTATTTTCTTTACATAATGCATTGTAGAAGGAAATTATTTTGGTACCTGGGATTCTAGATGTGGGCGTACCTTTAGAACATAATCTCCAATTTCCTCTGCCATACTAATAAAACTATCATATTTCCTTTTGATTAAGTCCTTTTCCTATACTAGGTGCGCTATCTCCACATCCTTGGCTTTCAATTTCTCTATCAATCCTTGATGGTAGTAGATGTATCTATGTTTCTTATTGCTACTTTAGAGGATACTTTGACCAGGGCATTGCTCACCTTCTTGTCTGACATCACCATTGGTTTCCGTTGGTTTTTTGTCATGTGGTGCTTAAGGTGCCTTCTTCAACTGCCTTAACACAGGATTCTTCACTGAAATCAAAGTAGGGCTCGTCCATATGCGTGTGCATAGACCATGAGAGATGCTTCCTTGTGCACAGAGTCACCTTTTCCTCATCCATGAGCACCCATCTGAATAAATCCTACTACTCGATCGTGCTCTGGAACTAAGTGTGAACAATCAGCTTTGGTTCTTCTACATACCCCATGGTATGTGCCTTGGCATCCTCCCCTATTTGACGGGATCAAGGTCCTCTTGGAATGGCTGCATCAAGATTGGGAATACCAGATGTATCCCTACCCTTGTCCTATATAGCCTCTAATTGACCCCCTTCTTCTCCTTCCATCTTCTCCTCCTCATGTTGAGGATCTTCTTCAGTTGGAGATGAAGGTGCCTTCTCCTCAGATTCTTTTGTTTCCTCACTCAGCCTGAGTTTTCTTCGTTTCTCCTCCTCTGGCTCCTTCACTTGTGGGGTTCCTCCTTGCACCCTTGTGTGCTTAAACACCTTTTTAAGTCTTTGGTCACCTTGCTTCTCCCATGTAACTCCTTCTCCCTGGGGATTTGTTGCACGCTCCCCCTCCTGGCCAGATGGCTGCTTCCTCCTTCGCACCAGGCTACCACTATGTTCGGGTTCTTCATCCTCTTCCTCATCATCTTTCTTGGGCGTAGAGGGCATAAGTGCCAGAATGTTCTCCATAGTATGATTTCCCTTCGGTGGCCCTGGAAGTGTGAATTTTTTCTCCATGTACTTGTTATTCTCCATTTTAGGCTTCAGTTGGAGGTATATTAGTGCAACCCTGATATCTGAAATGGCCACTGTTTCTAGCTTAATGCTCAAGATCTCTGAGATTTTATTCTCATTGTATGCATTCCTCCTTGGATATCTATATGTCTTTTACAGGGTGTGATACTCACATTCCACCTTGTCTGCATTAAACACCAACCTCCATGTGTTGGTGAACCGATGAACTACAACCTGGAAGTATTGTGCGGGAAATGCATATGACAGCTTGCACCAGGGGCTCCATGACCCATCTATCATTGGAAAGTGCAAAATAAAGAAGTGCTGGTAGACTGCAAATTATACCTATTTCCCCTGGACCGAAGGCAAGTCCTTGGGTATATGCCATTCTTCTCCAAACACCGCGTAGAGCCTATCATACCACATCTCTACGCACTCCTTCAGCTCCTCTGTCATTGACCCCTTGCAAAGATATTTGTTGAATCATTCAGCTGGAGACTTGTGGTTCATTGGGTATTCCCATATGTTCTCTTTTGGGCCATCTGGTACCCTAATCTCCATGAAGACCAAACTTAGTAGGACACAACCAAAACTTATCTTACTCCCTTCGCACGCTTCCTCTACTATCTACTCTACAATGAAGCTGGCAATGTTATAAGTGGTTCCTTCTGACATGCGCTTGGCCACATGCAACCACATAGAATTAACTTGTGACCAATGTTCTTGGTCATTCAATTTTGTAGTTAGATGTGTTGCTGCCTATATTACTAGAAATTTTTTCAATTTGTCAATGTCCATCCCACGCGGTCCTTTCTGATAACCCAACACCTTCTGTGTTTCTAAGATGGCACTTTTTTCAGCTAAGTCGGTCTTAATATCTTCACCCAGTAACTGTGGCAATAAGGATGGGTGTCAATCTTACCCTTTGTCCTGCAAAGTAGAAGAAGTCATCATGGACTCGGCTCATCAGCTATCTATACAAGGGTGCATACTTTCCAAAGTATGGAAGCTCATAAAGCTTGTATAACCCATTCCCTTTGAGTATCTTTTCCTCGGCATCATCATATATCAGCATGCCATCCTTTGTGCGCCTGTTCATTTGAGAAGTGAGCAGATCATCTAATTTCTTCTAGTTTTCAGTGGTCCGGTGATTGTATTCACTTATCTTACTCTGTCTTATGTGGGTATTCCATTCCTACCCCACAATAACTTCTTCAGGGTACTGCATTTCAGAGAAATTTCTCTCCAGGGCCATCTCCTCCTCTTCGTCCACCACCACCTTCTTCTTTTCCTTTACTGGTGTTGCTTTCTTCTTTGGTGCCATTCTTCTTTCATGGTTTTGTTTTCTAGACCAGTTACTGTGTGTTTTGAGTAGTTTGCTTCGAACACTAACCCGATTCTTCTATGCCCTAATTTGTAATCACGAACTTGCACACCCTAGCTTTGTTTTATTACTCTACTTCATCAAATCCTTTTCCAAGGGGATCCAAGCTCTTCTAATAAACAAATCTCTCTTCCATGCCTGGTTTTCTTGCTTCGTACCTTAAATCTCTTTACTTTAGCACTTAGTGTGTAGGTTCTTTATCAATTTCTTGTAGTCATAAGGGTAAAAATTAAATCACATCCCATCCTTATATAGATTTCTACTTTTTGCTGCATTAATTTCTCCTCCACCTACCAATTTTTCCTCATTTATTACCTATTTTTTATCATTTCCGCGTGGTATATCTTCACGCCAAAGCTATAACCTTCTAGCACACCTTTTTACCCTTTGTCACAGACTTCTCTTCAGCATGTGCTCTAGCACCCGAGTACCTCATCACTGCACCATCTCTTGGTAATTACCATGGCCGCCGCTTACCTCGCGTTATACTTTCCCTTATCCATCTTCATCCTTTCTTATCTTTAGAAGCAATCTTTTGTTAGTTACCCTTAGCAACCTTCTTTCTCAACACCCACAACATGACATCTTCGCAGCATATACCTGAGAGTCACCACCAATCCACCCCACATGAAAAGGATGTGCAGTCCTCTGCGCATCAACATGCTTCATATTATAGTTAGTTTCATGCGCGTAAGCGTGCTTATTACACAAACAAGAGCTAAAATTGAAAAAGCATAGCGACGATGAAAGAAATACATTATGGAAATGCATAAAGGGAAACCTAATGTATCTGACAATACTTCCTTATTACAAACACCAAGAAGACTTGTTTATAATAGGGCTTCAACCTACTTCCGTTAAAGTAACCGGGAAACCTTGTGCCATCAATTGTTTCCAATTGGAAAGCACCTGACTCAAGTATATGATTGATAACATATGGCCCCAACCAATGCACCTTAAGCTTTCCTGGATGGCATAGAAACTTAGAGTCATATAAAAGTACCATTTGTCCCACCGCAAGTTTCTTAGCCTTGATGTGTCAATCATGCCATGCCTTTTGGTGCGCTTTCTCCTGTTTCAAACTCCAACGTGTGATGGCTCGGGGCTCATCTAGTTGAACCATCTTCGCAATCCATTCTTCCAAGGCTTGCTCATCAGCTAGACCTCCAGCATGCATAATGCACAAGGAAGGTAACATAAATTCTATAAGAAGAACAGCTTCCGCACCAAACACCAATTGAAAAGGTGTGGCTTTGTTCAATCTTTTGTATGTTGTTCTATAAGCCCAAAGAACAGCAAATACTTTATCATCCAAATCCTTCCTTCCAACATCACGAATCTTGGTCAATATGTGGCTCAAAATCTTGTTAAAGTCCTCAGAAGTCCCATTTACCTGAGGGTGATAGGGTGTAGTTTTATGGTGGGCAACCATAAACTCATCTAAAATAATTTTTATTGTCTCATTTAAAAAATGTATGCCCCTATCACTTGTTAAACTTAAAGGACAGCCATGCCTTGTAAGAACATTCTCCCATTAGAACCTTGTTGTTGTAGCTGTTGTACAATCCCTGGTAGGTGCTGCTTCTGCCCATCAGGTAAGATAATCTATACAAGTGATGATATAGCATGATCTAGTCTAGCGCGTGACTGGTGAAATAGGCCCGACAAAGTCAATTGCCCATTTCTCAAAGCGTTCTGCACTTGTTATTGGTAGAAGAGGCATCTCATCCCTTTTTCCTGGTTGACCAAGACATTGGCAATGGTCACATGTCTTACAATATGCTTTACAATCCTTGTACAATGTTTCCCACCACAAACCAGCAAGTAGGATCTTGCGTACTGTTGCATCACTTGCATAGTGGCCACCTACAATACTACCATGTGCTTCTTCCATTATGTCCTTCCGTTCATGCTCCAAGACACAACGATGTAACACCTCATCTCTACCTAACTTGTACAAATCACCACTAATCAACATGAATGGTGCCGCATGAATAGCAAGTTGCTTCTTCTCTAAAGCTTTCATGCCTTCAGGTGCCATACCAGTTCTCAGAAAGAAAACAATGTCCTCTAATTCCGATGGCACATGTTGTAACCTATACAGCTGTGCATCAGGCATGGTGTCTTCTATTGTTTTTGCCTCTTCCCTTGATTGAATTCTAGATAGGTGATCTGGTCCAAAATTTCTTTTTCCTGGTTTTACCACAACCGTAAAGTCAAACTCCTGAAATAAGAGTATCCATCGGCATATGTGTCCATGTAAAACAGGCTTGTTCACCAAATATTTTAATGCCATGTGATCTGTATAAAACACAAAGGGTGTAGCCAACAAATACTGATGAAATTTGTGCAAGGCATAGATCCTGGACAAGGCCTCATGCTCTGTAGTGGTATAATTATGTTATGCAGGGGTCAACTTCCTACTAGAAAATAAAATGGAATGATCAACGATACCTTCACCGGGTTGAGCTAAGACAATGCCAATGGCTTGTGCCAGAAGCATCCACATGAACATGAAAAGGTTTATCCCATGAAGGAAAATGTAAGATAGGTGCGGTAGTAATTTTTTGCTTCAATATCTCAAACGCATGCTATTGTGACTACCCAAAGTATAATGTACCTTTTCCTTGGAGCAATTCTTCCAAGGGTGTGACAAATTTTGCATACCCTTTGATAAACTTTTTGTAATACCCTGTATGCCCCAAAAATCTACACACCTCGTGCTGACTGGCCGATGCTTTCAAGCGTAACTTTAGCTAGATCAACTAGTAACCCTTCCTTACAGATAATATGTCCTAAAAGTGTGCTAAAGGGAGTAGCAAAAATGCACTTCTTGATGTTCAATGAGATACTCAACTGTCAACATCTTTCAAACATTAAGCACAGATTATCACAATGATCCTTAATCAGCCCATAAACGGGCCAATCATCAAGATAGACCTGTAATAAGTTATGAATAAAATCCTTGAAGGCTTGTACCACTATCCTTGAAAATACAACAGGTGCATTCTTCAACCCAAAGGGCATCACAGTATAGGTAAATCTCCCCCATTTAGTAGTGAAGGTGGTTTGCTCTTGATCTTCTGGGGCAATCCTAACCTGATGATAGCCTAAAAACCCATATGTAAATGAATATATTTCATGCCCAACCACTCCTAATATTTCCTCTGTGAATGGCATAGGAAAGGGATCTGTAACACATGCTACATTCAACTCCCTATAATCAACACAAATTCAAATCCTACCATCCTTTTTGATGCTTATCACCATAGGACTGACCCATTCTGATTCATCCAATGGTCGAATGATCCTAGATTTCAACATCTTGTCAATCTCCTCCTTTACTTTCTCACGTAAATTGGGATTCATCTGATATGGTCACTTCCTAACAGGGCGCACACCTTCCTTGAGCTTTATCTTCATTTCTCTGAGTGATATATGCATGCCTTTAAGTTCATGGTATCCTCTTGGGAATAAGTCCTCATAGTCTCGAAGTAACTCTATGATCTTTACTACCTCTGATTCTGACTAGTAATCCCCAATTATCACCTCCTTAGGTTCAAATTTTGTGCCTATATTTACTTTTTTTGTCTTCATAGGTTCGTGATATGCGCATGCATCTACATCCACACTAGATAATACTTCTCATGTTCCAGGTGAATGATCCACGTCCAAGTTCTCAACTTCCTCCTCATCAATTATGTAAACCATCTTCCCCTTATCTTTTTCCAGAGAAGCGCGCTCAAGTAATATGATATCATCTTCTTCATCTGTAAAACACACCCCTGTCTCTGTCTCACCAAATAATTCCTGAACAAGTTCTTCCACTTTCCCACTGTCTCCCATAGTTAAGTGCTTGATAAAGCTTAAAGTTGTGTTCACTGGTGGCGTAGATGAAAATAAGTCAAAATTTTGGATCATCGCTGCAGTCAAAGTTTTCCAATTTCCAGTGTCGCAGTGTAATTCAACATAAACATACCAAGCGCACGCGCAACCTTGTAGAGTAGAATAAAACTGATGCACCCAAAGTGAAGGTAGTAATGCTTCCTATCCTACTGTCCAGAGTATCTCACACTGCTGGATATGATGTTGAGTAGGTTGATCACCATGATAAGGGCTTATTTTTGTAGGTGCATTACTTCTGGAAAACCTAGTTGATAAGGCAGTCCCAATCATTCCCCATTCTAAGAGATTATCCCTGTGGACTACCCACCAGCGTGCGGCTATCCCACCCAAAGTATATGACAACATATCTCTTTGTTTAAGATGGTCAACCCAGTTTGTTTCCATGATCTGTAAAAATCTAGCCAAATCTTTAGATCCAGTATAGCGGGGTACTATGCAGCGACCTATACATCGAACAGAGAAAAAACCCATTTTGTAAGTAACCGCATGCTTAACTTCACACCCCACCAGTTCATAAGTGCCATGAACCCAATTATCACAAGCAATACTAGTAGTATCGTTGATTGACTGAGAATCTTCCCAATGAAGGATTCCTTCCTTAGATGGATCATTGACCTCTGGGTCCCGAATAGCGCGTATATAGATTCTGTTCAAGTCCTCTTCACTTAAAGGTTCCACATATGGCACGGATTTCCCATCTGTTAATGGTATTATGACCCTTTCCTCCTTGAACTTGAAGCTGATATACCCTTTGTTAAACCTCAAATCAGCATTGTTCGCATAACACCAAGGGCGCCCAAGTAAAGCTGGGAAACTATCTGCTTCCACAAGTGCTAGCACTTCAAAGTCTCATGTGAACTTGGCCCCTTGTATAGTGATAGATGCATCCTTCAAAACTCCTATGGGAGTAGCTTTCATTCTGTTCGGCCATGAACAATACATTAGATGATGGCTGCAATGGGGGTCTCCCCATTTGTTCCCACACATCCAATGTAAGTACATTTACTTCCACACCTGTGTCAATCAGAATATTGCTCAACATCCATCCATCCACAACAACATTCAAAGTGATCTCCTTGTCATAGTCAATGCTATCGGGGGGAGATTCTCATGAAGTATTTGTCTCTTAGTTTTAGTTCCCATGAGTGGAGTATTCCCTTTCAACCAATTTCCTAATAAAGGAATAATATTCTCCTAGCGCAACGTTCTACATACCTCTCTGATGTCGTCAATATTTGATGGGACTTGTTCTGTATCCTTGTGCTCCAATTTCTGAGACTACTCTTTTAAACCTTGTATCTCACCTTGAAGGCTCCTAAGGACCTCCATTGTTTCCTGATAGACTTATTTTTGATGAGCTAGATCTAGATATCTGGCATGCAAAACCTCCTCCATAGTGATTGTCGGCTTCTGTTGTAACACCTCTCTTACGTGTGCTGCCTCAGCTCGTGTGGTTATCTTGACTGTTACCACCTCAAGATCTAGTGTTAACTTTGGCATCCACTGATTCTCTATCATGCACTAGATTCTAACCATCCCCGCGCCCTTGTTTTCTTGCCTATGCTACTTACTGAGATGCTCATAAAAGTCTAGGTACTCTTCATAACTATGCCTCTTTCCACAAAATGAATAGGAAATATTCTGTGGGCATTTGCGCCTATAATGGTCAGGTGAACCACATGTATAGCAAGTTCCTAAAGGTAATTCACTCCTTCCTCCACCTTGGCCTTGTCCTCCATATCCACCGCGATATCCTCGTCCCCTTTCACGAATCCCTTCAAACCTTATGTCATTCCTATCATAGCACGTTTTATTATAATCCCTATCCTGATGCTCATTCTTCCCTTTAGAATGATCAACCACACTCACCTATCTTACCCCAATATCAATGGCATCATGGATCTAGCCAATCAATATACAGTCCTCAGTATCATGGGTTGTGGACCTACAAATTTTATAAAAGGAGGATACATTCTTCCTGATCACGCATTGTAATAAGGGGCAGTGACTATCATCATGATTCAAATGGCAGATCTCACAGTCTAATAACAACAAATGTACCATTCTATGAGGGAAACTATTCTTGGTGTGCCCTTCCACTTCATAATCTATACACCAGATTCCTGAGCACATTTCATGAGCTGAGTTTTCCGATAATTTCTCTAACTGTTTTACCATAGCCACTATCTGAGCTTCCAAAAATTGACTAACTCCAGTGTCAATACTCCCAACTACTTCAGCGCGTAAAGTGGCTTCCAATGCTTCGCTCGGATTGGTATAAGTCTTATGTGACAGTGCTCTTTGAAATGGGGTAATCAATCCCCCGAAAAACCATTGTGCATGCTGACTTGCATGAATTTCATAAGAGAGTTTGGATAGAATTGTTTTAAAATGTGCATCATACTTACATACACTTTCAGTAGTACCTTGCTTTATATCCTTGAGTGCACTTATACTCTTCTGCTCAAACTCTGTGATGTGGAACTCTTGTATTAAAGCATCTTTCAATGCTGCATAGTTAATACAAGTTTGATTGGGATCAAACTTCCTATACGAGCTGTGCGTGAGCACTTGTAATGTAGTCACAAATTGACTTGCCTTGCACTCAGAGGTCATAATACCTTTTTTGCGCCACAATATTTCACACATATGAACATGTTCAGTAGCATCCTCGATACCTTTGTATTCTGGGAGATGAAGGGACATCTCCATATAAATTTTCTGGGGTTGCTACGGACCCTGACCACCTGACCCAAAACCTTCTTGGTTTCCTCTTCCTCTAGTACCACCCGAACCACTAGAACTATAACTGCCCATACCACCTAATCCTCCTCCAGGATTTGAAATAGTTCCCATGGATGCACTCCCATGTGCCCCAACAGTGGTACTATACTAGACCCCTACAGTCTGGGAAGTGGTCCAAGCTCCAAAGGTAGTTCCCACACTCAATGTGCTCATATTCTGTGTAGATGACGAGCCTAAAAAAGTACCCCTAAAGAATAATGAAGTTGTCTATGTTACCATTGATGTACTTGTTGTTTGACCTATTTCTATGCTTTCACTTCCTAAATTAAAACTATTTTTACCTATTGTACTAGATACTGGAAAACCAAGTGCAAGGGCTAGGTCAGCAGGTTGGCTTAGATGCGCACCTGTGGCCCAGGTCATATCTACTAGCGTGCTTCCATGTAAGGCTAAAGAGGGTTCTCTGTCATGATTTTCTAGATGGGGGAGATCCTAATGCTCTTGCTCTTCTTCCTCCCCATGAGCCTCAAATCATTCACGATCCATCTCTCTCCACAACACCATCCATTCTGCAATCTCTTGTTTCTTGCATAATTCCCTCTCGTGTGCCTCATCATACTTTAGCTACCTCTCTTCCCTTTTCCGTGCTGCCATTAGATTTTCCATCTTTCGCCAATCCTATTCCTGCCCCCATGTGTGGAGATTCTTTTAGCTTTCCATGGGTTTAGCTTCTAAGTTCAACGTTACCATTAGTATTTTGATTTCCAGTGGAATACCTTGCAAATACGTCCTGTTAGGATACCGTAGAAACTAGAACTTTGTTACTTCCAGGCATGAATAAGTCAAAATTGAATACTCCAAAATATAGTTGTTTAGGACACCGAGAAACCAGGTATCTACCGCTCAAGTCTAGCTTAAGTCAACATCATATAGTGTTTGAAATTCCTCCCATGTCCAAACAAGTGTGCGATACCTCCAATTCCACTTAGATTCATATGCAGTCAACCATTCGTATAATTCTACTAGAAAGATAGCAAAGAAGCTTTCGTATAAACTATCATACAGATTCTACTCGACCTAAGTACGTGTGCTAAATCCAGATCCAGTGTCAAACCTCCATGCGTATTCTTCCTCCAGATGATGAATTCATTCTTCAATGCTCGCCAAAATTAACTAGTATGTCTTCATCACGAACCATTATGAAACAACTGAAAAAGAGGTCCCGACAACGGAACCAATGATGCAACCTAAAATTGTTAGTTATCACCTAGTCGCGCTAGCACATCACTCAGCCTAGGCTGAGCGCTCACCCAAAGTGCGTAAAGGTACCAGGTCCCTCTTAAGATTTATAGACAGAATGGTAGCATGACAAAGTGGTAAACATATATTTTAGAAACTAATCCATCCATTCATCATTATACTTAACTAGATCTATAAGCGCTTAAATGTAATTCATCATGAAAATAATGACATGCATTGATAGAACACATCAAAAACTATTTTCTCAGACAATTTTCTTTATCTATTCATTGTACCAGTAGTACAGAAGCTTCATACAATACCAGGCATGTACGCATGGATCTGTTACAATTATCCAGTCACATGTACTCATGTTCTCCTCATTCTTTAAAGCATATATATCTATCTCTATGTCTATATCTACTAAGTAATTCATTACATATATATAGGGTGGGGAACTAGCCCTTTACCACTTAACTCTACCAAAAAATAGGTCGCATGCTAATAACAGCCACGCACCTTTTTACAACTATAGCCATACATGCAAGTATGCTATCTATAGATCGCTGATAATTAACTATAGTGGTGGATCTATTCTTAGCTTATGACCATGCAAGAGTAAGTTGTCATGCTCTTCAAATATCTCCATGAAGAGTGGCACGCAAGTCTCAGCATTACTTTGTGTGCTCTTTATGCCAATCTCTAAGAATAGACCTGATCCCCAAAATCAGCTAAGTCCTTGGGAGTCTAAATCTACACCTCCACATGTGACGCCTTCCTATACCTTTGCACTTTTGCTACTGTGTTGTTCTTCTGCGTGGACTCTGTGTGCAAGTTCAACCAAGTGTTTTCTCTTATCAACATTGTAAGATAAATATTCTTACCAACAATGATGCTTCATGTTGCTAGTTATCATTTCTATCAGTTTTATTCTCCATACCTGAACATATTGCTTCAATTTTTTTCATCCTTTCCCATATATCACTGATCTCATGCATCGTGTTATCCTTCTTTCTAATCACTTCTCCCTTAAGAAAATCCATAATACCCTACAATGATGGTTTCTCTACCTGTACCATATTATCAATAATCAATCTTACTCTATCTCAATCAATTAAACAATCTTAATTGCTACAAATTGCTATAATACTTCTTATTCCGATAAAGCTCATCTTTGATACCAAAAATTCATGTCAATGGTCTACACTTCCCATCAACTATCATATTGAACATACTTTCCTATTTGACCTACATGATCATGCTTACACATGAGCACTAATGTTCATGGTGCCCTACCAAAGGCTTGAGGATATCCATTTACCCTTTAAAGGAGTTAGTATGCAACAATTACTCAAACACCATTAGTCTCATGCATTTCATGTAAACCTTGGTCTCAAAATGTACTATATAGATGGGAACATGAAATGTAATACCTTCACCTCTTCATCTATGGAACCACCATTCTTTGACATGTCAGTGATAGGTTTACTAAATTCTCTAAAACATTAATTATTAATTCAAGTATCTCTTATCCCAACTATTTCTTAAAGTACCCCTGCTTCCTTATGAATATCCAACTAGGTCACAATGATAAATATACCCAAAACTTTGTATAGACACCTAAATCATCTATAATAATCTTAATACATTCTCTATAGAATGCCTTTAATTGATATGCCCTTCATTGGATTATATACTTGCATTACAATACAATTCTCTTGTTCATGCCTTATTTTTTACTAGCACTCTAAGCATGCAAATACTCACAAACCTCAATTTCTCATGAAACAACCATACCATCCAATGAGGATTCTAGATATACTTTATAGAGTTCTTGAACATACCCAAGTTTCATGATTTTCTCCTTTGTATGAAATTTTTCTTCTAGACCATCTCCCTAGGCAATTTAGGCCTATTTTAACCCTAAGTTATAATAAAAATCACTTAGGACTATGATCACACCTAGAACTCGATGGATTCAATTCATGAATGTCCACAATATGGTGTTTGCAAATTTTTAATGGCTTGACTCCAAATTTTGATCATTCATGCAATTCATTTTCCCTTATTTTCTGCACAGTCACAACTAACCTACAAAACTTCATATAACTTCTCCACATGTCTGATTTAGAACCTGGAACTTGGCACACCTCAAGATATCACTTAGGAAGAGATTCTCCTAAAATTTAAATCAATTTGGATGGATAGAATTTAAATGGCACTAGGCCCTAGGTCTAGCATGAGAACAAAGTATTGGAGCTATAGGGAAAATTATAGTGTGTCAAGAGCTAAGAAAATTTTGAGATGGATAATTTACCTTCCATTTACTAATCACACCTTCAAATTCTTCAAAACTTTCTTAAAATCATAACTGTCATTTTCTTCTTCTTGACCTAGGTAGAGGAACATATATATAGTCCATTTAAAGATAACAATTCAAAAAAGATTCACACAATTTTTTTCCTGCAACATAAACACATGTCTTCACCTTTGATTCATTGATTCTATTACATCTTGATCCTTCATATATCATCACTAATTCCCTCGAATAACTCCTTTTTTTCCTTACTAGCCTCCCTAAAAACCTTTTTCTTAGCTCCTTAGAGAGCTCAACAACATCTAAATTTAGAAGAGGATAAAATTACATCCCTATATGCTCTCCACGAGTCCCAAATCCTATTTCTTTCATATTAATACAAAAATATTTCCTTATTTAGGAATAAATTTTGTTATCTCACTTATACACCTAGTTGTTATATTCATAAACATAATCTCTTTTACAAACATATCCTTTATCTTTACACCCACATTTAAATTGAATCAATCAAACAAATCATTCATCTAAGTAACTTGAATGTTACAAAATGAACCTACTAAATGTGAATGACCCTAAGACACTCTAAACATCTTAATTCTCCTACATCAGAGAGAAAGAAGAATGGCTTAGTTGGCATTTGCTCAATCTTGAAGTATTCTGGGCTGGAAGACTAATGAACATGGATTGTAGATTATCACAACATCAATGAGAAAATTATGGAGCAGTTGTATTTGGTTGGACTAGGGTGCTTGGAATGGGGTTAAGGAACCTAGGTGCTAGAGGCCTCTTTTGGGCACTAATTACTGTGTAGAGACTCAAAACCTAATTTTTTTTGTGTCGCACAAGTATCACTAATTTTTTCTCTTGGTTTCCTATATGTCATGGAATGATCACCTAATGCACTTGTAACATATAAAAAAATGACATCCTATAAAAACCCAAAACACATCAAATCCTAGAAATAAAATATGTAAATGGGGAGTCAAACTGACCCTAATGGTCACCTGATAGAGTTAACTTATGACCGAGCACTACACTACATCTCATACTTCATGTATTTTTATGTGCTTGTGTGTGGAATAATGTCCTTAGGTTTCCCTCACACCAATGATGCTAAGATAATGGGATATGGCTAGATAGAATGTAAATGTGTGGATCAAATTCAAAACTTCCCCTTCCTATGTAGTGATATGGAAAATAAGCATCTCAAGAATGCAATCCCTTTAATAATATGTAGATAAGACATCCTTTTGTAATTGTCAGCCCCTTATAATGGTATGTATGTTATGTATATATAGGGATCTCTTATTTAAATTTTGACACTAGTGACACAACATGTCAACTATGACCTATGGATAAGGGTAAGATAACCAAAAATTATGACCATAAATGTTAAAATAAGTGAAATAAATATGTAGGAAAGGAGCACCCATATAAGAAAATAAGTACATGGGCACTAATGTCTGGGATGAACGCTAGTGTCCTAGAGAAAACTATGACAGATGTGAAAATAATGACACAAAGGGATCCATTTGACTTGACGAAAAACAAGTGTGGAAGTGACAGATGTATAAGAAAAATACAAAAGAAGTCAACAAAAAAAGGGGGATGGATAGGGGGTTGTGTCACCAGTGAATACTTTTCTGTCTCAAGATCTATACATATAACAACATACTTGTTGACATAGTAAAATAGTAATATTTGTGTAATTTTGTGTCTACATTTTCTCCCCTTTATGCAATTTGTATGAAATTTAATTAGTTTAAAGGAAGTAAGGAACGTACCTATGAGAAGTCTTGAGAAGTCCTACTATAGAAGTATGCACATAATATATGAAAATTTAGTGTGGTAAACCATGTATTAGTGCATTGATCCATGTGACGTAAATAGAGATAGAAAACCATTTGAAGAAGCTATTTGGAGAAAATTGATGACTTGATTTGGTGAATTTTGGAGATTTCAAATTGTTTTCAATGGATATTTAAAGGGGTAGGGAGTGATCAATTCCCAACCCGATTTTGTATGTTTGAAAAACTGAAGGATTTGAGTGTCCTAGCACCAGAGGAAGAGTGTTAGGGAGAGATTTATAGTTTTAGCTTTCATCTATGACTGGATCCTCAAAATTTCTAACCATTGCAGATGGATAAAGACCAAATTTTATTCCATTTAAATCCATGCTTAGTTTTGTGTTGAATAACCCATATAGGAGAAGTATCTAAAAGGCAATGACATATCATTTACCCCACTCCCACGGATGTTGTGATTTGTGTAATAATAGATGGATTCCATGCTAGGTTATCTGGAAGTGATGTAAAATCAATTCCCATGTTAGGTCATCTGGGAAAGATAATGAAGTGATGTAACTCCTAATTTAGGTCATTTGGGAGAGATAATGAAGTGACTTTGTATCGATTGATTGAATTGATTTGAATATTAAAAGATTGATTTGAAATTAAATCATGAGATAGATTAATCATGGTGAGATTTTTTATTTTTTTTCCCCAATATTAGGTCATTGGGGGGAATAGCTAGAAAGTATTTGAATAGATTGATTGATTTGTTTCTTTGTTTGACTAGTGTGAAATATTATTTTTGATAATGATGCATTAGGAGTGTTAAATAATCATTTAATAGCCTGAGAGGGATCATACGGTAAACTAAATTGTATAGGCCCCTTTTGGTGAAAAGGGTAGGGGTGAATATAACAAGCACTGAGCAAAAAGTAGAGGTGAAAAAACGTAATAGTGAAAAATATGTAGTATAGAATATGTTGTAAGATCACATGTATTTTGAGTTAATAATGTTCCAGATTAGAATATAACATTGTGGGATGTGTGTAATACGATGATAGGAGAAATCATTAAATAGGTGGTAGAAACAGTGAGGACAATGGATCAACACAACTCAAGATATGATAAAAAATGTGTCATATATTAATTGGAAGAAGACGTGCAAATGGTAACTATAGATAATGGAAATTCGAAAATGGATATATATAGTAATATTAAAAAGTGAATAGTAACTTCATTTCAACTATGTTTGAGGTAGAATTTGAGATTTGAGCTTGTGAAGATGCCACTTATTAGAGCAGTGAGGTTGTCAAGGTTTGAGAGAGTAGTGGAGGATCTAAATTTGTAAATGCTTGATGATATGGTGAGTAAGGCTATTTTTTAAAAATGTGGCAAATTTTTCCCTAATTTGTTGATTTTTTGTAAAATTTTAAATTTTTATGTTTTTTGCATTTATGAATTGGACAAGAGTGACTGGGGTGAGTAGATATTATTGCAAGTGAGCACGCCCATTTATTTGAGCCAGTGGTGATAACGACAACCACATGTAATGTTCTGTTGAGTGAGCATGATGAGGCGAGGATGGAGATGGAGCAAGCGAGGGATGTTGTAGGAGGAGGAACCTTATCTTAGGACTTTTTTTTGAAATACGTGGATTTGTAGGGTTGATTCGTAGAGAATTCATCTGAGGTAACGTTATTACATAGGCATGTTAAGAGATATAGAGGTCGTGACCAATGACATATATTGAGAAAAGAAGCATTTAGTTCTAGATCTCCCATGATTGTAGATAGTGATAGCGAGGATGACCTATGATGTCAATTGTTGTATTGATGGATGGGGGCTTTACCCCCAATGATTGTATTTTGAAACTATGACTTTTGCTGATATATATAGATGGATGATTGATATTATTGTGTTGAGGTTATGTTTATTGATATGTGATGTAATGATTGGTGTTTATATGTACGTTTGTGATGTTTGATGTGCATTGCGTAAATGATTATTTTGTTTTGAAAGAGATGATGATGTAAATATGACATAGATAAGTAATGTTTGAAAATTAGATTGTATGTATGACTGAAGATGGATAGTGTGTGAGAAATAGTTATACATGTATGTGATATGTGTAATGAATAAAATGAATGACGTGAAGTGAAATAGATAATGATGTATGTGATTGTGCGCAAGTATTATGAATATGGGGGGAATAAAATTGATTTCCCCCAGTGTATGTGAGGTTTATTTATATAATACCCCTTGGAAATAAAGAATGAACCATAAAACAAGAGTGTATCATCAAGAAATGGCTTGATAGTGTAAGATATAAAGATAGAGTGTGAAGTGAAAAGCATGAAGAATGAGTGAGGTTCTTATTGTAATAGATCCCTCAAAAGTCATGTAAGAATTATAGAAAACATGAGTGTGTCATCGGGTAATGAGGTGATAGAAATCACCTACCAAAGATAAAGAGGCTTACGAGGAGCAATGTAATAATGTGAAGTGGTAGTAGTGTGAATGTATGAGCCCAAATAAATTTCAGATGTAATAGTTCCAATGATGGGAGATATAGTGGTAGGAAGCACAGATACCAATGAATTAGGAAGACAATGTGAAGTAATAACACTGTGAGGTGGATGAGATGGTGCCTTGATGGATGAGTTAGATGGAGGATGCAGATGGATGATAATCTTAGGTGGTGGATGAATGAAAAACTTAGAAGTGGGTGAAGGAGACAAGTGAACATAAGTGGAAGCATGCTTATGTGGAATAGGAGAAAAATACCACTCACGAGAGCGAGATCTAAAGGAAATGACACCTCGATCTTCTAATTTTTGTAATTTTTCATCTAAGGAGCAATAATTGTCCCAATTTCCATTGATATAGTGAAAATTATAGTAAAAGAGATCACACTAGTGATGCAAGTGATGAGGAGAACGATGTTGATTAGATGGTAAGTGAATTAAGTTCTTATCAAGTAAAGAACGCAACACATCATGAGGCTTAACAACATTTGAGAAATGCAATGGCTCATGAGTGGGAGATGAAGAAGACTTAGGTGAAGACAAAAATGGTGGAGGAGATGGAGGATGTTGACATGGTGGAAGGGATGGAATACACTTACGAGGTGGAGGAAATGGAGAACATGGAGGAAATTTGATAGATGGAAGAGGCGGAGAAGAAGTAGATGAAGCAATAAAAGAAGTGGAAAGGGGCTCTATAACATGTGCACTAATTAAATCTTGTTCAAAATCAATAACTTTATAGTTTAATAGTTTAAATGATTTACATGTATCATATTGTAATTGTTCTTTCAGTACATGAATCAGGCCACGACAAAAGATAAAATGCTTTTATAAATCAATAGGCTGAAATAATAATTGATGCATACAAGAATTGAAGTATAAAGTGTAATCTAAAATGGGTTCTTTCTTTCCTTGATGCAATCTAGGTGAGTGATCATGTGGAAGTATAGGACCATTATTAATTATAAAGATTCCTAAAAAATCATCTTCTATTTCAAAATATGTACTAATAGATCCATAAGGAAAATGAGTATACCATTGAAGAGCATCATCAACAAGACTATGACGAAAATGGTTTAGTAATAATTGATAATTGGAATAAGAAGCCATAGCTAGATGATATTTCTTAAGATGCAAATATGGATTGACAATGTTATTAAAACATGAAAATGTAGGCATGATAAAATCCTTAGAAAAAGTTGAATTGTGAATTTTCTTTGGAATAGGATTACCACGAAGAGATTTATTATCAATATAAGCATAGTAGGATTTTCGTTCAAGAGTAAGAGATTTAATTTGAGATTTTAAATAGCCTACAACATGATTGAGTGATAAAATATCATGTGAAGGCATCGTAGAATAAGTGAGAGGTACATGAAGAGGTTGAATCTTTCCATTATGAGTAATCATGGGAATTTGAGAAGAAGAAGCGAAAGATAAATTCTCTATGGGAATGCTAAATGTAGATGCAAAAGAAATAAGAGGAGGTATACTAGTAGGAATATGATAATCATGAATAAAATCTTAAGAGGAAGAATAAAGAGATGGAAGAGGAGGGGAGAAACATGGAATAAAAAGAGAAGTGCTAGGAGTAGAATAAGAAGAAATGATAAGAGGTTAACTAGTAAGAGTAGTAGAATCATCATGGATGATATTGGAAACAACCTCAAAATTGGTAGAAAGAGGAGTGGAAAATTCACATTCAGCAGTCTTAGGAGAAGTTACATCCTCACTAACATGTTCATGATCAGAAATATAATCAACATCACTATCAAATGGATTTTCACATACAAGTAATTCATCTAGAAGATCATCAACATATAGAAAAGTAGTAGGAGAACTATCGTAAGATGTATCTTTACAATCATTTGTAACATTTTCAAAAAGAGGAGAGCTATGAGATATATCTTTACATTTATCTTGACTAGTATTAGAAACATCATCATGCATATGCACATTTTCAACATTGGAAGTAACATTATTTGCATTCATAGTAGCACAATCAAGACCAAACATATAATTTATAAGAGCATCATAACGTGTGATGTAATAGAAGTAAAATAAGGTGGAGAAACCTTGGTGACTATGGAATAACAAGGAGAGCATATAGTAAATTTTTGGTCAGGTGAAACTATGCTCATGCTAGAGTTGCAAAAACTAGTAGGAATGTTATTCTCATTAGTAGGGAGTTGTATTTGGATATTTTTATCAAGATGGGAATATCGATATAGAGAAGTAAGTTCAGCCATAGCATCCTCATCAAGGATAGGATTCACACTAACATGATGCATAGCTTTCCTAGGAGAAGAGGAATGATTTTTAGCCATTAAGGTTTTGAGGATCATAGGTAAAGGAGTTTGACTAAGGATAGGTTCACCAAATGATTTAATTAAAATCTGAATATTATATCTAAATTATAGAGTCACATATGGTAAATAAATTATATAATACAAACTAATAACTTAATGAAATAAGAACCCTAAGAGAAAGAGAGAAAGAAGAATGACTTAGATGGTATTTTCTCAATCCTGAAGTATTCTAGGTTGGAAGACTGATGAAAAAATATGGAAGACTATTGCAAATCTACTAAAAAATTGTGCAGCTATTGGATTTGGCTGGAGTAGGATGCCTTAAATGGGGCTAGGGTGCCTAGGTTTTAGAGACCTCTTATGAGAGCCTATGACTGCGCAAGGATTCAGAATCTGAATTTTTTGGTGTTGTGCATGTGTCACTAACCTTCACTCTTGGTCTCTTGTATGTCACGGGATGATCGATGAATACAATTGTAACCTGTAAAACAAATTATATCATGAAAAACCTAAAAACACATCAAATCCTAAAAAATAAAATATGCAAATGGGAATCACATTGACCTCAATGGTCAACCGATAGAGTGAACTTATGACTGAATGTTGCACTACATCTCATATTCCATGTACTTATATGTGTTTGTGTGTGGAATAGTTTCCTTAGGTTTCGTTTGTGCCAATGATGTCAAAATAGTGGGAGATGGCTAGATAGAATGAAAATGTATGGATGGAATTTAGAACTTCCCCTTCCTATGCACTGATATGTATAATAAGCATCCCAAGAATGAAATCCCTTTGATAGTATGTAGATAAGTTAGCCCTTTATAATTTCTAGGCCCTTATAATGACATGTATGTTGTGTATATTTAGGGATCTCTTGTTTTAATTTTGACACTAGTGACATGACATGCCAACTATGACCTTGGGATAAGGGTAAGATAATCGAAAAGGCCAACCCCAAATGTCAAAATAAGTGAAAGAAATAAGTAGGATATGAACAACCAGATCTAAACATAGGAACTTGGGCATTAGTGTCCAGGATGGGTGCTAGTGTCATGGAGAAAACTACGATAGATGTGCATATACCGATAAATAAGGATCCTTGTGACTTGATCAAAAACAAGTGTGGAAGTGACATATGTATAATAAAAATAAAATATAACTCAGCAAAAAATAAGGGGATGGATAGGGGGTTGTGTCACCAGTGAATAATTTTCTCACTCAAGATCCATATATATAACAACATACTTGCTGATATAGTAAATTAGTAATATGTGTGTGATTTTGTGTATACATCAATCTCTCCATTGTTCAACAAAAATTTTCCAAGGATGAAGGGTTATATTGTTAGGAAATACAGGATAAAATATGCGGAATAATACCTCACAAAATTGCAACAGTAGAAAATAATATGTAGATTATATCACAGATCTCTAATAAAATTGCAGAATAAAATAACAAAACACAAAGAGATAGTATTTAACGTGGTTTACCCAATTTGGGCTACATCCACTAATAATTACTTGCTCAAATTTTAGTACAAGCCAACGTTATCTTAATACAATACCCAGATTTGTTTGGAGTTATGCTCAACAAACTCTACAGAATTCACACTTGAATTCAAAACACATCTGCAATGTTACATCATCCCTACCATATGCATAAAACCATATAATTAGACAACCGCTTAAGCAATTTTACAAAACCATGGGTATGAAAACTATGGGCCAAATCATTCCATAAACCTATGGGTCAAAATCCCACCTATATGAGAAAATCATGTTTCCTGGTATATCAGGGTCGTTCCAGAGCCAATAATGTTTATGATGTTGAAGGTGTGGATTCCCCTTTCATACTGCAATTTTCTGGTTGTCTCCTCCACTGCTACCTTGTCACACAAGACAAGTGATATCTCCTTACCACTATCTCATATCCCTATCACTCTTATGATCGATTTCATAGTTAAACACATCCTTCTACCAAAGAAGTAGATGAATTCCTCATGAACTTGTAACATCATCTATTGGTACAGACACACAAGATTACTGAAAATGGTAACTCATATAACTGCAATATCCTCATGCTTTTCAAGAGCTTATACACCCTTTCATTGAATATTATTTATCCTCTCAGATTCCACTCACTCATCTCCTTTAACACATAATTTTTGATATTATTTTCATGGCCTTGCACATGGTGGTTATATTCACTTATTTTGCACTTCCATAGCTGCGACGCCCATGGTTTTCCCAAAATTACTTCTTGTTGATATTAAATATCTTAGAACCAGTCATATGGTGCTTCCTATGGTATCATATTACCCTTGGGTTCTCTCTTTATCAGTGCCACAACGTAGGTTTTTAATTGCAAAATTGTAATCTTCAAGATTTTGTGTCCTAGGTGTAATTATTCCTATTTATCAACCTCGAGCACTTACCTTGCTTTAATCTGCTTACTCTTTAATCTTTACTCACAATGTCTTAGCTCCATTAAATTTCTTTCAACACAACCCCATGACCCTAACTTCTAGTTTAACATCCCACTTTATCTTTCATTATGTAAAACAAAATTCACAGTACGCACCTAAATTTACACGTACTACATTGTCAGGAAACAGTTACAAAAGGTCCCCAATGACAATTCATATCTTTTCATAAGGTGTTCAAACTCCTAGTCCTACTTGTAACTTATATTTGTAGCCTATTTTTCCTTACTTAGCCTTTGCATGATTTTTCTTAGCTTCCCGCTTCCTTTTTAGCCTTGTTTTTACCTATAGAGTCAAAACCACCAACCTACTTGGGTGGTTGTTTTATAACCGGCACCTAGGTCAAGCGGTGGTTTTGTAATCACCACCCAAGAAAGACGACAGTCTTGTAACCACTGCTCTAGATAGGTTGGCAATCCTGTGCACATTTTCCAAAATTTTCTAACGTGATTTGAGACGCATGTTGTTTTACTTAACTTCACTTTGAACACACATTTCTTACCCGTTTTGGCTGATTTCAAGCCTAATTGCCTTGTGGAATTCTCTTCTTCACTTGTAATTTATGATTGATTGTTCAAACTCCCTCTTCATTGTTGATGTGAAAACTCATGGCTACCAAATGGCTTGTACCATTTCCCAACCAACCTTCTATAAATTGATCACTTGTTTTCAACAAATGGTTGGAGATCATTTTGAGTATTCTTGAAATTTCTAAACATCCTTCTTTCTTATTAGAAACTACATAGCCAATCTCAATTCCATTGTGATATATTTCTTCCACTTGTATTACTCCCATATTTCCAATTCAAGTTGTCATTGCTCCAGTGCTTTCCCTCTATTGTTGTCACTATTTTCCCAACCTCTTGGACTCACGTGGACACAAGAGACTTAAAAGATAAGTTAAGGGGACCAAGTACCACAAAAACGGATTTCAACTATTATGTATTCCAGGTTGGGGTTATTATTTGATTTCATTCATTTCTTCAAATTTGTTATTTCTGAATTGTATGCACATTATCACATAGAGTAGAGAATCATTTACATAATTAAAATCACTCAAAGTTGATGTAGATTATTTTTTTCAAACCAAAAACTTTCTTAGGAAATATTTTTTCTATTTCCTATCTCTGTAGGTTTGCAAGGAAGTAAATCTAGAAGAAAGCTTTTGTGGCTTTTAGAAGTAAACAAAAGCATCAATCCATATAGAAAAATCCTCTCTTATTTTATCAGGGAAGTTACAGAGAACAAAAGCTTCCAAGAAGCTCTGATTTCTTCTTCTACCTCTGAGACATAATAGAGGTTAGATTTACATTTATAGTTACTAAAGATTTCATTAAAATAAATTAGATTTCCTCTCTACATAGATAAACAACCACATCCAAGTGTTTTATTTGTTTTAGGATTTAATTAATTATAGTAGAAGCTTTGTTGTTATTTCTTCATTTAAACATAAAAGAACAAAAATATTTACTTTGTTATATTAGTAGCTTTGTACTTGTTTATTCCATTAAAGTTCTTAAAAATACAAAAACATAGAAGTAGTTTTAATTCAATTAGACTATTTGTACTTGTTTAATTATATTAGATTTTTTCCAATTCATGACCATTAACGATCCTGAACAAGAACGTAATTACAGAAGTGATCCATGGGTGCCACAACTGAATGGCCCCAAGTTACTCATGGATATAGATACGGGACTTCGTCTTCTTGTCCTTAGAACACCCACATGATACGCTGAGAAAATACAACTAAATGTGTTAAACATTGCATGTGATCAGGTCTACAAGTTCTAGACTTCCCTTGGAAACAAAATTTTATACTCACATGACCATACAAGGACCCCAAGAACCAAGAACATATGGTATCAATCTTAGAGTCCCACAACCAAACATGCCTGAATTAATCACTGATATTAAAACAAGTCTTTGCACATTGGTTTTTTGCACATCACCATTTCCACCTAACATCCTATCCTAATTAAATGCTTTGAACGAGGAATCTCAACCAGCCCTTGCATTTTGGTTCACTCCTGCCAACTGGATCTAGATTTCATGAAACCATGCCTCCTTCACTTGTTCTATGACCCTGTCTCAACATATTTACGAGGTTCCCATTGGTTTCCCATGACTTCTGCAACCTGTAGAAAGGATATCCGTAGAGATCAATATTGTCTAGATTCTACATGTTGCCATCCTTTTTGATCCATTTATCTGACCTTTCCATGTTAGAGAGGTTTTCATTACGCTTGACGAGAAGATCCCATTATTGCAAGTTGAAGACATTATATTACCTTGACAACCTATCCATACCATTTATGCACATTGTCATCCAATACCACATTTCACTACTATCTAGCCATCTATACTTCCACATCAACTACCTTGGCATGACCTCAAGAATTTGAGTGCGGTTGAAGGTCACATGTCAATTTTCATCTGTACAAATTGGTGAGCCCAACGTGAAGAGCTAGTATCTTTTCATTTCCATTTTCTTCATCCACCTTCCCTCTCTCCCATTATTTTGTGGGTATTCATATACCCCCCAAATATGTCAGGAACAATATGGATACGACCGACCCATTTTGGGTCTAGAGGTTTACTACTATCAAATGGGTAGAAAACAACAGTCACCCTCACTATCTACATGGGCAGACAACTTACTCAACCCATCTTCATGCCTCTCAAACTCCTCCTCCTCAAGGGACCAACAATGGATCCTCAGTTAGGATCGAGGAAATTTATCAACTTACACAAACAACAACCTAAAATTTTAAGCTCTAATAACATGACTTTTACTAGAAGATTCAGGCTCATCTCCTTAGGTTTTGTTTAGACCACAAATTAGTATGCAAGTCTGATCAACTCCCATTATTAGATGAGGAGTACTTATCATGTTACGCCAAAGTGAAGCAATGCTTCCAAAATATGAGTTAACCTTTAGATAGGATGACAAGGACATGCATATGTATTTCTTCAAAACAACACCACTACCCCTCCTACAACGAAAAATATTGTTAATGAGGGGTGACAAAATAATGAACAATTTATAGCAAGATATCACAAGCCTTTGGCACCTACCAAGGTTCAACAATGTATACTAAAGCAAAACACCATGCCATCATCAGGCGAGGTTATCTTGATGTTAGTAGATAGGGTTAGAGAATTAGAACTAGCCCAAGCTACTCACGCTTCATATATTGTTGGGCAAGGGAAGATTCTCCACCATTCGCAGATCTATGGCTAAATGCCTATTGCGTTAAATCCTCCAGTTTACACAGGAGTTCCTAGCCTTGGGGATATTCTCACTAGGTTAGGCACCTTGGGTATGCCCCCATGCTGCGTAATATCCACAATAAGCACCAACTGGAGAGGCACGTTCTCAAACACCATCCCAACTAGAAATGTAACATTCCCTGGCTTTGTGCCTCCAAATCTGTACCAAAGTAATGTTCCCCCTACATACACATGTATTCTAATTCACCACAAGGGGACATGTACTCTTACCCTGGCCCATATGGTCAGCCACAGGGGATTCCTTATGCCCAAACAAACGTATATATTGCACCATTTCAATAGCCAATTCTGCCTCCACCTCCCCAACAAGGATCATCAATGGTTGAGTCTTACGTAGTAGGGACCTACTCTGAATATCTCAAGGATCCCCTCAACTTCTCCATACGAAGTGTCATGCTCCAAGGCCTCTACTATACCTTCCAAAATTTAAAGGGGAGGGAGATCCAAATGCACACATCAAGGCGTATGTAACTGTCATTCGAGAGCTTGCTCCCATGGGATGTAGTCATTACAAAGATCTTCCTAAGACTTTAGAAGGTATTGCTCTTAATTGGTATTACAAGATACCAAAGGCTCTGATTCACTCTTTTAAACAACTCGTGTCTAATTTTATTAAATATTTTGACATGAAAAAATTTCTAAGGATAGGAATCAGGGAATTCCTACACATAAAACAAGAGCACAATGAGTTCGTCACACATTTCATTCAAATATGGTGGCAAGTCCTCTATTCTTCAGCAAGTTCTCCTAACATGGATCAAATGAGAGCTCTGTGACCTATTCCTCCATTCTCTTAACTGGGAAACAAAGGAGGAGGTCTAGAAGTTCCCACTTAGGAGCTATGAAGAGGTACTAGAGGGTTCTCTCCATATAGATCAAGCAGGCAATAGACAGTGGTCGCAAGACCTACTGACTCTAACATGAGAGATTGATCACTCCTAATCATGGTAATTCAAATTACCCTAAGTAATACAAATAACAACCAAGGACCTAAGGTCCTCAACAAAAACGTGGTGTTATAACTGACAGTGTTACCGATCAAACAAAGAAGCCCAACGTTGTTAATACCATGAGTACAAATAACGCTAACAACAACAATAACGGTAACAATCAAAGGAGTAACATTTTTTTTCTCCCATGATCAATGTGGTGGACTTCATAATCATCCTCACCCCAACAACAAAACAACAAATTCAGGCCCAAGGCCCCAACCAGTACCCAAACGGGTACCTAAACCAATATCCAAATCAAGGGCAACAACCTCCAAATTTCAACTACAATAACCAGTAGTTAAATAATAATAAGAACTTTGGACCATAGAAAAATGCAAACCAAAGGCCTTGGGATTATGATCTTGACCTATATTGCGGATTTCATAGGGTCCGAGGACACGACGCCAGAACTTATCGGGATTGTAACAAGTTCTTACAACGCTTACCCGAAGACCAAAGACAACTCTTTGTTGACATGTTTTTGGCAAATCCTATGGTACGCTAACTCAAAATTCTTACATGGGGCTTGTGACCCCCCAAAATACACCACTCAGGATCTTTAACGATCCCCTCCCAACACATCCCAACAATGGTAAGTTGGACCCCAATGGATCAAACAAGGGTATCCTCAGTGGGAAAAAATGATCATGAAGCTTTCAACTTCATCAAACCCATCAGTTGCACCTCCGTTGAATGGCCGTCAACAAACTAAGATAGTGGGCCTTGTAGAGCTAGATACTGAGCCCCCAAATAAATGTTTCCACTAGAACTAGAGACTACTCTTTGCATACCTATTCCAATTTACCCATCTATATAGATGATATTCGTGAGATGCTTGCAAAACTGATTAGGGGATTATGACTTGATCAATGACCTAACAAATAGCTTTTCTCACATCTTGCTTCTTGGATTTGTTGAAGAACTCCCCTACTCATAGAGTTACTTTATTAGAAGCATTGCAGGTCTTGGACATTTGATCAATGTCACTCCTCCTCCAAAGGCATAGATAAACCATATAGACTTCGATGTCTATCCTCCTCGGGAAGCAAGAAAGAGATGTCAGATTTGTATTTGATATTAGTAAGATGCCCATACATATTGAAATAACATGTAAAGGTGATTCGAGCTCTATATCTATAGGTTTGGATCTACAATAACTATGTAAAGTGTGCAATGATCGATGATGAGGGTAACAATCAACATTGTCCCATTTTACTTTTCTCCAGAAGTTAGGTTATGGAAACCAACTGCGTTCTTCAGTGAGAAACATGCTAAGAGGTTATGATGGCCTCAAGGCAACATCGATCGAAACCATAATGCTTCCATTCACCATGGGACCCAAGATGGTCCTCATAGAGTTTTATAGTATAGACCAGGAAAGCAACTATAATATGATCCTTGTTTGGACCATCCTTGGTTACATCGCATTAAGGAGATTCCCTCCACTTTTTTTCAGGAATTAAGATTCCTACACTTTGGGAAGGTCTTCATTGCATAGGGTGACCCAAAACCTTTCGACATACACCTAGATAATTTGAATAAGAAACTAGGGGTGCATTTTGAGTTTTAGCTCCCAAAAAACTAGTTAAACAAACCAACTAGATCAACACCCGAAACAAAACTAATTCCAAAAATGGAATTAGAAAACACTGGGTTGATCGAGGGAATTTTTGCGGTCAAGGATGAAACTATTGTCATGGGGACAATGTCAATAGAAACCATAGAAAGCATTGTCTAGTTTTTGGTAAATGATTTACCTATTCTCCTTCCATTATAATTTATGGGCATAAGACATGCTTTGGGACTTGGATATATTCCATTTAATGGTATTTTTATGGTTCAGGTCTAAAAAAAAAAGAACAGGATACAAATAACAATTCAAAATCTATCTTCCCAAGAAACTATTGGAATCTTCACTCCGATGAAGCAAAGTGCCGCTTTAGCACTGGGGTAGGTGTGATCCTCACTTCTCTAGAGGGGAAGGTCATGTATTTCACCTTAAATTTGGATTTCAAATGCACTAATAATGGTGCATAATATGAGGCTCTCCTTCTTAGTCTCACAGTATCCAAAATGATCAACACTTGTAACATTACAATGTTGGGTGATTCACAACTAGTCTCCAATCAGGTTTTGGAAGTATATGAGACTAGGGCGGAACACCTACAACTCTACAAAACTGCAGTGATTAATTTGAAAAAGGGGTTTATCTTCATTTAAATCGAGGCCATTCCACAAGAACAAAACCTTCTCGCATATTCCATAACTACTTGTGCTCCCCACTTATGTCTGAGCAGAGAGTTATAAGAAACCAATTTCATAGTTTTGGTGCATATAGAACCCTTAGTGAAAAAAGTTCCAATGAGTCCAATCTTGGCATATATTGAGGTCGAGAACAAACCCACCACTCTAGATTATATAGAAAATTATGAGGCTATGTTGGGATACCTTAACACTTACATGGATTTACATCATGTGCATCATAAGAGAGGTTTTTCTCTTGTTCCCCACTCTTCCTCCTATTTTGGAGATTAAATGATAAAAACTTCCTCCTCATAAGGCCTTGAAATATGTGAAATATAAGAGGAAGGGGAATTATAATTACGTCTAGCCCCACCCAAGTTTTAAGAGGGTAATGCCTATTTGATCGAAGGGATGATTTACATTAACATCAAGAAAGAAGAAGACGCATAAAATTTTAAAGTTAGGTTCTTTGCTAACTCCCAAAGAAGTAGAGATGCACATGAAAATCCTTAAGGAGCATTCGAAAGCCTTTATGTTTAACTATAAAGAAATGACATGAATTTCTCCTCATGTGGTAGTTCACAACCTAGTGACCAAGTCTGAGACTAATCCCATCAAGCGGAAATCTAGACCAATGAAACCAAAGGTGGCATTGATGGTAAAAGAGGAAGTGATGAAACTGATATAGGTTGGTTTCATTAAATTGGTCAAATACTCAATGTGGGTATCCAACATCATGCCCACTCTAAAAAAGAACAGAAAAATATGGATATGCATTGAATTTAAGACATCAAAAAAGCATGTCCCAAGGATGATTTCTCATTGCCATCCATTGAGGTCATTATTGATGCAACAAATGGTTACGAGCCATTGTCCCTTATGGATGGGTTTTCCAGGTATAATCAAATCAAAATCTCTGAGGAAGATAAAAAAGACCACATTTATTACCCCTTAGGGAACCTATTGTTACGCAATCATGTCCTTTGGTCTCAAAAACATTGCTGCCACTTACTAATGGGTAATGACTTATATATTCCTCGATCTCATTTATAATATTGTGGAATCCTATGTTGATGACCTTCTGGATAAGGCTAGAAAGTGTTGTGATCACCCTAAGGTGCTTCAAATCATCCTCTCTCATCTAATTGAATACGGTGTTACATTAAATCTAGAAAAATGTGTGTTCGATGTGATAGGAGGGAAGATATTTGGATACATCATATCTTCACGAGGGATTGACATAGATCCAACCAAAATTTGAGTAGTTTTGGAAATGATTCCACCATCAGACCATTTAGAAATTAGGTACTTTCTCGGAAAGCTTGGAGTAATCTGAAGGTCAATTCCTGATTTGACCTTCTCCATTCATCCAATAAAAAATTTATTGAAAAAGGATTGTTGCAACATCTGGATAGAAGAATTTCATGAGGTATTTTAGTCAGTCAAATAATTCATAATATCACCTCCCATGCTCATGCCTCCCAAATCGTATAGCCCTCTAATTTTATATTCATGGGATATAGATGTCTCATTATCTTGCATGATAGCTCAATAGGATGACAAAAAATGAGAGCATGTAGTCTAATTTATCACTTGAATGTTTCTCAACTATGAGACATGTTATAAATAGAAAGAGAAATAATTTCTTTGCTACATTTTTGCAACGAAGTGATTAAGAAACTACACGCTTAACCAAAAAACAAGAGTCATGTTAAGATAGATCACTTGCGAACATTTCTAAACCAAGGTTTGTTATCCAAGAAAGTTAGAAATTTTATGACTATGATGGGCGAGTTCAAGCTAATGTTTATTAACTAAAAGTATTTCAAAGGATAAATCATTGTAGACTGGTTAGCTGACAACCCATTGGATGGAGGTTATCTAGTTAACTTATATTTTCTTGATGAATGCATATACTATGTTGAAACCAATCCCCCCATTTATTTATGCCAATGGTATTATTATGTTTTTAACTTCATTGTGGACCACGCGTAACCTAAAGAGAAAATTCGTAAAAAATAAAACGGCTACACATCATAGCCACTAAGTACATAATCATAGAACAAGTGCTCTATTGCAGATCCTTCGATCGAATTTTGCTTAGATGTGTTGACAAGAAGGAGCCTAAAAAAAGCCTCTATGAATCCCATAGTGGAGTGTGTGGAGGTCACTTCATAGGTCATGCCGCCGCTCGAAAGATACATTGAATGGGATATTTTTTGCCTACATTAGAACATAACGTAGTTAGAGTATGTGTGCAAGTGTTATAAGTGCCAAGAGTTCTCTCACGAGATCCATATACCTTATTAGGTTCTATAACCAATTGTGACACGATGACATTTTTCCATGTGGGGCTTTAATTTGATAGGGAAGTTATCTCCCTCTTTAACAGAAGGCCATAATTTCATAATCACGGCCATTAAATACTTCACCAAGTGGGTAGAGGAAATTCCTCTTACCACCATAGTAGGATGTGTAACTACAAAGTTCATTTTGAACCAAATTATCTATAGGTATGGGGTCCCACAAGTCATTATCTCTGATAATGGAACATATTTTAAGAATGAGGAAGTGCGTGAATTATGTGAAAGGTTCAAAATAAATCACAACATGACTTCCCTCTATTAACCTAAGGCCAATGGACATGCTGAGTTGAAAAACAAGATGCTAAAGTAAATTCTCCTCAAAAACTGTCAATGAGAACAAAGAAGATTGGTACTTAAAGTTATTTATGGCCTTGAGGACCTATCGAAAATCAATTAGAATGATGATGGGGGTAACTCCCTCTTCCTTGGTATTTGGTTAAGAAATGGTGTTACCACTTGAAGTTGAATTAACTAGTCTTTGTATCCCACTACAAGGAATTTTGGGAGAAGAAGGCTATCAAGAGGCATGGTTCCCTCAATTAGAAATCCTCGATGAAGCTTGGATTAATGTTGAGTAATGACATAGAGCTTACACTAACCGGATTTACTGGAATTATAATAAGAATGTCTACGAATGCAAAATATGTGAGGGAGATATGGTATTAAGACTGTATAGCTGTATAGACATAAATACCGATGAGGGAAGGAAGTTTAGGCCCAAGTGGTTAGGCCCATATCAAGTCATAAAGGACTATAAAAATGGATCATATCACCTATGTACACTAGAAGGTGAGGAATTTGGTGAATCTGTTAACTCTCTTCACCTAAAGAGATACTACGCATGATCCATCAACATTTCCATATGCATACTACTGCATTCTCATTGCATTATCATCTGCCAGCTCATTCTATGAAATTTGTAATCAATCAAATTATTTTCAAGTAACTCTCAAAAAATTCTACAAAACATTGGCAATTATTCAAATCATATATCTTCAAACATACATCAATATTTCTTATCACTTCAACAAGATAAGACGAAAATTTGAAATTAATCCTACCAAGGCCTGCATAGTTGGTTCTTCCTATAGCTTTCTTATAACATAGTTTTTTTCCTCATATTCATTTCTAGAAGATTCATGATGTCATTTATTTCCCTAGAAAAACCTCTTTGGTACAAAAACATTCTAAACATTTTCACTTGAGATTCTTGTTTTCCTATTTCTACCTTTGGTGTTGAGCCCTTGCATATTACTAGTTGCATGGGGTTAAGACTAGGGGAAATATTTTATTCCCAAAAGAACAAATTAAACTTCAAAAAAAAAAAGGTATATATCTCAAATCAAAATTTTCATTTACACACTTCTTTGTCCCACCAACCTTCGGTGTTGAGCCCACGCCTCTTACAAGTGGCAACGAGGTTGGGAAAGGAGGGAAGCTCCCTTACTCTCCTATGACTTGTCCTTAGTGATGCACCTATTCTCCCTACCAGTAGCATGGGGCAAGGAGTAGGGGGTATTTGCAAACAATTTAATAAGTTTAAGCAATTTCATTAAATAAATGTGCTTTGAAAATCTCAAATTCCCAAGCAAAATGAATTAGATGTGTATGTTCAAAAACAGAGTCAAAACCTTAAAACCAGATTATGTTAATCAAGAGGCCATCTATGGATCTAAGTCTAGATAAAATTATAAGAAATCACATTCTAGGATATATAGTAAACTTTATGTAGAGTTAAGTTGTAGGTTCTTAATTGGGTTTATGTCAAAATATTGAATTTCTCTCACCATTTCCATCTCTATAAAAAATATACGATTCATATCCCTCCTGGATATTCATGTTGATCCCTCAAATCTTATTGGTTGTGTGGGGTTAGGAGTGGAGTGATTTAATTATATTATCTTATCATTATTCATCACACATTTCCAAAGAAAAATGGAGTACTATAAATTACTTGAAAAGATAAAGTTCAACATTAAAATGTATTTGCATAATCATCACATATCAACATTACAAAAATAAAAAAAGAAGAAATAATTTTGTTAGCATTCATCATCCATTACATACATTCTGAAAAGTATAAAAAATTAGAGATTCTAAAAATATAGACTACACATGTGAATCAAACCACAAATAAAGTCAACTCTAATGATAGTTGAACCAAAAAGAGGCATATGTATATGTATATCACAATAATTCAAGTTTGAGTACAATGCAATCACACGCTAGGTGTGGTCAAAACAATCGCAATGATCATGGAAATATATAAAATATTATATATACACCTCACAAAATGGAAACAAAGTAATAAAGGTTCGATGGCCTATCAATCCCTGTGGGATCCCTAAGATGGTGCAAGACCGCGACCAAGACTCATGCTGTGAATATGACATTGTGAGTGCACATAGTGGTGAGATTAACCATGAGAATTACCACTAGTTGTGGTATCATTATGTGAACAACTTCATCTCGCTAATCTCTCAGCCACTTCATACCCCAAAAATCCTCGTGTTCTAAGCAAGAATAGTCTTTTTTGCCTTCTAAAGGGGCATATAAACATCAGTGTGGTGGAAAACCTGCAAGGGACTGTTCTGACATCCTCCAGTCAGACTCTTCCTGGGTCTTCCCCGATAGGGATAAAAAAAAGTATCCACATACAGACTCTGAAAAATAAGATCTCGCTAGCCCTGTCAGCAGTGGCTAAAAAACAAAGAAAATATACGACGAGTTAGAAAATCATAAAAACCCAATAAATAAATAGAATTACACAATGTGTTGTGATTAACATTTCTAGCTAACAAGGTTAAGAAAAGAGTATGTCCACCTAATTGAATCTCCAGGCATCCACATATGATTAGGCTCATGTAGCTTGTATCTGGTGTAGCCGCTTGTAGGTACCTGTTGATGCCTCCCTTTCTCCTGAGGCTAACATGGTGCCCCATGACTAGATTCCTCGTCTCCACTTCCCTCATGAGGAAGTAGCTCCTCCAGAAACTAGATGTTTCCATCTCTGCCTCCGCCTCCTCTCTCTTGGCCATGGATATATCTTGAGTATCATGTCACTCAGTGAAATTACTATCCTCCTCCACATCAGTCATCACTCACCTCACTGCGTCTATTTCCTCCTTGCACATACCTCTTGATCTAGTGTCCTCCCCTATCTCCGCCTCGGTCTCAGTATCCCACATACATATGGCTACCTCCTAGGTCCCCTTCTACCCATTGCCATGAGTGGGTGTGGCCTCGAAACGAAGGAGTGGTGCATGGGCCTAGGTACTTGTCAAGCATGAGACAACCTGTTTCTCACTACGATAAGGAACCCTATGGAGTTACAATAGTCCAACCATGGTCACCCATAGGGCCGCCACGAGATCCTCCCTGATGCTCTTATAAACAACTGCCATAGGGGGAAGGATATCAATATACGGCCAATCCAAACTACTCTGATATTCTATCAAACGGGGTGAATCTCCACCCTCCTCAATCTATCCACTAACTATGGAGTAGTGGCATAAACAACCCACAGTTAGTCCCATCCTAGCCTCATATTTCTTGCCATATCCTAGTAAGTGTGTAGCAACAAAATCAGTTTGTAGTCAAAGTAGCCACTGGATGATGTGGTACCTTAAGCACTTACATGCTAGTCCATCTTGCGGCCCTGACGGCCCCTGGATCCTGTATCCCAACTCCCCTCTATTAGGGGGTGATCCTCTCGTATACCCAATGCATCACCAGTGTAGGATGGCTCAAATACTATCCCTATAACCTCATCACCTTATACAAATCATGGTATGTGGGCCCCAAGATATCTGCTCCCCAGTAAAAAAATCCACCCATGCTGTTTAATTTGCATAATAACTAAGGCCCAATAATGCAGTACTTTTTTCCCTCCCTTATCTCTTATCAACCATGAAGCCAAAATACACATGATGGCCTTGTGGAGAGTAGGGATAGGAGTAGATTTAATAGAAAGGATCTGCATACCCACTTTAGTTCCTGATGGCACCCCATCATTTTCCATGTAAGCGACCCACTACTTGGCTATGGTTGTAGACCATGAAGTCTCTAGAGTCAGATGTCTCCCAAGTATCGGAAATCCAAGTATCCTATATATGTCCTCAAGAATGATGGTCCACTCTCCCCTTACACCTGGAAGCTAGAAAGTGTTTCATTCCACATCCCAATAAGAAAATAGGTCACACAGTATATTGTTAGTAGGTGCAACGTGTGGCACCCGTGCGATCCTCCATATCCCTGCTCGATCCAACAAGTCTTTCTTAACCTAAGTCAACTGATAAAGGATAGTTGGTAGCCAATCACACTCTCCCTCTCTCAACTCCAAAGGATGTATTCCTCCTTATGCATTCACCAAAACAACAAAAAGAGTGATTTCGTGACAAATTTCAATAGCAAAGCTCATAAAAAATAATGCAAAACAACATAAAATCAGAATAAAAATAGTTTAACTTGGTCAAATTAGCTCTTTGTCTCAAAAATTACAAGACCTCCACCTTATGTAGACCGGTGTTTTTATGACAGACACCTACCTAGGGTAGTAGTCTTATAACCACTACCCTGGCATAGCGGTAGTCCTATAACCACTGATGTGTGCAGGGTGGCAGTCTTGTCTAAAATGTATGACATGCCCTATTTGACCCAAAAACTTGAAAAAGACAAAAATAGCTTGTTTTTGACAAAATAAAAGGCTGACCTACATGTGTAACACCATAGGGATCATTTTAAAACAATAAATTTCAAAAATACCCTCCTCTAGGTGAATATTTTCAACATTTTACGTATTTAGGTTTCAAACAAACAATTGTAAAATACTAACCTTTGAGCATGCCACTAGATCTCTCTCTTGTGGAGGCATGATCACAACATCACACTAGTCATTTTAGTTGTACTCTCATTCAAAATGGTCACCATGGGCCCAAAGCTCAAAAATCACCAATAGGATATGTGCAAATGAATTGAAAAATGGGTTGTTTTCATATATATATGTTTTATTTGAAATTCGTTATAAGTGTATGTGACCATAGGGCTAGAGTGTTGGCGCAGGTATATTATTACCCCCTTACAAATGGTAATTCCTCTTGTTGTTTTGATTTAGTGTTTATTTTTTTATGTTTTTATCTATCTACACTTGATTTTTCCTTTCATCTTGTAGGCAACGAGAGCTTGGATGGTAACATTTTGACACACTAACATGTCCGGTATAGCTTATAATTCCCCATTTTTTGAATTCCATACTCAGACTCTATGTTTTATGCCTCTTCATGGCTAATACATTTCTCTGAGGGGGCCAATATATATGCACCCAAATTTTCATGTGCTACATTGTCAGGAAATGGTTACAAAAGTCCCTAATGATGATTCATATATTTTTAGAAGGTTTTTGAGCTCCTAGTCCTACTTGCAGCTTATAATCGTAGCCTAGTTTTCCTTACTTAGCCTTCACATGATTTTTCTTATCTTCCCACTTCCTTTTTAGCCCTGTTTTGACATTTAGTGTCAAAACTGCCTCCCTACATGGGTGGTGATTTTGTAACCACCGCCTAGGTAGGGTGGTGGTCTTGTAACCGGTGCTCTGCATAGGGTGGGGGTCATGTGCGCATTTTCCATAATGTTCCAACATTATTTAAGACATTTTTTGTTTTACTTAACTTCACTTTGAATGCATGTTTCTTACCCATTTTGGATGATTTCAAACCTGACTACCTTGTGGCATTCTCTTCTTCACTTGTAATTTGTGATTGATTATGATTGATAGTTCAAACTCCCTCTTCATTGTTAATGTGGCACCCCATGAATACCAAATGTCTTGAACCATTTCCCAGTTAACCTTCTATAAATTCATTGTTTGTTTTCAAGAAAATGGCCAGAGATCATTTTGAGTATTCTTGCAACTACTAAGTTGCCTTCTTTCTTGCTGGAAACTACAAATACAATCTTAGTTCCATTGTGTTATCTTTCTTCCACTTGCATTGTTCCTAGATTGCCAATTCAAGTTGTCATTTCTTCAACACTTTCCCTCTATTACTATCACTACATTCCCAACCTCTTAGACTCATGTGGGCACGAGAGACTGAAAATATAAGCTAAGGGGATCAAATACCACAAAACCAGATTACCACTGTTCTATATTCTATGTTGGAGTTGTTATTTGCTTTCCTTCATTTCTTCAAATTTGTTGTTATTGAATTGTATGCACATTATCAAATAGAGTAGAGAATCATTTCCATAGTTAAAATCATTCAAATTTGTAGTAGATTATTTGTTTCAAACCTAAATCTTTCTTAGAAAATATTTCTTTTCTTGCCTATCTCTATAGGTTTGCAAGGAAGTAAATTTGTAAGAAAGCTTTTGTGGATTTTAAAAGTAAACAAAAACATCAATCCATATAGAAAAATCCTCTCTTATTTTTTTGGGGAAGTTGCAAAGAAGAAAAGCTTCCAAGAAGCTCTGATTTTTTATTTTGCCTCTGAGACACAATAGAGGTTAGATTTACATTTATAGTTAGTGAAGCTTTCATTGAAAATAAATTAGATTTTCTCTCTACACAGATAAACAACCACATTCGTGTGTTTTATTTTTTTATAGGATTTAATTAATTAGAGTAGAATATTTGTTTTTGTTTCTTCATTTAAAATGAAAAGAACAAAAATATTTACTTTTTTAGATTAGTAGCTTTATACTTGTTTATTCCATTACAGTTCTTGAAAATACAAAAACATAGAAGTAGTTTCAATTCAATTAGACTAGCCGTACTTTTTTAATAAAATAGATATTTCCAATTCATGAAATTTAACAATCTCAAACAAGGACATACTTACAAAAGTGATCCACGTGTTCCATAAATGAATGACCCCAAGTTACTCACGGATATAGATACGGGACTCTGCCTTATTTCCTTAGAACACCGACTCGATAAGCCAAGAAAATCTAACTCAACGTATTAAACATTACATCTAATAAGGCCTACAAGTTCTAGAATTCCCCTGGAATTTTTTTTTTATATTCACATGACCATAGAAACCAAGAACATATGGTAGCTATCCTAGAGTCCCACAACCAAATGCACCTGAATTCATAACTGATATTGACACAAGTCTACACACACTAGTTTTCTACACATCACCATTACCACCTGATATCATATCCCAATTGAATGCTTTGAACGAAGAATCTCAACCAAATTTCACATTTTTGACTAATCCCGCCAACCAGATCTACATTTCGCGAAACAACGCCTCCTTCACTTGTTCCATGACCCTGTTTGGACATATTTAGGAGGCTCCCATTGGTTTCCCACGAATTCCACAACCAGTAGAAAGGATATCTGTAGAGCTCAATATTGACTATATTCTCCGCATTTCCATCCTTTCTAATCCATCCATCCAATGCTTCTAGGTTAGAGAGGATTTCATTACACTTGAAGAGAAGATCCCATTATTGCGATTTGAAGGCATTGCATTACCTTGACAACCTTTTTGGGCAATACTGCTTTCCAGGTTGAATACCCTCTTGCACGCATCCTCCTATGCCGCACATATTCTTTTTATGTGCCCCTTGTTAAGTATTTTTCCTTAATATGCCACCTCCCTCACATTATACTGTGTGCTTTACCAATTTCCTTCAATCAAGAAAGAATTCTTCATACCTTTGAGAAAGTTAAACATTCTATGAGTGTCTTTCATATCTGATCCGTCCAATCATGAGAAAGAACATATACTTATGAAATGATATTTATATTCCACTCCAATATAATCCATGTGCACCTCTTCCTTCTACCCCACACTAAAATCATGTGTGGTCCCTCTCTACATTAATATAGAATGAAGGACATCAACTCCTATACAAGAATGTGCTTATTACAAAAAAACAACAGAAAGAAAAAATTGAAAGGGAAACTCTATTATAAATTTTAATAGTGCCTTATTACAAATAGGATGAAAGAAGCTTATTTATATTAGGGCTTTAGCCTACCCCCATTAAAGTAACCAAGAAACATATTGCCATTTAATTCCTACAACTGGCATGCACTTGATTCAAAAATATTGGCTAGTTTGAATGGTCCCAACCAATACACTTTGAGCTTCTCTAAGTGGCACACAAATTTTTAATCATACAAAAGTACCATCTTTCCAACTATAAAGGACTTGTTTTTTATATGCATGTCATGCCAAGCCTTTTGTCATATTTTTTTGTCTTCTACCTTCATCGCATAATTACATGCCATTCATTCAATTACATTAATTTTTCAATGTGCTCTTCCATTTCCTTCTCATAAAAAATTCCTCCTACATGTGCAATGATGCAGGGAGGGTAGCATGAATTCCATAGGGAAAAACTGCCTCTGTGTCCAAACACTAATTAAAACGGCGCAGCATTATTCAACCTCTTGTAAGTATTTTTGTATGTCCGTATAGTACAATTAATACTTTATCATCCCAATCTTTTCTTCCCACATCACAATTTTTTGTCAATGTATGTCCTAAATATCTTATTGAAGGAACGTCTACAATACCATTGGCTTGTGGGTGATAGGGGTAGTCTTATGATGAGTTATCATAAACTCAAATTATAATATCCTAATTGTTTCATTCAAGAAGCGAGTTCTCCTATCATTGGTAAGACTCAATGAATAGCCATACATGCTAATAATATTATCCCATAAAAATTTGGTTATTGTAGCTTTAGTGTAATCCTTTATGGGTACTACTTCTGACCACCTTGTCAAATAATATATACATGTGATGATGTATCACAAACTTGTCCTCCACGTAACCAGTGTAATTCGGTCAATAAGGTTAATTTCCCACTTCTCAAAAGGTTCTGCATCTTGTTATGAGTCGCAACGACATCTCATCACATTATCCTAGTTTTCCCATATCATTTGACAATGATCACAAGCTTTGAAAAAGGCCTTGGTATCTTTGTATGGTGTCTCCCACCATAATCATGTCCAAGTAGTACCTTATGCATGGTGTAGCTTCTCCTACATAATGTCATCCAACAATCCCACCATGTGCTTCTTCCATGATGGAATCATGGTTTTCATGCTACAAGATCACACCTATGCAATACTTCATCTCCACCCATTTTATATAGGTATCTTCCTATCAATTGATAAGGTACAAAAAAAATGGAGAGTTGATTCTTCACTAAATGTATTCATTCCTTCAAGCACAACACTTGTGTGCAAGAATAATGTAATATCTTCCAAGTCAGCTAACACGCACTATAATATGAATAAGTTGGGCATTTGAAATAGTATCTTGTATGCTCAAAACATCCTCGTTAAAGTTGATTAATGACAATTGGTCTTGCCCTAAATTGGTTTTTACCGGGCTTGAATATGACTGAAAACTCAAATTCTTGAAATAAAAGGATCCAACTGGCAGATGTTCCCTTGCAATACTATCTTGTTTACTATATACTTAAGTGTCATATGATAATTGTAGAAGATAAATGGTATTGTCAATAAATAATTCCTAGAACTTGTGAAGTGTGTGTATCATGGATAACATTCTTTACATGTTGTGGTTATATAATTTCTCTTCGTGCCATTTGTCAGCTTCTTGCTCACAAAACAGATAGGATGATCCACATTACCTTCCCCTGGCTAAGCCAATACTACTCTAATTATTAGTTCCAGAAGTATCCACATGGACATGAAATGGTAAATTCTAAGAAGGGAAGCATAAAATGGTTGCAATGATTATCTTTCCTTCAAGGTTTCCCAAATGCTTCTTGTTGTTGCACATCTTGCCAATAAAACTTTCCTTTTGCCTTCAGCACCTCCTCCAGTGGCACATCAATTTTGGCATACCCCTTAATGAATTTCATGGTAGTATCATGTATGCCCAATAAATATTCCACACTTCGTTTTGATTAGTTGGATCTCCTCCAACCCCAAGATGACTGCAATAATTTTGTTAGATCTACCAACAAGCCTTCCTTTACATATGATGTGTCCTAATAGAATTATCAAATGGTGTTGCAAAAATACATTTCTTAATGTTCAGGGATATACTAAACTACCTGCACCATTCAAACATTATCCTCAAGAAATCACATTGATCCTTAACAACCCATATATGGTCCAATCATCCAGGTATACTTAAAGAAACTTATGAATAAAACATTACAATGCATGCACAAGAATGCTATTGGTACATTCTTTAATCCAAAAGGTATGAATGTGTATGTAAAAAAAATCCAAATGTCATTCTGGTTTCGAAATGTTGACTTTTAGCCAAAGAAACCATCAGTTAGATCTTGTGCCTTACCACATAGTATCTCTTTAGTGAATGTCATGGGAAAAGGAGCAATGACACATGATAACTATGAGAAATCCATCAGTTTAAAGGATACTATATATCTTCAAAAGGTTCCCTACAGCATGCTATCTAATTTATCCCTTTTTTATCGTTAAAAATGGAGCTATGGGAAAAGGATCACCCATTACAACCAATGTCCTGAGAAAATATTACAATTAACTCAACATAATGACCACTGATCCTGCAACATGTAATCCATCAGCACCGTTTTTATCCTCCGCATCCTTCTTGATGCAAAGTAACAGACAATAACTGCTAGTCATGACCACCAATGTTTGCCACCATTCTTAACCACCCTGAAAGGATCATGGATTTCTTGGGTGGATGATTACCCTGTCTTTCCACCCAAACCCCATTTTATCAATTTCATCCTTGTACCTTAACGTGACAAGTTGGGATTCATTCTAGTAAGGCCTCTTGCGAACCTAGTTGCGCCATCCTTGAGATTTATCTTCATTTCTCCTAGTGATGGATGAACACCCTTCAACTCTTGTATACCCCATTGGAAATAGATATTGGAAGTCGTGTAATAGTTCAATTATTTTCACAACCTCTACCTTAAACCAGTAGTCACCAATCACTGCTTCTTTTTACACGTGTCATCAATCTTAATGTTCACTTTTTTGGTCTTTAGTGGCACATGGTGGATGCATGTTTTGTTCATCTATGGTGTCTAAAACCTCATGACTCACATTTCTACATGTTTTATGTTTAGATCCTCGACCTCTTCATCGTTAATGAGATAGATGAGCTTCCCTTTTTTTTTTCCTTCTAGGCATGGCCCATGAGTTTCTCATCGGATTCTCATCTAATCTTCAAGCATTCATGTCTTAGTCATAGGATTCTCACCTTATAACTGATGTTACAAGCTCTTATGCCTTCGACACTATCGCATAGAGTGATGCACTTCATTATCTTGTAGGGATTCATTGACAATGAGTTTAGTAGAAAAATAATCAAAGGTATGTATGATACCTGAGGTTAAGTTATGCGCATTTTTCATGTGTTTCTTGACTTCAACTCTGCATGTATAGTACCATACACAAGTGCATATGTGTTATGTAGAATAAAATGTATGAACCCATAACAATGGTGGTAGTGCATTATGACCTTTCAGTACAATTTTTCTCACAAATTTGTATGTGACTCTGAGGAGACGTCTTCCCATCATATGCTGGTATCTAGGAGAAGTAGATTATTCCTGGCAATACCTTGTGAAGAAAGTAACTCTTATTTCATGTCATCCAAGAAAATTATTCCTATGTCACAACCAATTCACCGCATTATCATTACCTTTAAGGAGTAAACTAACATGTTTCTCCTATCCCCTTTGTTCTTACAACTAATCCTTAATTACGCGTAAGAAATACTCAGGCTTCTCTCTCCCCTAATATATCTTGGTAGCAACGCACTCTTCCCAACCGCATAACTATTTATGGTTTGATTACCCATGTTACTCTTCCATGTCACTCTCGACTAACCATCTCAATTCATAAGTTCCATGAGCCCAATTATCACAAGAAATATTAGTAGTGTCGCTAGATAGAATGTGCACATCTCTCCAATTTATCACTCCTTCCTTTAAAGGCTCAACATTTTCTGGACCCCATGCATTTCTGCATGTATATCTGATTAAGGTATTATTCACTTATTGGTTCAGTATAGGGTGTAATATTAGTTCCATCCATTAGGATTACTACATGTTATTCCTCATTCTCAAACCTATGATATATTGCTTGTTAAAGTACATATCTGCATTGTTTTCATAGCACCAAGGATGATCCAATAAGTGTAGGAAATTTTCTGATCTATGCCAACTCTAGTACCTCGAAGTCTCCTCTAAAATTTTCTCCTTGAATTGTGATGTTGGCATTCTTTAGGACTCTAATAGTACATTTCCCTTGTTTTTTTTCCATATATAACACGCTTGATTATGACTGCAATGGTGGCCTTCCCATTCGGTTCCAAGCATCAAGTGTACAGAAATTGAAATTTTGTGACATGTATCAATCAAAATGTTACTTACCAATAATCCATCTATAACTACATATAAATTAATATCCTTTTCATACTCATGGTCCTATGGTGGAAAATTAACATGTAAGATTTGTCTATCCTCTCTTTGTTCCTATGCACACTTTATCCATAAACCATTATCCTGACATGGGGATGATATTTTCTTGTCTAAGTATTATACACACTTCCTTGAGGTCATCCACATCCTTATCAGGTACCTCATTCTGCTTGTGTGCAATCTTTATCCCATGCACTTGTTCCTTCATGCAATGTATCTCTCCATTGTAGTTCTCTAATCAATCCCATGGTTTCTTGGAAAACCACTTTTGTTTTTCTGTGTCTCAGACATTTTCTTGGATGTACATTCTCATCCCATGTCTAATGAGTGGATTCATTCTCCCTTATTCAATGCACGTGTGAGTATTCTACGTGTATTGTAACTAATAATTTTTTATACTATGCTACATCCAAAGTCTTAGGTTGTCATTTTCCCTTCTCAGAGCACTCAACCTATATCATGATATGCTCCTTTATCCTTATTATTTTTACACATATGCGTATACAAATCTAGGCAGTCTTATCACTTTATGCCCCTTTCCATAGTACACGCAAGATTGGTTCTTCATAGACACTCACATTGATAATAGTCTATTGAGAACCATGTGTATAGAATGTTCCTCAGCTAAATCATCCTCCATGACCTCTACCATGATATCCTGCACAGTATCCACCATTATTTTGTTGCCTACTTCGTTATTCTATCCAAAATTATTCTAACTTTCTTGTTCACATCCTCGATAGCTTCTCTCAGCACTACCCTGACACAACCTTATTTCATAATTTTCATGAATGGGGTCAATCAACTTAAAATTAGTTGTATCTTGGGTTTCTGAATAACAAATATTGCAATACATTGACACCTTATTTTTGTAGTGTGCTACAAAAATGGGAAGTCTTGGATATCATAGTTTTTAAGAAAAATATTCAACAAGTTTGAGAGTATCACATGTGCACACTCCTATGTAATACAGCTATCCTTTGTGTACCCCTCTACATCACAATATGTACACCAAATTCCACTATGAGCTTCATTGTGTTGAGTTAGTAGATAATTTCTCTGAGCTAAATAGTCATGGCTATAATATTATCTTCAAGGAACTAGATTACTCCAATGTCAATGCTTCCTAACTACCTCTATGTGAAATTATTCTTCCACCTCAAACCATCGTGTGGGTCTATGAATGTTTTATGTGATAATGCCCTTCCAAAATGGTGGGAGTCAAAAATCCTCCCACAAACCACTGCATGTTGAGATATGGTGTCATGTCACTATGAATTCCTTAGACAAACCTCTAAGGTGGTTGAAATGCACATCATATTCCTTGAAACTTTTAGCCAATCCTTGTTTAATTTCCTTGATTTCATTGATACTCTTCTTCTTAAACTTAGGTATGTGAAATTTGGCTTAAAAGGTGGTGCATGCAGTGCATCATAGGGTCCACTACCATCTTATGTGGGTCATACTTCATGTACCACCATTGTGCACATGGCCTTGTAGTCGTAGTACCAATAAATCCCGAATTCACCTTTATGTTCTACGGTTGTAATTACCAATAGAACACTCCATACAGATTTCACACTTGTGCACATGTTCTGCTACATGTAGTCTTTCGACACCTCAATTTTAGTAGTAAATGTGATTGACATTGTAAAAGAATATTTACGAGGAAGCAGTTATTGTGGTGGGTTATTTCCTTATCTTGGATTGCATTCCACTATAGGTAGGTGGACCAAATAATAATCCTAAACCTCCACTAGGGTTTCCTATGTTGGGAAAAAAGGACCAGAGCCTCCTAATAGCCTCTTGTTTTGCTAGGGATAATGGTGGTCTTTAGAAGTTTCTACTAGTATGTTCCTATAGTAGTGTACAATTACACGCAAACTGTCTAAACCTTGATAATCCCTCTAATGGGATTACTTCTACTAAGTAGGTAGCAAAAATGTATTGTCCTGACATTGTGCATCTACTCAGGATTACTTGCAAATAATTTTTTTTGATGTCACAACTATGGGAGCTTATTACAGTACCATATGCATAACCTTTATATGTTGTTCCTCACATGAGTTGATACCAACAACGTATCTACCTGTATCTCCAACCCAACATGGTAATCCTTGATTAAGGTCTTGGCTTGTTCCCCATCACGTATGATGATCCTCTATAAGTAAAATCCAGATTTTGAATACCATGCACAAGTAGCTAGGGGATCCGAGGTGGGTTAGATGTGTGCCAATGATACTTGTTCTTTCATTAAACTCAACTCATCAGATTTCCATGGGGTTCCATCTATTGTGTTACACATCATGCCTATATCTATGAGACATGGTCTTGTGCATTCCCTCACTTTTTGCAAGGTTCTCAATACTTCCTCTTGACCCCATTCCTCTGTAGTCATAGTGCTTCTTCAACTTCCCTCTCTCACAACATCATTATATCCAGGAAGTCTCTATCATTTTTATTGTTTCTTCCACTTAGACCAACACCATCCTTCCTGAATCCATTGTCCTGACTCCTAGACCACATTGATGTTTTATCATTACTACATGGGATATTATCTAATTCGAGTCTCAATCATTAAAATCTTGATGTCTAACATCAAAACACAAAAAAAATGAACAAAACTATGGGTTTACGTAGGTCACTAAAATTATACCTCCTCTGGAGAAATATCATCACTGAGATCACGTAATTGAATGTTGTTGGAAAATCCTACAGCACAGCAAAACAACAAATGATCTACTGCATATGTACAAAACAGGGATCTAGATCAAAACCTTGTTTAGTACTTTTCCTGACTCGAAATTATCACGATTGTTGGAATATCTGATCACTTTGTCATAGAAAAATATTTTATTTAATGGAATCATGTCATTTATTAGGAATTTGAAGTTATGTATGTGAAAAGGTTTCCTTTCAACTGCCATCATATCCAGGTTATCCTCTACCCATTTACATACAAATTGGACATGATTGTTTATAGGAAGTTCATCATCAATTTGTAGATCAAGTTATTGTTGGGCTTAAATGTACCCAACACTCAATATACTCCATTGATAATTCAAAACACCATGTGTATGCCACATCTTGAAGATTGGAGCTGAAAAGAGGTCATGACAATGGAACTAAAGTGTAGTATTATATTTTAGCACCAATGTAGACACTAAAATTAGGTCACACTCCCCCTTTTTTCCCTCGACGTATAAGCCCCCTTTATTACATTTACCTAGCCATGACCCCCTTCACCCCACTAATATTAATTTAATTAAATTAATGCATTATCCTCACTATATTTATTATTTAAATATCTTATTTAAATAATATCTACACATACAGTTCACTTAGACACCTCACCAAGCTAACTCAACCTAAGACCTATTCTTAGCAAGTTACCATAACTAACTAAGACTTACCCAAACCCTAAAAATCAATGCCTACATTCCCTCTAACCACATTCCCGCATGCTCACAAGAGGCTCTCGAATCTAATCCATGGGATAACAACATGAGATCCAAGGAAATCAAGAGGATCTCCCTAAGTTTAGTAAACCTAGAAAATCCTTGCCTTGACCGATGTCGGTTATCCCTAACTGTCACCAGTTAAGCCTTGACCGACGTCGGTTACCCCTTTTAACCTAAAAAAACCTTATTCTCAAGGTTGAGAACTTGGAACTTGGAACTTGTAAGTTGGAAGCAATAAATTTGATGAACAAGAACAAATCTCAGAGAGATAACGCATCTTCAGAGAGCCAATTCCAGTAAAAACTCACATCCAAGGAAGGAGATTGAGGATCTTCTCCTGCACAGCCATCCCAGCCATGTTCTAATCTATCCAAGCAAAGAGGAGTGTGCATGCAGCCCATGTAGAATATTTTCTTCAGTTGGTGATCACTCGTATCCTTCAAACCCATCATCAGCACCTCCATCTTTCACACACAGACCACCAGGAATGAAATCCAAGTAAGTATAACGTCATACTTCTTTGGTTTATTTCATTTTCATCACTATTTCATCACCCATTGTTTATCTTGCTCCCTATTGACCCTTCTCCAACATTTTCACCTCTGTAGACTCATCAAAACCTCACAAAATCCTACTCCAGTCACCCATTACCTCATCCTGACCAACCAAAATCCTTTGTGTAATCACAAAGGAGACCAAAACCTTGTTCTGTGACATTTCCAGATCTCACAGTAACCAGCGCCAATTATACCTAACCGTCGTTAGTCACCCCTGACCGATGCCGGTCTTTGTGTTTGCCCACACAATCCTGAAACAGATACCTACCCACCTAATTTTACCTCACCCTCACTCACCTGTGACCTACCCGAGACCTTTATCAAACCTGCAGAGACCCAAAACCTATCACTTGACCTTGGATTCTATTCTAGCTTAGCCTGTTAGATTAGATCTATTTCTTATTGTGTTTTTAAGTGAGATACCTAAATCATTTTAAAATAACAATAGGATTTACTTTGTTTACAACATTATTTTGTTTAAAACAGTGGACTGACAGCCATCTAGGAAGTATCATACTTCCCAGATCTAGCTTACGCTAGGTAGTTCACTGCCCATATTGTTTAATTCCTTCTGGTGGTCTTGTTTTCATTACAGGTAGTTCCTCCTAGCCAAAAGGAAGCTCTCATGGTCAGCTGTGGATTCAGAATTCATATGCATGCAAACAACCCATCAACCAACATTTGAACAGGTATTCCTCCTACGCTCGTTACCCTATCTGTTTCGTCAAAACTTCAAAGAAACAATCTAAGAAAAAGGTGAAACATTTTGGCACACCCGGTGGGACCCATCCGGGGTTCCTTGCATTTCATTCATTCCTAGGAAAAAATTGTGTGTTTGTTTTGTTTCTAAAAAAAAGGCGTACACACTAATTTTCTTCCCTGGTAATCCACTTCTTCTTTCTATTTTCTCTAAAGGAAACTTTTCTTTTGGTGTATTTAAAAAGAATCATTTCTTCATGTTTTATGCATTATAGTGAAAGAGCATCCCTCTTCCTCTTCATCTTATTGTGTCATCCAATTTCACATTTTCGATTTGGGTTTAAAAACAATCACATTTCATTCTGATTTATTGCATAGTAGCTCACATTAGATGAGGGAAACCTATATGTTGGAGGTCATGACCAGCTGCTGGTTGACAAATGAATTGTAGAAAAGCACTTCTATCCTTTTCTCTTTCTCTGAGTCTTACCAAACCACACAAAAATTCAAATACATACATTCTTAAACAACATCTCACCTAGAAGAAGTTGTAGGTGATCACATGATCACGACACAGTGGGCACCCAGCTCACTGCTCTCTCGAGTCATACTTCAAAGCGAATCCCACCCCCACCATAACATACCTATCCTTCTTTGTAAACCTCACCAAAAACCTTTAGATCTCCTTCTCTGTAGGAAGTCATCCTCACCAAAAAATCTATTTCACAATTCATGTGTCAGTCCCTAAATAGCATAAGCTAAACAAACATAATAGAAAAGGGCACTCTTAGGATCACATTTTCTCAGTTTTTCTTCTTGGTTTACGTTTTGAGGTGAAAGATCATGTTCATCACTTTTTTGTTTATCCTTGCATGCTCCTCATTATAGTTGGTGTATTTCGGCTTCACCTGAGTGTGCCTGGGCCATATCACCATCATTCCCAGAATTATAGGTCTGATTCCACATCAAATTTTAATTCACAACCACTTTCTTTCATCACTATTTTAATTTTTGAGTAACCGTCATTGGTTACCTCTGACCACCATCGATTATACCCAACCGACGTTGGTTCCATGTCCTTTTGATAACCCACTCAAAAGGACATTTTCACTTCACTTTCTTCCACTTTCCACAGTCTCTATCACTATCACTTCTTCCATTGACATTTTACACATCCCCAGATTTGGCATACTTGTGAGATTTTTCCTTTGTCTCACTGTTTACTCACTGTCCATTTTCTACAGTGACCGAAAACTATTAGCCCTAACTGCCATCAGTTTTCCCTAACCGGCATCAGTGAGCCTTTTTTCAAATTCCAGCCACCATTCGTTACTTCATCCATTTTTTATCACTAGATTCACCTATTCCTACTGTTCTCTGTATCATTTACAGAGAAGCAGCCGTACCTAATCAATTATGGTTCACATGGTGCTGACCTGAAGACAAGAAAGTGCCCTCATGTTCCACCTATTCCTTCACCACCTTTTATTTTATCACCAGCCATGGATCCTATCTAGCCTACTAATATCGCTACCAAAGATGAGGAGTTCACACGACTCCTTGACCAGAACCCTACTGCCTTGTAATTTTACCTCTCCCACTCGTCCACTCGAGATGCCTCGGTTCAGTTGATATACGGCATGCCCATATATATCCCCCCAAATCTTGCACCCACTTCTGCATTAGGCCCATCGAGCTCCGTGCTACCCACATCACCTTACCCCCAGTTGTTTCACAGTTAGGTTCTATACCTGCCATGACTGCCACATCTAATATCTCTATGACACCCATTACATCTACCATACCCTCGATGATTACCCCAAACAAAACCTTATCCACTCCTCATGTCTCACACATACCTTATAGCTACGTTCCCACCTCTAGTGTCGGTGACCCCTACCCCATTTCAGAACGTAGTTCTTTCCATTCCACAATCATTAGCCCCTATTGGCACTAGGGTTACCATGACCCTTCCTCCCCCATATACATACTACCAACAACCTCCTGTTTCATCTATTATTCATTCCAGGTATGTACCTCCTATTTCATTACCTTCTTCTCCACCACCTTACATAGCATCCCCATACACTGGAATGCCACCCCCATTATATACCCAAAACCAACGTCCTCACGCTATAGGAGGCATCCAATCATCACAACCCACCAATGACCTAATTAAATTGATGATGGATAAGATACAGACACTGGAGGCATCAGTTTCTGGCTCCCGTAGCACTCTCACCTATGACGAGATTTGCAATGAGCCTATTCACCCATCCATTCCCATCCGTTCATACCCTAGTGCATTGGAAAATGCCAAAATTCAACCGCTTCAATAGCAAGGAAGACCCACAACAACATTTGTGCAATCGTTAAAACACGGGTGTTATCTGATTGCTCATGATGATGCCTTGCTTTTTGAGAACTTTTTCTCATGTCCCTCACTAGACCTGTATTAGATTGGTATAGTGGGTTACCCAAACACTCTATATTTTCATTTAATCAAGTAGCCCAAGCTTTCTTGGATCATTTCTCTATCAATATCGCCAAAAAGGTTACCATGACCGGTCTATATTCCACACATGCTAGTACGAGGATCAATCTATTGCATATATTTGTCACTCGCTCGGCGTAGCGCAACTTGATCAATTAACTTACCTTCCAATTGCCACAAACCGAACTCATTGAGCTCTTCACATGAGCTTGCGCTAAACATATCTCTCCTGATCTTGCAAGTCCAAACTTTTTGAGACATTTGATGAGGCATTCACTATGGCACGAAAATTAGAGATTCGGGCCATTGAAGAGAAGAAAATCCAATTATGAAATAAGAATTCAGAATTCAAGTAGAATGAAACCTCTACTTCTTATTCCAAACCACCAACCAATTATTCAAAGGATAAAAGAACAGCTAACGTAGTGGTACTCAAGGCTGGCCTAGCTCATCCATCCAATCAGGCTACACCCTCATCTAATCTATCACCCGTCCAGGATTTTTGATTAAGACAAAAGTAGCCTGAAAATATACCCCAATTGGGGAACCTTACTCTTCTATCTTAGAAAATATTATCAAAGTTGGCAGCCATAACCCTTCCACCCATAAAAACCACACACTGGTTTTGACCCTGCTCGCCCCATGCCCACGTGGTATAAGGAACAAGATTTCTATAACTATCACCAAGTGAAGGGTCGTAGTGATGGCAACGACATCACTTTTAAGAATATTGTCCAAGAAATGATCAAGAAAGGTGAGTTGACTGTGGATTATCCCAACACCACCCCCAACCAAAATCTACAAATCTTCAAAAAATCATTTTCCCAATCATGCCCCTTCATCCAATCAAATCGGTGAGACATCCACTCATGATACCCATACCCGTGAGGTTCACACAATCTTTAACGAGGTACCTGTCACCTCTCAATTACCTCACATCCCTTCCATAGAGGAAATCCTAGCCCAAAATCCTCCTTCCACATTGGAACCAACCGTCACTATTCCTTCACCAATAGAAGAACACCCTTCATCTCCTACATCACCTACGGAGGAGTCTTCTGCTAACATTGAGACCATCTTACCCCTAGCTTCTCCACTTAGAGAAACTTTACCTACCGTACCTCCTCAACCCATAGAGGAGCTCCCATTACCTCCTCCACCCATAGAGGAGCACCCATTACCTCCTCCACCCATAGAGGAGCACCTATTATCTTCTCCCCCCACAGAGGAGTACCCATTACCTCCTCCACCCACAGAGGAGCACCTATCCATTCCTCCACTTATTGAGGAACTCCCATCATCTCTTCCACCCATCATAGACCCGGTGGAGATACCTTTACCTCTTGGCGAGCATTCTCCATCAGCTACCCAACATCCAACATACCTACTTTCAGCTCTCTTACCCATGGAAGCTGAAGCTAGCCGATTCCTCATCTATAAGATGCATTTTATGGGAATTCCCATTAGGTCCTCACCAAATCCACCCGTAAACATGCCATTCTCACGTTTGGCTGATCACTTGGATTATGTGGATAGGGCTTTATTATGGGGGTGCCTCTTACTCCCTATCCCAACAAAGATGTAGATATTCCTCGATGACACCTCCATTATCTACCCAAACACATTTCCACCCATCAAACCACCTTCAACCACTGTTGTCGTAACCCCTTCCATTGATACCTGTTAGCACTCACATCACACCCTTACCCATAACCCGACCTAAATCTAAACCTAAACCCATATCCAAAACATTTTCCTCCACCAAACCCTATTACCACTTTAGGGGTCACCCTGATCACTAGCCTTACTCATCCGCCTATTAAACTAAATTTAGCTACAGCCTCCAACATCAGTACCACACCTACCTTGACACCCAAACTAAATGAAACAAACTCATCGGCCTCATACCCTCGACTACGCCAATCACATCCTGCACTTGATCCCATCTACCTTCATGACCTTAGCTACCCAACATGGGTCAAGCATCCTTCACCCATCCATAAACCAATAACATATACCACCCATTCCTTCCTCACAAAATCTCTAACCAAACCAGGCACACAACACGACTCATACCCGCACCTGTAGTCTCTTTACCACCAATACCTCTGATACCTTCAACCATTACTTCACTACCCACTATACTTCAGTCATTTTCCCTCACACCCCAGGTATGACCCGCATCATCTACCTTCATAGCACCCCCATTATCCCCGTGGGTAACTCGCCCTCTTCCTAAATCTACTTTTCCTTCTAGACCTTGTACACCCACATCACCTTTACCCAAGAAGGTGTAACCCAAAAAACAAAACCCCACTACCCCACAACAAGGTAGTCAAAGCAACCCCACAACCCTCCTTTCCGTCCATCTACTATATCCCTACCCCAAATGAACCCGACTGATACCTCAACCCACACCAGTGCATAAACCCATAGCTCGACCTGTTCCTACACTTCCAAAAACAATTCCCTCAATAACCAACCACACCTACACCCAAACCCACATTCACTTCCCATTTTGATCGACTAGTAGGGTCCTATAACCAACATTTTAACCAACCTCCTTAAGACTTTCTGCTATCACATTACCGCCACTTCCGACCTTGCGAACCCCCTTGAAACCCCAAGCCAAAGGGGTTTGATGATACCAAAATTTTTGCACATACCATCATGTGTCAGGGCATGATGTGGAGAACTACAAGGCCCTTGAAAACCATCCTTATCCAATTGTGTCCACTGAAAACAAACTTTGATGACAATGACCTTCTTGATGAGGATCCTACTTCACCTACACTCATTCCCACACTGCCCACCTCAACAACCACAACCTCCAACCTCACAGCTCCTAGAACCACACACAAAATTTTAAATTAACATGGTTCACATCAGAGAACTTGCCACACCACCACCCAAATGTCATTGCACCCAACTGACCTCATAGGGATTTTCTCCTCTAGTAGGTTTTTTCCCTTCATGCATTGTTATACCACTTACCCTACACCTTCTCCATTTGACAGCTTCCCTCAAATCAACATGGTAAACATGTCACTATGCGTATGCACAGAAGGGTAAAGAAAATGTAGCTAACCCACTAACCAATCCTGATACCCAACATACCATATGCCCCCATACCTAAAATAACTATCCCCGACCCCACATACCCCATTTCTAATGGCATCACACATCGCACCATGCTCAAACAAACTACACCAATCTCCCATCAAAATGTCTTTATACGACCTCATCCAAACCGTCGGAATCCCATCGTTAAGACCCTCGTGGAGGTTCTTTAATCTATTGAGGTTTTACCCAATGACCCTACACCCCGTAGCCCTCCATTATCACACCCCATTATGTAGCCTCTCTCACCAAATTACCACCTTCATCCTCACCTCACCTTGTTCACCAAGTGGCCTCCCTCAACTTCTCAGAGGTACAGATATTGTGCCATACCAAAACAATGACCGAGACCCAACCCTTTTCATCTCTGTCCACATTGATGACATATGGGTATGTCGCGTGATGATTGATGGAGGTGCTAACATTAACATCATTTCATCCCATGCATTTTTTCAAATGCGCATACCTGAAAATTGCATGCATAAACATTCGGTCCATGTTATGTTCATTCAATGACACTATCACCTCCACACTAGGCACTATCATCCTTCACATCTCGTGTGGGTCCCCGCACTATTCCAAAAATGTTTTATGTTTTGGAGGGGGAATTCCAATATAACCTATGTTGCTTGGTAGAACATTGGATCCGTGTCATGGGTTGTGTTCCCTCCACTTTGCATCCTTCTGTAAAGTTTGAACATGAAGGACACACTTATACCATTCCAGCTAACCCATCACCTTTCAAAACATGCAACATGCTTTACTGACCCAATGATGTGCTCATACCTATCAAGCCATCTACTTTCGCATGAATAATACCACTTCACCTACACCCCCACCTACCAGTACAACCACTGTACTTTCACCACACATACCCTCCCCTATTCCTACCACTACTATAACCCTCAACGGCTAACCCCATTAGCTACCCAATTCGTTAACATCCACCTCCTTATCGACCTCTGACACATCATCCATACCAGCTACCCACATACCAACCACTAGATCCCTTGGAAGGTGTTTTTCAAAACCTCACTCTGGAGGAGTACCCCGCCTATATAGTGTCAACAAATTCCTTACTCCACCACAAGTATGAAAGACTTCACCAACACCCTCACTATGATCACCATATAGGAGAATGCCTCCTTTATGGTCCTCCTCATCTTTGTTACTAGTCTCACCTATGGGGAACTTGATACTACCACCTTCACACCTGAACCACCAAGACAACCCCACCCATTTTCTAATGAGTTTCAATCACTTACCAATCAACTGTTTCACCCCACACCTTCCTACACCGTTTGTGCATGGAAGGTTTTTGGTTTTGGGATTTTACGAGCAAGGCTGCCATAACCATTTATTCCATGTACCACCCGCAAACATAATGACTGTAGTGGTATCAGACTTCCCCGACCCTTCTACCAAATAATCCTGCATTGAATTCATTGAGGACCCTAACCCTTCTCCACCTTCATCACCCACCCTCACTGACGGAGTCGACGGATCCTAAATCTATCTCTCCTAATTTTTTTTTTTCATAAACACCCATTTCCTTAGAGCCTTTGACTTATCAAAACCAAGGTGAGGCCCCTTCCACTCTCCCATTCTTGTATCCTGAGATGATCAAAGATGACACACCTACAATTAACGTCATTTAATGTCAAGATGATGAATCCATACTCACCTACCTTGGTGTAGAAGACTCATATATTCATCATTCGTTACCCCTATGAGACGTAAACCATGTTGAATGAATCGACTATCGAGATCAACATTCATACTCAGGACGACCCGCACATCCTAAAGATTAGACAATCTTTAGATGCTACTGAACAGGAAGCCATTAATTCTTTTCTCTGAGATCATAACCATGCTTTCCCTTTGTCTTATACAGACATGCCTGGTATTGACCCCACCATAGTGGGTCCACAATATTGTAAACCATTCCTGATGCCAAACCTATCAAACAAAAGCTGAGGAAAATGCATCCTTGCATTGCTCTTCTCGTCAAAGAAGAACTTCAGTGCCTTCTTTCTATTTCCCTTCATCTTACCCATTAATTATCCTTGTTGGATTTCTAACATTGTCTCATATAACTAAAGTAACAATGGGGACTCCGCATTTACACAAACTTCCATGACCTCAACCTCGCTTATCTGAAAGATGACTTTCCCTTACCCGGTATTGATCAACTGGTTGACCTTACCACTGGTCGCGAGATGCGCTATCACTCATGGATGGTTTCTTCGGTCTATAACCAAATTTTTCTTTCCTTGGAAGATCAAGCACAAGACCACATTCATTACCCCTTGGGGAACCTTTTGCTATCGAGTTATGCCTTTTGGCCTTAAAAATGACTGGTGCTACATATCAGTGTGCTATGAATTACATCTTCCATGATATTATGCATCACATATTGGAAGATTACATGGATGATCTCTTGGTCAAATCTAAATGTCGTGTCAGAGCACCTCACTATCCTCAAAACCATCTTTGACTGCCTCATTAAATATTACATCCGCCTTCAACCTATAAAGTACGTCTTCACAGTTCTCTCAGGAAAAAATCCTAGGATTTATTGTTTCCCTCCATGGTTTAGAATTTGACCCTACTAAATTCATGGCCATTCTGGAAATGCCTCCACCCACTAACCTTAAAACAACTTCGTAGCCTACAAGGTAAATTATAGTCCATTCACTATTTCATTTCACAACTATCTGATTGGTGTCAACCATTTCATCATCTGCTTAGGAAAGATCTCTCCTGTTAAATGGGATGATGACTGTCAAAAAAGCTTTTGAGGCCCTAAGACAATACCTTCTCCAACCACCTGTACGCATTCCACTAAAATATGATCAACCTTTTTACCTATACATATCAGCTATCAATCATTCCTTGGGAGCCATGCTCGCTCATCGTGATGAACAACATAGGGAGTAGGTGGTTTATTACATAAGTCGTACTCTTTTAGATTATGAAACATCAATACAACCATCTATAAAATAGCTTTTCTTAGTCTTAGTTTTCATCGCCACCAAAATTCGCACAATTACCTACTCAACCACAAAACCTATGTTATGAACAACACCGACCCTTTACACTTCATGTACACCAAACCTTATAAAAATCAGTGTGTCATGCGATGGCTTATTCTTTTAGCTGATCTTGACCTCGAATTCATTCACCAAAAGTCCATTAAGGGCCAGGATATCACTGACCAACTGGCTGATGCACACCTATTACCAGGGACCAACCCTCTAATTTTTACTTTCCTCGATGAATCCATTGCTACCCCTTCCCTAGATGAACCCCCTAACCAAATGAAACTATTCTTCAAGGGTTCCAAGTGTCAGCGTGGGGGGTGGGGGTTGGTGTTATCCTCATTCCTCTAGATGGAGCACCCATGCCTTTTTCTTTCAAGCTAGAATTTGAATGCACCAACAATATTTCCGAGTATGAAGTGCTCGTACTAGGTCTCCAAACCGCCTATGCCCTAGATGTCAAATCCATTCACATCTTTGGTGATTCACAATTGGTCATAAACCAATTCAATGGTATGTACCAAGGTCATAATGAGATAATTCAAAAGTATAAACATCATGTAGACATACTGTTGACCACCTTTGATCATTACGACCCTTCAAACCATCCCATGTTTAACCAAAAAATTTGTAGATACCATGGCCTACTTAGCTTCCCAAATACCCGCTTCTGCTGTCGATTCCAAAATATTTATCACCATGTAACAATGCCTCCATTCACCTTCTTATTTACCTCATGATGTTTACTCAATCTGAACAAACACCCCCTGACTCAAGTGACCTTTGGTATAAACAATACTCCGACTACCTTTCCCTCTCCATCTTACTTCCTGATCTCACCCATAACAAACAATGTGTCTTCCTTAAAAAGGTCTCCCATTTCGTTATCCTAGGGGGACTCCTCTATAAGCATGCGGCTTTGATGGTATTCTCTTACGATGCCTCACAAGTTCTGAAATTTCGTATACCATTAAGGAGGTTCATGATGGCATATGTGGAGGGTCACTTTAGTGGCCTTGCTGTTGCTAAGTGTATTCTTCACCTAGGCTACTAATGGCTAATCCTTAACAATGATTATTGCGGCTATGTCAAACACTATGTGAAATGTCAACAACATTCCAACCTTCATCATACACCTAGTCATGCACTACAGGTCGCTCATGACCTTTGGCCCTTCTCTCAATGGGGTTTGGATCTTGTCGGAGAAATCAATCCTCATTCTTCCCAATGTCATCAGTGGATCATAATTGCTACCGAATACTACACAAAATGGGTGGAAGCCATACCACTCATCTCCAAAAAAGTTGAGAAAATATGTGATTTCATTAACTATCACATCATTTGTCACTTTGGTGTCCCTCATTGCCTCATCACTGACAATGGAAAACAATTCAAAAACAAAACACTACAATAAATTTGCAATGCCTTCAGAATTTAGCTTAGTTTCTCCTCACCTTATTACCCACAAACCAATGGCCAAGTCGAATCCACTAACAAAACCCTCAATAAAATTCTCATGAAATTGGTTGATGATACTGGGAAGGACTGGCATATTTACATTCCTTGCTTTATGGGCATACCGCACTAGTATTCGCACTTCCACTGCGGCTACACCCTTTTCACTGGTCTATGGTACCAAGGCTATTCTGCCTCTCGAAGTCCAGATCCCCTCACTCTGTATTTCTCTCCAGGACATGCTTAATGATGATGAATTTTTTCAGGACCTCTTAGAACAACTAGAGTTATTAGATGAGTGTCGTCTTAACGCTTTGGATCACCTTCAAGTTTACCAACAACGTATCAAATGTGCTTATGACAAACGTGTTCATGAACAAACCTTCCAAGTTGGTGACCTTGTTTTGAAATAAAATCAACACATAACCAAAGTAGAAAAAAAGTAAAAGGGGAAAATTCTCTCCTAATTGGCTTGGACCATACATCATAACTCATACCTATGGATCGGGTGTCTATTGTTTATCCTCGCTTGAGGGTAAACCTGAACCTGATATCCTTAACGCATTGCATCTTTGACCATTCTATTATTTACTTGTTGTCCTACCTCACCCTTCGTCTCTCTCCACACTTGTCCCTTGAGTGCTATCCACTCCATCCACCTCCCTAACGATAAAACAAGAATCATGTGAGTACCCGTCACTTTTTATCTTCTCTTGAATATGTGTACCATGACACTACACATAGCATGATTCTCATGGATACTTTTTCATCTACCTTTAGATGAGATCCCAATGGTCATTCCACCTCACCTTTTGAACAAGAGTCCTATCCTCCACCTTGGTCTTGTCCATGATTTCAAAGACCTCCAATGGGACAAAAATCCTTAAGTTAAAAAAGATGACTCCCTCAAAAGGACATCTTTCTCTTGACCAAATTGTTACTATAAATAGACTACTCCCTCGAAGGACAGCTATGTGAATCTTACAAAAAAAAACAAACCAAAGCTTCCCACATTGATCAGCTTCATGAAGACTTCAAGGAGTACTATAGGGTAAGTGTACAAAGTTGGTGGACAATTTTGTGGACATAAAAACCTGAAATTTAGGAACCGCGATCACGGTTTTTAAACTACAATCATGGTTCCTAAATTCTAGGTTCAACAATTACTGAACCTAAAATCGCAATCGCGGTTTAGAACCACGAGCACAGTTATAAACCACAATCGCGGAACTCTGAGAAAAAAATTAACAGTCCCACAACTCCTTATTTTCCCCATTTTTCATTTCAAACCATGATTTTTCCTAGACATTTTTCACTCAAGCTTTGAATACCACGTCAAAATTACTCATCAGACTTTTGGATAGCAATAGATTCAACCATGCCACTAAGACAAGGAGGTAAGCCCCTGATTTTAATCATTTTTTTTGCATTTTAGGTTATTTTTTTACATTTTCATGGGTTTTTTGAAATGTTTGTTTATGTATACAATTTTCTTATTTTATCAGTTGGTCAGAAAGCTCGAAATCATGCAAACCATCAAAACATTCCTCAAAATCCACCGAAAAATCCTCAAAACCCTCCAAACATTCCTCAAAACCCTCCTCTAAACATAGATACGCCTCCTGTGGCTCCTTCTATCCCCACTGAGCCAGCAGGAACACAAGATAATATCATTGGAAGAATTTGAGAAAATAAAATTTTCATTGAGAACCTAATTCAGACTATAAGACAAAATCATGCTACAAATCCATCCCGCATGACTTTATCCAATACATTGCAAACATTGATTGGCGAATTCGAGTCTGCAACCAACCAAATACATAGATGGAATACCTTTAGAGGTGACTGTAGGTGGTGGTATGCAGATAAACTATCCCATGCGGCCGTAAAAGACAAAAAAAAAAGGAAAAGACCTCATTTGTGCATTATTTACCTACCTTAGAACCAATGCCCCCCCCCCCCCCCCCCCCGCGCGCGCAGTTACTTGTAAATGGTTCCCAATCCATTAGTGCCATGATGACTTAATCAAAAACAATTTTTGGGACCGATGGTGGATGGTTTTTGATTATCCACCATGTAACAAGAATGAGGTTCCTCTTTATTTTTTGAAAAAATTATATTGCGAGTTCATGCTCAATGAGGTCCTGAATTATTTTAACTTTTCTAACTTTTTTGGGTGAGGAGGTGGCTCTGCACAGAGTAGACCTAGTGCACGCATAGGTCAACCTAGGATCCCCCATGCCCCAAAATCCCCACTGCCTTCAGTTATCCCTCCTACAGTGAAGGAGGTTGTGGAGATTGATACATTGCATGCATTGAGGGAGCTCACTGACACTCTGACCCAGCATAATGACCAAATTACATCTGGTGATGTTGGTGGAGGTGCCAGTTCTAGCACACCACACCATTGTGGATCATGTGGTGCTGTACGCACTGCGGGTGAGACATCATTTGCTAGTTCACAGGATTTCTTTTCTATAAATGAGATACTGGGGAATGTTTTTGGAACTGGTGCCACTGATATTGGTCTTTCATAGGTAAATTTCAAATAAATATAAATAATATATATACAATAGTTTAATTCACATGTTTGAGATTTTAATATATATATATATATATATATATATATATATTTGATCGTACGTCATGTACATACATGTAAAAAACTAATTTTTTATTTTATTTTAAATAGCAAGAGCCAATGAAGGAAACATCCAGCATCGACATGCTAGCTACTGTAGCTGGGCATGTTTCAAACATAAGTTTCAAGTTGTACAAACTTGCATTTTTAATTTCATTTGATTACACTAGATTATTATTATAATGTTTCACGCGTATGTTGTACATATTAATATGTTTCTCTTTTATACACAGGAGCCTAGCGGGTCATCATCTGCTCTGGGAACTGAGGCTACTGGCACGCCTCACATGAGTTTTATGTAGGTTAGTAAATCTCTTTACACTTTGTTTCTAATTACTGGAAGTTCATGTGGATTACATGCTTTGGGCCTCTGTTATGTGGTGCACAGTCATGTTTATTTTGATATTGATTTGTACATGTTTTTTGTATAGCTTATGACTACTAGAGAGACTCCTCCATGTATGCAGACTATGGAGGCTGCTGTAGATACTGCCATAGCATCTGCAGATCCACTAACTGAGGTAAAAAATTTCAAATTTGTTAACTTTTGGAGGTTCATTATTTCTTATAACTTAAATCTACAATATCAAATTTTGTATGTATGTGAAATATTTAATTTGAAAATTAATTATTTGTATGTAGCTTACCCCTCATGAGTCTATTGTTGTCCCTGCAATGTGTCAACAACAAATTGATAGGGATCATGACATTGCGGTAATATTTCACATGCATTTTAACTAAATTGTACAAGTTTCTAAATTTTGAATGTATTTTAAAATTTGGGATGTTAAAAACTTGTTGTTTATGAATGTGCAGGTTAGGTTGTAGGCATACTTAGAGACACCTAGGACCACACAGATGAAATCCGTAGTGGCATCTCCCTCCACTACATCCCCAGGTCATGGCGGTGATACTTCTAGTAGGGTGAAGAGAGGGAATATGTTTCATGAGTAGATTCATAGTCCACCTGGATGTACATAGATATATATATGGGCCATCTGGTCCTAGTGAACATGTTTCTTCATATAGTCCATTGTATATATATAGCCTTTTGTGACTGCATGTGGTCCCATATGTACATTATGACACACTTAGTTCGAGATGTACACATACATTTCAAATTTATGTATATATTTTCAAAGATGTGTGTCTGGAGCACACGTTTTTTGATTCTTATATATCCATGTGTGTTGGTTTTTATAACGATAAATCTGAACTATATATGTTTGATTTGATTTCATTGCATGTATGATATCCTTCTATGTATGTTTTCATAACCATTTAAATTAGTTCTCTAATATGTATGTTTACTTTAAATATTTAATCATGTCTTCTTGTATTTGGATTGAGATGAATTTTTTTCATTAGATTAGGTATTTTCATATGGTTTCCTGCTTCAAATTTCAAGTGTTTTCGATCTCTAGAATTGCAAGGATCTAAAAAGGCAAGTTTTTTCTCTGAAATTTTGAATGGGATGCTATAAAAAATTAGGGTACCAATGGAAAATATTTTTAGATCATTTTCAAGGAGTTCATGAGTAGAATTTATGGGCAAAATTACAGGGGAAATGGAGCAAAAATGAAGGAGATATGAGCAATAATGTGATTTTTGCAATAGGGTTTCTTGAAAATTTAGTAGCATAACTAAATAATAGCAACAATGAAGGAAAAGGAAATATTAAAAAGGTATTAAAAAAATGGCTAAGTGTATGTTTATACTCACCTCTTAACATTAACCTAGCTAACTCATCCTTGACCATTCTGGATTAACCCGAGTTACATGGCATGACAGGGTAGGGTTACTAGCCTTAAGTGATAAAGGGACTTAAAGGGGTGATAATGTGAGAAGGGGTTAAGTATTCATGAGAGGGGGCAACATAATCAAGTTTGGGTGCTGAGGAATTGAATACCTAGTGAGAATGTTACAAGCCTTAAGTGACGAAGGGGAGAGATTTCATGTGGTGGTGCATTCTAATGTCCCAAGTTGAAAAGGGTAAATATATGACAGTAAGCCCTTATTAGAATTCTTAGGTTCCACCCATCGCATGAAGAATCCTCCTCTAATGAATAATCAACTCGTGTCTTCCTCCGTGGAATATCTTGAATGATGAGGCTTTTCCATAGACCATCTTGTTGAATCTGGAAACTACAAATGAAACTTTCTCATCTTCCAAGATGTTCACATGCTCCAATGTGTTAAGTCAATTCTCAAGAATGGCATTGATATTTTCACATTGACTAAAATATTTTTCATTTAACTCTTCATAGGATTCTAGAGATATAACCTATGATCTCTACAAGGGCTGAACTAAAGTATTGACTATTGAAGGAAAGGGTCACAAATATTTTCTTGAACCAATTCTTAAAATTTAAATCCTGAAGATTCTTCATGTGGAATTATTCTCCCTGAGAGGAGTTACCAAGCTCATGCATTCTTGTGCCAAGATATTCCAAAAATTTTGATACATTCTCCTCATGGGATTCAAAATTAGAAATGGCTTCTTTAAGAGCATCAAACCTCTAGGTGATGGTATGGGACAAAATGTCATACAAGTTCTCTGAGTCAGATGAAAACACACCTGAGCTCACCAAGGAATGAGAATCAAAATTATTCATCTCACTCACAAATGGGAGATTATTTTCCCAATGGAATTTCTCTTTCTTGATCTCAACTCTATTCCTATTGATTTTCAAAAATATGACCAAGAACAATCTAAACAAAGAGATAATCTTAGGAAATAGATCATGTTCCCTTTTTCAAGGATCATGCTCACCCAATGGTCACATGTCCTCATTTGCAGTATGAATGCTTGATCTTGCTTTTTGGACTGGGGGGTTGAAGTTTCAGATGGGAGACATTGCTTCAATTTGAGGTAGAGATGATTAATCTCATACAATCAATGATGGCACTTATGAATAAAAGGTCCTCACACATGTGTTCCCTTAATTTTTTGATGATTTACGTATACTCCTAATTCTGTGTCTAGTGATCTGTGATGAAGAATCCTATTACAATGCAAAAATAACGAGCATGTAAGCACGTAGCTGGGGCAGCAGAGGATGGAGAGAGATCACCACAACAACATAGCTCAAGAGAGCAAAGAAAGGACAGTGATGAAGTAGGTCTAAGAGGACAGAGGCAAGTCTAAAGAGAACAAAAGAGATGGAAGGTAAACAAGTGACATTGAATGTCTTGAGTCCTAGGAAATGAATGGAGGCGAGGAGTGAGAATTCATGCCTCAGGATTTCATGGCACTAAACCGACTGCCTCAAGACATCTAGCCTCAGTGAAACTCCAACTATGTTGCACACCCATCTTGACATGCATTCTACTCATCCAATAAAACATTCATGCATTCTTAAACTGAAACATGTAATTATCTAACCATATATAATGTTGTTTGAAGTGGATGTCCCTATCAGACAAGTTTCCATAAAATAACTGGAAACACCCTTGCACAAATTCAGTAGAATAAGTACGATCATCATTGATATAAAAGTGGTACTCTCTTAAATTTTTTTGATCATTCTCTGTACTATCAGGAGAATGTAGAAATGCTATATGCACAAAAATGACAACTTGTACTGAGTTGTAATATTGCGATTGAACCTCCATTTGTGGTTACAATGTGTAATTCTATGCAAAATTGACCACTGAAACAATAGTACCAATAGGAAATGTGTCTTTTCATAGCTTGAATTGTTCATCCAGCCATCGAGCTCTATGTGTATGCCTCACATACTCATAAACAATCTCATCCTTAAATTTTCTCAAAAATTAGAAAATAGGCATTTGTTCTGTAATTAGCTCACACCGTTTAGACTCTTTTCCATCTTTCAACTAGTATGCAATTGATTTACATTTATCAAACTCAACTAAATTATGTATAATTGTACCTTTAATTTTGTCATGGATGCAACTTTCCAATTTAGGTAATTTGCCGCATGTACTACAACTTCCATCTAAACAATCCTGACTATAAAAAAATTGTCCAACTTATTTTTCACAAAATATAGTAGGAATGAAATCCCTAGAAGATATTGGTGGAACTTGAACAACACATTCTGATAACATAGTTTCAGAATGAAAATTAGAATGAATACGTAAAAATTTAGCATAATGCATTGCAAATTCAACATGTTTCCTACAACAACAAGTGGTGCGAGTGTGGTTGATTTTCACATAGAATGGTTTCAACATTTCAAAAAAACGTTGACTAATTTTAATTTCCAGATTCTCTTGTTCAAACTTATGAAAAAATTGAGTTTGAGTCATATCTAAGAAATGCTTTGGATGTGGTTCACGATTAGTAGAACCAACTCTTCGTTTTCTAACATCTCTTGTATTAGGTGAAACTCTAGTGTTATCATGTCAAAATTTAATAACAACTTCTCTTATAGCATCAAAATTATTTTTGTCCTTACGTGGTGCTCTAGCAGAAAATGCCCAAAAATCGGCATTATTGAGTGATTGAAGGATATTACGTCTTTCAATTGCTTTCATTAGAGTTTTTCGATTAACTTGCAACATTCGACTTGTTTGTGTAATCAAACATTGTTTTTTATTGATTCACTTACAATACTAGTAGCAAGTACACGACGCACAATATTACTATCCCTAGTGTGTCTCTTGACACCAACAGTGTGATATGTATCATGAAGGTTTTTAACAATTGTAGAGGTTTGACCACGTATATTAGATGTTGTCAATCCTAAGGTGTTTAATGTAGGTATCATTTTAATCAATTTCATCAAACTAACCAACAACTGACATCTTTGGGAATCATTTAAAATTTCAAAATGATTATCCCAAATTTCAGTGGCTTTTCTTCTGATTTGTCATTCAGAAAGTTTGTCAAACATTGGTTTCAAAATGTTTTCATCAATTTCAATAAAAAAAATTAGGTTTCTTATGTAAAATCCTAGGAGGTGTTTTTGTAAAATTTTACTTGTCTACAATTTCAACATGAATTTCCTTATTCACATTTTCATTATCTCCTTCAATTTCAATATTTGCTACATCATGAGTATTTAATTCTTCTTCAACATTGACGGTAAAAACATCTTCATCACGAATATTTAATTCAACTTCAACATTGACAGTAGAAACATTACCTGGTTCTTCACTATTTACAATAGTTGGGGTTGAAGATGAACCTCTTTTTGATTCACGAAGTTTCCGCATTCGCTCAACATTTTGAATTTTGTTGGCCTCTAATTCGTTTGGTGTTTTTTTACTTAATGACTTCCTTTTTTGACTTCATTTTTTGTCTCCCATGATGTTTTACTTCCGATGATAAGAAAAACATGTAGAAAAAGATAGAATTTCGTAGTAATTCATACGGTAAGGTCAGAGAGTAAAAATCACATGGTAATTCAGAAATTGGGATATGTGTAAATATGATTTATGAACCATGAGCGCGCTTTATAAACCGCAATCACAGTTTGTGTTAAAAAAAACCATGATCACACTTTATAAACCACGATCGCGGATCTATCTGCCAAACCTAAGCCTCGGAAAATCTTTTTTTTTTCCCCAGCCAAAGCTATGGAAGGTCATTATGAAGTAGAAAAGGTAAAAAAACCTCAAATCTACTCTTCCAAAGACTTGAACCATGCTTAAAACCTGAAAACATTTCACAAAAATGGTGCCATCGCGTAGGGAGACTATTAGCTTCGTAGAAATATTGATTTTAAAGTGAATAGAATAAGATAAATATCATTTTATAATTTTTTACTAATAATAAGTCTTTAAGACATTTTTTTCCGTGAATGTTCATGTCTACGTTTAAGACTGTAAGTTTTGTTTCACTTATCAAAATATGATAAAACTTATACCATCCCAAGCGTGGAAAAAGTCTATACACGTTAAAAAAATATATTTGATTTCGATATTTTTTGATATAGTTATGGCAGGAAAACGGAAAGCGCTCCATTTTCTAAATATTTTCAGACCACTTTCACGGAAAAAATCATTAAAAAAAAATATTGCTCAAAAAAATACAAAATAAAATCCATCCCAAGATAGACAACAACATCTAACATTTCACCAAAGGAAAAAAAAATAACAATATTTGGTCATCCAAAATGCGGGCAAACGGACTACAATCTTATAAGTTTTTTCAAAAAAAAAAACTAAGTCATATAATTTTAAGTGTTTAATATAGCTAAACTTGTCTGTTTTAAAAAAAAAATAGTATTTTAGAAACTAGATTCCAAATGCTACAATTCATATTTATATAAATTTTTCTAATTTAGAGTGCGCGTATAGCTAATATTCCCTACAAGTTGAGATTTTGTTGTGCAATATGACATCCACGGATGACCCTATTTTTGTCCATCAACTTCCTGCACTTACCCTATATTATTTATCCCATATAGACTTCCCGCATCGATCAGTCTATCAAAACAAAAAAACTTTTTAGTCATGGACTTTCCCATTGTGTCCTCAGACCTTTTTCCCAAAAGACCTGTCACTCAAAACATATACAATTAACTACCTTTCACCCACCTTACCATTTCCACTATCATTTCCTAAATTTCCTTAAGGGAAATCTTGGAATTTTTACATTTAGTGATCCTGTGACTACTTTCACCGTAGAATAGTTAATCGTGAAATGCCTTTCGGGTCTTGTATTCATCACCCTATCAGGTATGATCTACTTGATATGATTCTACTCAATCAGGTGGATTTATTGCCCCCCTCTTATCTTTTAACCATCTTTGTTTACATTTTGATTACCTTATACAGGACTTGGTCCTCGACGCTTACCTTTGGGGGTCATCCTCCCCTTTCACCATAATTTCCCTCACCTATAACAATTTAACTATCATCTACCCACAACTATTAAACCTAAACCCACTACATGCTCAAAAACCTACCAACTCATTTTCATCTTCTTCCCTAGCTCATGGGGGAACTACATTGGTCTAAGGTCCCTTTTTTCCAGGACTATGTAGGCAGCACTTCTAGGGCATGGGGCCTTGGAAGGTTAGCTCGGCCACTCTTTACCCTAACCATTTTTCCCCACCTTTACCTAATTTCCTGTTCATATAAAAAACCCAGAAATCTATCCCATATCCACATCATTCGACCTACATACACTCCTCATGTTTCACATACTCTTTTAACACTACCATTATTTACCATATTCATCTATAACCCATATTTAAACATTGAACACCATTACATTCATTTGCATTAACATGTATTACCAAAATACCAACACACACGTCCATGCCTAAACTGAACTGACTCGATCCATGCCTAAAACCAACCTGACTCGATCCATGCCTAAACCAGCCTGACTCGATCCATTCCTAAACCAGCCTGACTCGATCCATGCCTAAAATTAACCTGACTCAATCCATGCCTAAACCAACCTGACTCGATCCATGCGTAAACCGACCTGACTTCATCATGCCTATCTCACCTAATCCATTCATATCATAAAGAAAGTAAAATAAAATACACATCACAACACATAATCATCTAAACCTCATACATCTCATCATATAAATACCTATGCATCACAATCATGTACACTCATCTCAAAAATACATGTGTCTCTCATACATCACCGGCTTGCAAGCCACTATCCAATACAAAAAAAATCTTCGGCTCGCAAGCCACTATCTAATACAAAAATATCTTCGGCTCGCAGGCCGGTATCATGTACAAAAAAATAATAAATATAAAATTTCTTAGACACACAGAACAATCTCATATATAATCCATACAAAAATGACTTAGCATGTAGCCCAATCTATAGCATGTCAATCATCTTCCCATCTGATGTTGGGGAATGCTCCCTATGACTATGTCTCTCCCGACCCCTCTATCGCACCTGTCTGGTGCCCAGCACCTGCCTCACCTCCTGCTGATGGCCCCTTACATGGGGTTGGCCTCTACACACTAGTGGCCTCACCACAACCCTATCCCTGGGCTCACCAGCCCCCTGTACTCTCCACACTGTGATTATGGGATCTAGTCCTCTCACTGGAGGCCTGCTGTGCTCTGTACTCGGCATAGGAGGGCACATCTAGCCCGGTAGCTAACAAATGATCCTGATAATATCGTGCCTCTGTTAGGGCATCCCTAAATCTGACCATGGTCACTGTCTGTGGAGGTTCCATGGGTCTCGCTACCTGCGTGGGTACCTGTACAAGGGGACCCTGTCCCTGAACCTACATTGAGCCCTGTGTTAGTACTAGAGCTTGAGTTGGCCTTGGAATCTGTGCATGTGCCTGTATCTAGGCCTGGAGGGTAGTAATTTGTGCCTGTGCTGTTATCCACTAGCCCTGTAGACCCATAACCTGCCCCTGCGCTGTGGCCAACTGGCCCTGTAAATCCAGTACCTGCACCTATAGGGTGGCTATCTGTTATCCATCTCCGCCTACCTCCTCTCCATCTCCATCTCCCCCTTCCTTCACCTACACAGGTACATGTCCCTTCCCTACCTAAGCCTGTAGCATCTCTATCTGGGCTTGTAATGTGGCAACCCGTGCCTCTGTACCTATCATCTACCCCTGCATAATCTTGAGCTGCATCACCAAGGTAGCCACCTACCCCTGTAGGGAATCCCTCTTCACTGTGATGATGTCTAAGTCTAGCTGCCCTGGCCTCAGTGGTACGGCTCTCAACTGTGCTGTCCACCACTGACTGTATTCATCTACCACTTCGGCATCATCAATCTGTGAATCCACTGGCTGCTCCTCCTTTCCAGTCGGCACAGTGGGTCGTGGTGGAGACATAGATCTCTCCATGTCATCTCTCCTGTGCTGCGGGAACAGAGGTGGTACATCCTGGACTAACCTGAGATGGCACCTAACCTGCTCTATGGGTATCCACTCATGCTCTCTCACTCTCCTCCCCTCTATCCACAGATATAGTTGTAGCCCATCTAGCTCCATGGCCATCTATCTGTATGCGAGGAAGCCCACATATGGCTTCCAAATGATGTCCACCCTGGACAACCCCTCCAACAACCTCCTGTAGTAAGCTACATCATGAGTAGCTTTGGCACCTCAGGCCTCTCCAATGGCCGGTACCCACTGTTTGTACCCAACTCTCAAAACTCTCCGTGGGAATACATCTGTTCGGGGCATCCCCACTGGTCAAACACAAGCAATGTGCTCTTAAGCCCAACAATGCAGTAGTACGATGCAACATATGTTGAACCTCCACAGTCACCTATAGGTCCATAGCTCTCTATATACCTGCATCAGCAATGTAGGTTCCCATGCTAACCGTGTCCTATATATCACCATGTCATGAAGGACTCCCATCAGTGACCTTGGGAATCTCCCACCCTCTACATCCGATAGTGTGAAGTAGCACACTACCTCCATCAATAGTACCACTAACCTCATCTCCTCTAGATGAGCTCTATACATTGTTTCATAGCTCATGCTAGCATTATGGAACGTCAGGTCTACTACACCCTCACCAAAAACGGGTGTTATTAGCTCCTCAGATGCCTCTGAAGAGATAGAATAAACCTGGGCCCCCAATATGGGAACCCATAGGATCAAGTAGATGTACTACAGGGTGATCATCATCTCACCCATCGGCATATGGAAGGTGTTGGTCGTCGAGTCCCATATCGATGAGGGAAACCATCAGACTTGCCTCCTGGACTACATGCCGGTAGTGCCTTGCCCCTATCAACCCTACCTTTGCAACATGCTAGGACTCCTCCTGCGTTGTGCTCATCCATATTATCAATAATAAGGGTGGCACCTGGGCCTTCATCTGCATCTCGTCTCGGGCCTGCATCCCACAAGAGCAATGTATTAGTACACCTTCCCAACTTACCCTATTTCACCCCACATCCTAACCTAATCTCTTTCCCCACCCCCATCCCATTGGCCTTATCGCTAATCCAACATACCCAAACCAATCTACCCTACCTATCTACCCTAACCCTCACCCAAACCTACCCAAACCCATCCACCCGAAACTATCTACCCTACCCCTTACCCAAGCCACCCTCAACCCTTTCGGTATCCCTTAACCCTTCCCGTATCCCTTAACCCTTTTCCCTCTCACCTAATTCTTTCCCACCTTGCCCTTACTCTATTCCCTTTTTTGTCCCAACTTAACCTTAGGTTGACTGACCCTGGTTATCCCTTGACCGACCATGGTCTCCCCTTGACCAGCATCAGTCACTATTCTTGTGACCGATACTGGTCACTACCCACTGATGTCGGCCATAGGCTGACCGACGTCGGTCACTGTTGTGCCACCTGCCATGACTTCCCAGCCCTAATTTTTCCCTTCCTACTCCTTCTACCCACGTAAACCCCTCCTTACACCCATAATTATTCCTACACTACCCTTTTACTCTACACCCTACCCTTCCCCATTCCCATTTCCCTCCTTTTTTTCCCTTATTTTCAAATTTCTTCACCCCCCAACCCCCATTTTAAACATTTTTTATATTTTAACCAATTTCACTAAACAATCAATAACCAAGGTTCGACACTTACCACATCCCATTGCCACCGTCGTGGTGGAACCTCCGGCCTTCGCTCCGTTCCTCCTGATCCCTCTCCAGCCTCCGCCATCCTCGGATGACCTCTAACTCTCCCACCCAATCACCTTGCTCAATCTAATCTCATGGCCCCACCTCTCACCCAATCAATCTTGCCTATGTGGGTCACTAACCAAGCTCTCTGACGTTCTCTTTTTTCCTCTTCCTCTTTTCTCTCTTCTTTTCCTTTTCTCCTTTTCACAATGCACAAATGAATTTTTAAAATGTGGGTTTTTCACTTTTTATAACCTACCCGACTCAACCGACGTCGGTTGACCCTTGACTAATTTTGGTCTGTTGCTTTAGATAGCCGCCGTCGATTCCCCTACACCATCATCGGTTCATACCGACCGATGTCGGTTACCATGAATACTCATTACCCTCACATTGACCTCATTTTCCTTACCTCCTCTTTCTTTTGCCTCCCTTACACCTACCTGGACCACTTTACCTTCCGCTATGGCCCTCCACCTTTTTCAACCTCACCTCGTTTGTTGTTGCAGCCTCATTCTTTTACCCCTACCTTGGCCTTACCTGTGATGTGACCTATCTACCTGGACCCAAAAAAATTTGGTGACCTTTGAACCAATGTGCTCGATATACCTTGTGACACCGTTACCCGTGTTGTTTGACCTCGTGCCCTTACCTTTCCTATTGTCGTGTTGTCTATCCTGACCCTACCTTTGGTGTACTAGAACATACCTAAACATTCCTGCACCAAACCTACGTTGTGTTTCTTGACCTTATCCTATACCTTGGATACTTGATTCACTTCACCCTTGTTTGGATAAACCTATCAACCTTAGACGATGTAGAGTTTTCCTACTCTTCAACTCGGTAGCGTGTTGCAGTTTATACACGTGTGTGCATTTGACCGTTGTTACCTGTGACCCTAACCCATTACCTAGATTTCCCGAGTAAACCTTTCACCCTTTTCCCCTGCACCCACTTTCCTTTTCCTCACATTTACCTTTTATCAAACCACTCACCGCTTCAGCCTGCTACCTCGTCAGTTCCTGGTTTGAGGGGGATCACCTTCACCCTCACATGGGGCAACCACATCTTATTTTTATTAGCATCACTTACCAATACAAGCTATGCAACAAAAAGGGGAAAAATGTAGACACTAAAATTAGGTCACACTCCCCTTTTGTCCCTCGATGTATAAGCCCCCTTTATTACATTTACCTAGCCATGACCCCCTTCACCCCACTAATATTAATTAAATTTAATTAATGCATTATCTTCACTATATTTATTATTTAAATAATATCTACACATACAGTTCACTTAGACACCTCACCAAGCTAACTCAACCTAAGACCTATTCTTAGCAAGTTACCATAACTAACTAAGACTTACCCAAACCCTAAAAATCAATGCTTACATTCCCTCTAACCACATTCGCGCATGCTCACAAGAGCCTCCGAGTCTAATCCATGGGATAACGACATGAGATCTGAGAAAATCAAGAGGATCTCCCTAAGTTTAGTAAACCTAGAAAATCCCACCTTGACTGATGTCGGTTACCCCTAACTATCGTCGGTTAAGCCTTGACCGACGTCAGTTACCCCTTTTAACCTAAAACAACTTTATTCTGAAAGTTAGAACTTGGAACTTGGAACTTGGAACTTGTAAGTTGGAAGCAATAAATTTGATGAATAAGAAAAAATCTCAGAGAGATAACGCATCTTTAGAGAGCCAATTCCAACAAGAACTCACATCCAAGGAAGGAGATTGAGGATCTTCTCCTACGCAACCATCCCAGCCACGTTCTAATCTATCTAAGCAAATAGGAGTGTGCATGCAGCCCATGCAGAATATTTTCTTCAGTTGGTGATCATTTGCAACCTTCAAACCCATCATCAGCACCTCCATCCTTCACACACAGACCACCAGGAACGAAACCCAAGTAAGTATAACGTCATTCTTCATTGGTTTATTTCATTTTCATCACCCATTGTTTATCTTACTCCCTATTGATCTTCTCCAACATTTTCACCTCCGTAGACTCATCAAAACCTCGCAAAAGCCTACTCCAGTCACCCATTACCTTGTCCTGACCAACCAAAATCCTTTGTGTAATCACAAAGGAGACCAAAACCCTATTCTGTGACATTTCCAGATCTCTCAGTAACCAGCGCCAGTTATACCTAACTGTGGTAGGTCACCTCTGAGTGACACTGGTCTCTGTGTTTACCCACACAGCCTTAAACAGAGACCTACCCACCTAATTTTACCTCACACTCACTCACCTGTGACCTACCCGAGACCTTTATCAGACCTGCAGAGACCCAGAACCTATCACTTGACCGTGGATTCTATTCTAGCTTAACCTATTAGATTAAATCTATTTATTAATGTGTTTTTAAGTGAGATACCTATATCATTTTAAAATAACAATAGGATTTACTTTGTTTACTGCATTAATTTTTTTAAAACAGTGGACTAATAGCCATCTAGGAAGTATCATACTTCCCAGATCTAGCTTACGCTAGGTAGTTCACTGCCCATATTTTTTAATTCCTTCTTGTGATCAAGTTTTCATTATAGGTAGTTCCTCCTAGCCAAAAGGAATCTCTCACAGTCAGCTATGGATTCGGAAGTCATACGTGCGCAACAACCCATCAATCAAAATTTGAACATATATTCCTCCTATGCCCGTTACCCTATCTGTTTCGTCAACACTTCAAAGAAACAATGTAGGAAAAAGGTGAAACACACCTCTTAGTCAAGAACAATGGTACATCACTCAGATCTCCTTTTAAAATCTTATGTTCTCTCTGAAATACTTAGTATTTTTTATTTGTTTTGAAAGACATGTAGTCAGCATTTTCCAAATTACCCCGTATATTTTTATTTTCAGAAGACCTTTTTTTATCAGAAATCCTAGTCCTTTAAATGGATATAGTAGCAGGTTCCTATGGAAGATACATATTGGGATGGATTCCTTCCATAAAAATAAGAAGAAAAAAACATTATAAACAATGATGCAGAGGAACTCAGAAGAATGAACTCGGTCATTCACACTATTACACCACATATCATTGCACCTATCCTGCCCACACGGGTCCTATACAACTAATACCTAGTTAGTGGGAAGGACTTGTCCATCACCAGTATCACAGTGGCATAGAAGACACCATTCATAGATATTTCATATGGCCCAGTACATTGAATGGGGCTCTCTCTTCCAACTATTCAGTAGTGCAATAACAAGCCTGTTGTGTTCTATGGAGGTGAGTGTTATGGTAATAGATTACTAATAGCACCTTCTTACCATAGAAATTATATTTGAGTTGGATCTTCCCATAGATGTTCACAATTCTATCATTTGGGATTCCTGATATGTTCTTAGGTCCACTTGAAGACCATGATTAATCCATGCTTTTATCCATTTATATGGGGTCAATGACTTATGGCGCATACACCCATGCTTTTCTGGGATAATCAGCTATTCTCTATTGTTCAAGGATAATCTATTGTTTTAAACATGTCTCTGCACATTTACCTTAAGGCAAGTCCTGTACATCTTACCTCTATGCAAAATTACATGCAATGGCGGCTACTTGTAATATTGAATTTCCCTTCTAATACTATGTGCGACACTTCATGCATTGCTGGCATACTTAGAAAATATGGTGCTCAGTCCAACAATGCTATGGTGAGATGCACTATGAATGGTGTATTCTCCTACGGCATGGAAAGTAGGTTGAATTTCCTTCCAAGCCATTCATATGTAGGTATCCTTCCCCAAACTTTAGGGATTTGAAAAGTTTCATGTTCCATCTCAATAGCACAATCATGAAGTTATATTTCTTCACTTTTTAGCTAATGTTAAATCTTATGTTATTTATGTTTGGTAAATCTTGAGTCAGGAATTTCAAGTGTCAGTCCCATAATCGCATGGGGATATCCCTATGGACCAAAGGTAGATATCCTTTTATTGTTGATGAGAAACTTTAATTCCATGAAAAATGCAATGTACTGGATAACAACAACGTAAACTAGGCAGCACCATTTAAATTAACATCATACCAATTACACAATCATTAAATGAAATTTATGATGGTCCAGGTAATGTACACATACATTACAAGATAGGACATGCATGAGGAGACAACAGGAAAATACTCAAAAAATGGAAAAACACTCATCATAAATATGTAATCATATATAGCCTAAGAAAAATATTGCTATGATTTTTTAAAATAAAGATATTAGATGTGAGACAAGAAAATTACATTGATAGTTTCATCATACTATAGTGTCAAGAGTAACATATATTTTCTTAAATAATAAAACCATTGGCACTGTAAGTTCAAGTCTCTGAGATGAGTACCAATAAGTACTAGGCTTAGAGAATGATCTCTGATCTAGTAGGATGACTAGCCTCTGTAGGATAATTTCACTTAGGGAATGTTTTGACATCGTGAGAGTTGACGTTTATGCTTTCCCTTATTTGAAAAACCAATAATACAAAGGTACATAAGAATTTTTCTGACCCTAAAATTATGCAACATGGAATGATTAAACTTGATTTTTTCTGTTTTATCTAGATGTTTAATGACAAATTTTGTGTTGTTTATTGCATGTAATTGGGTCTTCCTATGTTGTGATAATTTGTGTCGACCACATAGATTATAGCATTTGGTCTAACAAATGCTAATAAATCAACTTTAATTCAATACCATCTCATAATTAGGCAGTACCATCACACAGAATATACTTATCTATCCCAATTAGCTTAAGATATTAAACCACTTTTGATGGCATGACTATCACTATAACCTGATTTTATGGGTATTTGACCTCTTTGCAGTTATAGCTAAACACTCATGACTGATGGTGCCACTAGTCAATAGTTGGGTACATCATATGATTAAGTTTATGGTAGTCCATTCGAAGTGCACAATTTTAATTCTGATTTCTAGTGACTTCTAGTTAGAACATGTGCCACACAATTTATTGACTCTCATCAAAAGTTTTCCTAATGAGTTTCTTTCAGGTTAAACCAAATATTTCTAGGATCTTTTTTTTTTGCAATTGAGGTGGGTCGCCCCTCCATTATATTTCTTACTCAGAAGTCAGATGCTAATTAGGTAATAAAGCAATCTATGTTGTTAGGTTCCCTTCTCAAGAAACTGAAAACAATCTCCCATCTATGATTTTAGCTTTTACAAGTGGAAGAGTCACCCTCATTAGATTCCATCTGTAAGCATAAAGCTCTTCCTTCTTAAATCCAAAAAAATTGATTACGATGTCAAAATTAAATTCAAACAAAAATTATACAACTGATCTTAGTTTAATTTGAATTAATCTAGATTAAATCTAGATATTGCATAGTCACTTATTGTAATGAATGAGTGTACAAATGTTGAAATATAATAATGACAAAAAATAAAATAATCATGTAAAGTATGATAACCCTAAGCAATGAGATTATATAAGTAAGAGTTAGCTGATTTATGAGTGCACAATCTGGAAGCGATCTGAGGAGGGAGACTTGTTACTGAATGGGATGTATGTAGTGTTTATATCTGTTCCTCTATAAATTGTGGAACTCATGGAAACAGAGTTAGGCAGGGGTGCCCAGTGCAGTGCAAAGGTACGTGGGTGGAAACTGAGCATTTGAAGCACTAGTGATTTAGGTAAAAGCCTAGTGACCACTTAAAATATCTTTTGTGTCATAAGGGATGTCATTAATTATTCCTCGTTGATCACCTAATGGTATTGCACTCCTTGGTCATCTAAAGGTGCCTTTAACCTGCATAAGAGATAAATTCACCTACACATAGACCACAAACCACATCAAACCTGAAAAGGAAAATACATAATCGGAGATTCAAAATGACCCCAAAATTCACCTCGAAGAGTGAAATTACGATCGAGCACTGCACTACATCTTAAAATCCATGTAGTTCTTTTTAGTGTGTGTAGAAATTGATGCCCTAGGATGCCCTAGTGCAAGTTGCACTAGTGATATAGTGGGTTGTAGCTAGAATATAGCAATGTAGTAGAATGTGTGGATGGAATAGAATAGAACTTCCACTTCCTATGCTATTATATGCAGAAGTATTGCATTCCCTTGTCCCTTGAATGGATGTTAGATGAATGCCTTTGAAGCTGCTTTAGGTTCCTTTTAAATGCAATCTTAGGTGATGCATAATAATTTTTGGAGTGCTTGGTCCCTCATTTTGAAAACATAACTATGTAATTTAAATGATTCCCTTATTTAAATTTTGTTATCGACCACTCGAAAACCAATCCATAAGTGAAAAATATTCCCAAAAGATAAAAGAGACCCAAAAGGAGCGAGTAAGGTTAAGAACAGGGTTAGGGGCTCCCAGAGAGGGATAGGAGCATCCTGGGCACTGTCCATCTTAGTTAGGACAGATGGTGTCTTAAGCCATGAAAGATAAATAAGTATAAGTTTTTGACTGGGTTGTACTGATGTGTAAGACCAAATAGAGAATAAGAGACAAATAAAAGAGGCCAAAGATAGTTGTGAACCACTAGTTTTCTTTCTTATGAATCATCTAAATGATAGAATGCTTTTAGGATGTAGAAATTTACTTGTTATCAACGAATCACAACACCCCCCGAATTGATAGCATGTGACTAAGGCATTCAATGTGATTGGGTAACATGGGTACCATCTCTCAAGCTATGGGACTTGCAAGATTGAGATGGACCTTTAGAGAAGGCTAGATTCCTCTTCCTAATCCTAATACTAGCACTACTCCAAAATATAGAAAAACACCTAATCTAATTCTACCCTAACACTTCCAAGGAGACAAGGATAGAGGGATATTTCATGAAAAATAAAACCTACACTAAGTGGTGATGACACCAATAACATGGATATTGAACAATATTTTCTACATGAGAATGAAAACAGGTGAAAATGAGGAGGATGATCAAGCACCGCGGATCATAACACATGCAAAAAACCCATTTGCATTAAACACAATCAAATTTTAACATGTAATAGACAAAATGAGATGCACAATATGCCCATAAACATGAATAACGGTAAGTTGAAGTAGAAAAACAAGACTAGGATAGAGAACAATCACAACATATGACTTTTATTACTCCAATGATTTTACACAATAACTTGTTACAAGGCAAGAGGAAATATTTCTATTACAAAGCTCCAAAAATGGAGGCTTGAGATTCCACAAATTTCTCACAGCTAAGAAAGAAGGGAGGGGAAAATATAAGAATGTACAACTTGAAAAATGGTTCTCATTATAATTTATAGAAGAAATTAAGCATGAGAGAGAGAATTTCATAATTCTATTAGTTATGGGGCATTGTGATGGATTAAATCATAGCATGGGGGCATTTAATGATTCCCATGTCTTCTATACTCTACCCTATTTGAGGAAAATGGGTGACCATACCTTATTAATGGCTTCCCCACCTACCTTGGCACTGTTCATGACTGGGATAATCACTACAAATTTGTACCTCCTAATTCTCATTTTTATGATCCCATCATGTAGGTCTCTTTCTTCCGATTCCATCAACTATAATTTTGAGGAAAACTGATAAGTATAGAAAAACTTATTACACTTTACGTGAAAGGTTATTTTGACCTCCTTGCATTACTTAACATATAGCTCACCAAGCTCTGAAATGGCTCAACGAGGTATGTTTCCGGTTCCCCAAAGTTTCCCCTTTACAAAGCTCGATGCCCCCGATAACAACTCACCATTTATTTTGGAGAGTTACCCACTTATCTTACACGAACTCCACATCACATGGCCTGAGCGGGCTTCACCTCTTCACCTTCTAATTTGTGTTTATCAAATGCCAAATTTCATAATCTTTGGTGAGATCCTTCATTTCCTTTAAGATTCCTGGCTTCTCCACTTGCTGCATTGCAATCATGGTCTGGGTGACTCACTCTTTTTTGATTTGGGCACCTCTCGAAACCACCTTTCTGGATACTACGACGAGTTCCATATTTCTTTGAATAATTAGGTGCCCAACTCTTAATGATCCCGTCGAGTGCCTCAACTTCTCCACATTGACCGGCCTCCTTCAGACTTCAAATTCCAAATTGTCCTAGCACACTAAGCCATGAAGCCTGAAATTCACAAAACCCAAAGTCCAAAATTCAGACTTCGAAGTTCAGAACTTTGGCTCGCCATTTATCCCAAATTGCTTGATTAGGTCCAAAACTCTAATCCACGAAATCCTAAAGAGAGATCACCCCTCAATGCATCGACTGATTCGCTCTGTCGTTGAACCTAAAAACCCACTGAGTTGACCTTTGATGCGGCTCGTCAGACTTCAGAATTCAAATTCTAGTGCAATTTTTTTTCAACTCACTACGTAACCCCCGAAAACCCAAACTCTGATTCTCTAAAAAACCCACCTCCGAACCAATCACCTTACCAATATGGCCACCTCACTTCAAGCCCAATCGACTCACTTTTGCTTTGGGCATGATCCTAAGATATTTTCTCTAACTGGCTCAGCAAGCCATGCAAGACCTCACAAATTTTTTCCTTCGTGAGCCCTTCCACCTAACCCTCTACCCTGAGCCCACCATGGCTCATCGAAACATTTTTCCATGTCAATTTGGATTGTTCCAACCCTAGCTCGAATGACAACCAAGATCCTTTCCCTTTTGTGAATAACTCACCACATTAAATGCCAAGCTCCACAATCATCCCTAATAAGTTCTCTCTTTTTCACATTGGCTAGGCTCGCTGAGTAACTCAGTGAGCCATCCTCCTTTGAGCTTGCTTTGGCAAACTTTTCCATGCCAAAACAGCTCAGCCCTTGAGCTCCATTCTTTCGAGCTGACCCTACTCCACCATCGCAGCTCATCAAGTGACTCACCACCCTACATGTGCACTGATCCCATTAAGTTATTCACCCTCAACTCACTCCCCATACATCATGTAAGCTCATCGAGAAACTTGCAGAGTTGTTTGGTGAGTTGTTGTAGCTTGATGGTCACCCTTGAGCCATTTTTTGCATTATCCCCCTGAATTTTGAATTTTTGGGCTTTTCCTACATCAAAGAGCCATGAGGGACTGAGGAAAATATCACAGGGCTTTTTAACCAAAAAAATCCATTTCTTCTCATTTTTGTTGAATGTGGGCCCGCTAGAGCCCATTTTTCAGTTTAGGAAAACCTCAAGTCTTTCAAAACCCAGAAGAGGAAAAAATTCCTCAAAATGATCTTGAGCTCCCAAAACACTTCCAAATTCTCCCAAAATATGAAATTGTTCCTGTTAACCCCAGATTCTTGTGTGAAGGCCCTATCTAGTGCTTAGGTCTAATCATACCTTGTCCATTTTTTCTCGGTGAAAAATGGATAACAATACCCAATTATGTGATTTAGTGTCTACATTTTCCCCCACTTTATGGTGTTGAGTGAATACTTGATAATATAAAGTAGTTAGAAGATATCTTATGATCCTATAGAAAGTGTGGAAAATAGTGTGTCGAATGAACAAGTGAAGCATTGAATGATTGCAAAGTGAAGTGTGGAGACTATGAAAGGGAATTAAATCTTAGGGGTAAGGCATATGAATTATAACGTGTTACTACAGCATATTTTTGTTGCTTCTTGTAAGGACAAATTTAAAAAAGAATAGAAAAAGATTAATCAAAGTTCTGTATATGAAAAATATGAATAAAGTATGTAAAAGTGTGTAAAAAGGAAAGTGTGCACTTGATATGTGAGAGAGTAAAAGGTAGAAAAGTATCATGTTACTTGAATTTTCTCATTTAAATTCTGAAGGTGAGGTTTTTGGGCGATCTCATTCCAAGAACAAGTTTTTTTGGGCAATCTCACGCTAAGTGCAAGTTTTTGGGCAATCTCACGCCAAGTGTGAGTTTTTTAGCGATCTCATACCAAAGAGAAAGAGTTGGGGAGAGAGGTTTAGCTTTACTCTCCATCCATGAATCTTCCCAATAAACACCACTACATGTGGGTCCCAATTTATTCCGATTTTACTAATTTATTCCTAATTAATTCTAATTTTTTTATTATACTGAATGTAAGAGATAAAATGTATTGTGTGATTGGAGGACTATATTGGTAACTGCAAAACTGCATTGTGAACTACTATAGATTGTACTATATTGAGAAATTATATGTATCTTCCCCCAAGACATTAACACCGAGGGGAGGACAGGAGCACCTAGACACTAGTGTTTGGTTCTGAGTGTTTGTACTATGTGTGAGGTCCAAGTCAGTTTTTAGACCATTCTATGACTATGTGTCTGTGCTACTTTTATACTATATCTCTGAAGTGTTGTAGGGGTGATTTTTTGACCCAATGTATGCCCCCCTCATTTGGGGTGCAAGTAACAATATTAGGATAATGCGGCCCAAAGGAAATGACCTAATGCTGATCTAAAGTGGATACCTGTAGGGGGTAGGAGATGTGCATGGTGGAAACAAGGGCACATGTAAACAAAGTAGGTTAGTAACATGTGTTAGTATTAAAAGTAATTAACATGTAAAATAATACAATGTAACAAGTAAGTGTGCAGATAATATAGACCACAAAAAGTGGGTTTTCAAACATGGGACATCACTCACAATGTCACAATACAATCAAGGTTGAATAAGCCAAAAGCATACATTGATCGTACAAGACATAGTGCATATCCCACAAATAATAACATATAGTAAAAAACATGATCATGCACAATGTGACAGATATTCATGGTTGTATATAGTAATTCAAAGAAAATGCTACACATGAAGCACCCATTATCATGTTAGAAAGATAAATAGTATGTCAAGGTATGTATAAATCAGCTAAAAAGTAGAGTAAATTGTAATGAGAAATAGTGAATAATATATAAATAGGATTTGAAGTGTGTATAATGTGGTAGTAGTAAAAGTAGATGCCCCTAGGAGCCTCAGTGGGACAGGTAAAAGGTATAGTGCTAAGCATCATTATAGCATGTAAAAAATATAAGATATATGTATTCACCTCAAAAGACCAAGTGAACATGCATATTTATATATATAAAGATGATGACATACTAATAATCTATTTAGCATGGAAAAAAAGTGTAACATTTACATAAAATAAGCTATCAAGATAAAATGCAACCAAGATATGAAAATGTTGTGTATGATTGTGATGGTGTGGTATAAAAAATGTGAATATGATAGGAGCAGTGTTCCCCCAGTGGATGTGTATGAGATTATGTTAATTTATAGGAGCTCTCAATAGTTAAGAATGAACCATAGAACAAGAGTGTGTCATCAGATAATATGTTGTGTGAGAGTAGATGTGAGGAAGATGTATCGTGAAGCACAAAGAGTTAAGTATAATGGATGTGAGGCTCATTTTAGAATTAGAACCTCAAAATTCAAGTATGAAACATGAAACTAGAGTATGTCATAAGGTAATGATGATAAAAAAAATGTGTGTATCAAAGTGTGTGAGAGTATGTAGGAAGATTAGTAATGATGCACATAACACAAAGTGTAGTAGTATCGACTAGGGGGAATTGATAGTGATGGGAGGGGGGAGAAAGTGTGATTCCCCCAAAGTGTGTGAGTGACGAACATCTATGTGATGATGTGATAGATACAATGCCATTGTGGGAGAGTGTTAGATGTGTAATGAGAAGAGAGAGAGTCGTCACAGTGGTATGGAGAAGAAAAAGTAGGACCAATGTTGAGTTTTGGGTTGACATGAGGAAGCTTAAAAAGGATAGCGATGACAGGGTGAATTAGGTGGTCTTTTTTGGTTGGTGGTTACAGATTTGGAATCAATAATGCCATAGAGGAATTGATGGGAGGAGGGGATGGAGGATATATTTTAAGATGTGGTTGGTTAGTTGGAATTGGTGACGCCATCGAAGACTTGATAGGAGAAGGAGATGGAGGACATATTTTTAGAGGAGGTTGCTTAGTTGGAATGGGTTGGATAAGTGGCTCTTGAATTACCAAATAAGGAACATTAGTGATTATGGATTGATTCTCATTAGACATAGAAGGACTGGATTTAGGATCCCATTGGGATTTAACAATTGGAGATGTAGTAGGATGTTGTGAAGAAAATGAGATACAACCCTAATGCTCAAGGTTCTTAATTATTTGTTTTAAAGCATATCAATCATTTTCATGATGTCCATTAATTATGTGATAATTACATAGTATGAGACCTTGGTATTTGGAAAGATGATAAGGGTAGTAGCAATGAGTGGTTAGAAAATTGATCAATTTGTGACTGAGGAGCTCAAGAAAAATATCATGTTACTTAGTATTTAGACCAAACTTCATAGGTTCTAGTAGCAGTAAGAGGGTTCACTTATTTGAGCACATGTAGAAGACATAGGGCTATGATGAGGTGTAGAAGAAGAACTAGCATGTACCTGAGAAGCAAATTTAAGATGTTGGATTTCAATGGTGAGAGATGTAATTGTGGTTTTCATAGCTTGAATTTTATCTTGAAATAAAAAATGTAAAGCTTGAATTGATTTATAAATGGATTGACTAGTTGTGGTATCATGATCAATAGGGTCATTACAAAGACAATTGAAGATGGAATTTACCTATGTAGGTGGCGTATTATGAGGGAGATACATACTGTTTAGGAATTTTTCGAGAACATCTTGGCAAGGTGGGTGCATTGAAGTAAGTCATGTAAGGAGATTTAATGAATTTTATGATCCATGAAAGAAGATATGATAAAATAGGTAAAATATGGATCCAAGTGTTTGATCATGAGTGGGTTTCACTAAATTATTTAATTAAATATGGATTAAATATATATTGTAGAGTAAATATTGTAATAACTTATGTATAAATGCTAAAATATAGTAATGACACAAGTAAACAAGCATATAATGTGAAAAACCTAAGAAAGAAAGGGAGACAGTAAGACTTAGCTGATTTTTTGAGTGGAAATGAAGTGATTTGAGAAGGAAAAAGTGTTCAATGAGATGGAAACAACGTTGTTATTGTTTGTTGTAAATTTTACAACTCAATAACAGAGCTAGACAGAGGCGTGTAGTGTAGGGCAGAGGTTCCTAGGAACTGATGATTATGTAAAATCTTAGGAACTACTTTCTTTTATGTCGCAAGGGTTTTATTGTTCATCTTTGTTGGTCCTTTGGTACTTAATCCTTGTTCACCAAAGGTACATGTAACCTATAAGAAAGAAGTTCATCTGCACATACCCATATATCACATCAAACCTAAAATAGAAAATGTAGAATGGGGAGTCAGACTAATCTCGACAGTCACCTGAATAGTGAACCTATGACCAAATGTTACACTACATCTCAGAATCCATGTAGATCTGGTGTGTGTATGTCAAAATGATGGCTTATGATGCCCTTGTGCAAGTTGAAATAGTGTTAGACAAGGGTGCCTAATGTAGGGAAGAGGCACCTTGGTGCTAGTGACTATATCTAAGCGTTGGTGATTGCATAAATTATCAAAAACTTCTTTATTCTATGTTGCAATGGTTTTTTTGTTGCTTCATGTTGGTTACCTAGTATTTGTTCCTTGATCACCTAAGGTTCTTGTAACCTACAAGAGAGAAGATCACTTGCACACACACACAAACCACATTAAACCTAGAAAGGAAAATTTATAATGCAGAGTTAGACTGACCCTAACGGTCACTCAAAGAGTAAACTTATGACCAAGCACTATAGTACATCTCATAATCCATGTAGTTTCGGTATGTGTGTGTAGAAATGATTTCCTAGGATTCCCTTGTGCAAGTTACACAGTGATAGCGAGATGTATCTATAATGTAGAAATGTAATAGTATGTGTGGATGGAATAGAATAGAATTCCCCTTCCTATGCAGTGTCTGCATAAATAATGCAGCCCTCATCCCTTTAATGGATGCTATATGTATGATTTTAAAGTGCTTTAGTGCCTTTGGGATGCAAGCTTAATTGATGATAGTAATGCTTAGTGTTTGGTCCCTCATTTTGAAAAAATTATTATGTATTTATATGATTCCCTTGTTTGAATTATGTAACTGACAATTAAAAGGCCAACCCATAAGTGAAAAAGATTCCCAAAAAATATAAGATACCCAAAAAGAGTGAGTAAGGTAAGAAAGGGTCAAGGACCCCCAAGAGGGACAAGATTTCCTTTGCGCTACTGTTTTGGTTGGGCATTGGCGTCTGTAGCCATGAAATATAATAAGTAAATTTATGAGTTGGTTGTAGGTGTGTAAGACTAAATATTAAACAAGAGATAAAGAAAATATGCCAAATATGGTTGTCAACCACTAGTTTTCTTGCTTATGAATCATGTAAATGCTAGCATGCTTTTAGGACCTATAAATTTACTCAAGTGCATGCTTTAGTGTCTACACTTAGAATGAACCTTCTCAAATTCCCTCATGATGTAGTCTTTTCTTTTGGCTTGTTCAAAGGCCTCTTCTATGGAAGTAGGAGAAAAGGACCTCGCCTTGTACTGAAGGTGAGGCTCAAAGGCTCGGAAGAAAATTTGAGAGAGGCTATCATTGGGCATGTTATGATTTTCCTACATGTATAAAGTCTTTCAACGCTTTATGAAGGCTTATGTTGATTCATTTTTCATATTATTGGTAATTGATGAAAGTGTTGAGGTTGTTTTAAGGTAGATCATGATATTAGAATTCATTTACTAGGGATGTCACTAGGGACTTTAGCTCAACTATAAAATTAGAATGAAAAGTATGATACCAATATAAAACATCTCTTGTAAGTTTCTTTGCTATGATTTTGGTGGTAGTATATGAATTATTCATAGTCTATTCTTTTTAAAGATTCCTAAAGGCTTCGATATGAATGGTGGATCAGTAGATCTGTCATAACACTAATTGGAGTAATGCAATATAGGGCGTTAAAGGATCTTGTTGGAGTGATCACAAGACTTTTTTTAAATGGATGTGTAGTGATGGGAACCCCATTAGGATCATTTTTCAAAGGAGGGGGTTTGGTGCCCCAAAATCCCATTGGAGGGTGGTTGACTAAATGAGCCTTTTTGGCTTGCATTTGGAGAAATTGAGTTGTTGTAGCGGATTATTGTTGGCTCATTTTTTCAATGAGTTGGAGATTGAGGTTAGTAGGGGTCAGAATTGGAGGCATTTTCAGATGAACCTATTTTAGTGGATTTCCCCTTTTTTGCCCTATGGTTGAGTTATTCAGAGAAAAATTCAAGAAGGCATTTTCCAAGTTTTTCATCAGATTCTCTCTTGTATTGAGGAAAATGAGATAGAACTTTATAAATTTCAAGAGGATGGTCAAAAGTATCATCATTTTGGTTTTCTTCTTCCACATCCTCAGGTGGGCCATTGTGGTGGGTACAAGGATTTTTCTAGGTGCTCCTATGATGGAACAACCCATACAAAAGGGGAACTTGGCTTTAGGATGATATGTCTCGGGAAAAGTCTACATAAAAAATTAAGAGGAACCCAAATCCATATAGTCCATGTTGAAGTGATAATCTAGCTAAGAAAAGGTCAAAAACTTAAGGCTACAGACATAATTAGGCATGCACAGAAAAATGTAGATAGGGGCTAAAGGTGTCTGGAAGAAGATTTGGGAAGATAAAAAGGATTGGCTATGTAGACATGTCTGTTATAGGGGCTAAAGGTGTTTAGATGTGAGAAAAAAAATACAGACATGATCACCCAAGGGTGATGGTTTCTGTGCATATGGGGTTTTTGAGTTTTTTTCAGTCTTTGGGTATTTAAATGAGGCCAAAATTGAAAATTTGGTATTTTTAATGAGTTTTTCTTGATCATAAAATATTTCAAATTCACTTCGGGTTCACCAGAGAATGTATGTGATCCAAAATGTGTCCCAGTAAATTGTACTCAATCATCTGTTCTACAAGGGTATCGAGGAAATGAGTGGGAAACACACACGTACTAGTATACAAAGGGGATAAACTTAAAGGGGATATGATGAGCACTACGGTTACATATATAGATGGTATTAATCCCTACACTAAGTCAACCTAGGGTTTTCAAGGACCTTGATCAAGATAAAGGAAGGGACCCTATTGAAATATCGGTAAATGGGTGTGGAGAGATATGGATAAACAATAAATGAAAATGAAATGAAAGTTGTGATAGATAAAAAGATAATAATGGATAAGAGTACTATGCTAACTAGCATCCAAACATGTATAGTGACAAGCTAACATAACACAATGAAAAGGGAAAAAAACTTACCCATGAAAAATGACAAGAGATGGTTAGTGTACTCACGTTTGTACTTGTAGTTTGGTCACTGATGCATCTATATCTCTAGAGAAGAATCATTTTGAGAGAGATATTCCTTATTATGTGGAGAAGGGGAACAATGTTCCTATCCTAGAATCACCATACCCAATAATTCAAGTAACCATCCAATAAGAATATTATCCATTACAATCCAAGCAATATGTAAGATGAAAAAAGAGCTAGGCAAGAAGATGCAAATATAGCTCAAAAGAGGAGAGCAAATGGAAGTCCGAATGATTTTGGCTTCTTTTTCTTATGATCATCAAATGAGGTGAGGGTACATCTAGGATGCAATCACTTGTGGGATATGGTGTTGGCCATGAGAAAATGTGACACCAACACCATTTCCCATAGGTGATGGCATTGGATATAGGTTTTTAAAATGAGTTAATGCATTTGGAAAAGTGAAAGTAGTGTGTCATAGATCATGGATGTGGATAAGAAAAGTGTAAAGTGATGAGATGCAAGAAAGAAGTTGTGAATGTGATGTGCATGAGACCTAAGAGGACAATGATAACTATTGTAAGGAAAACTAAGGCCAAGACCAAATAGAGACACTCTCTCCATGTAATATCTCTAACCCATAATGTTCAAGTGAATAACAATTCCCCATTCCTTAAAGGCCCTTAAGGAACCCACTCTAGAAATAGATGCATCATTTACCCTTATTTACATAAGGGAAGTTTTTAGTAACAGGTATGAAAGATGAGAAGTGAAAAATCGGGTGTATACAAAATCTAGACATCTTAATCAACTTTGATTTAATTTTTTTATTCTTATGAATCTTTTTCTAGGAATTTCCTATACGGAAAAGAGCACTCAAGTATGTATTGTCCCCTCTGGGCACTTTTATCCTCTGTATCTTTTTCCTATCTTTCGAGTATTACTTCTTTATTATCTTCGCTTATCACCCTTGGTTGGCATTTCACTTGTTAATGACACAAATTAAGTTACAAAGAAATTATTTACACACACACACACACACACACACCTTATTGTGCTTCATTAGGGGGGAGAGAATTCAAGAGACATATACATCTATAAAGAGATAATATTTTCTATCTATTACATGAAGGAATACATTTTAGATTGAATACTTAACTAAATAGGAGGGTTTATTCTTAATTCCATACCACATATTTAAATTTGGGACAAAGTATTTGTAGCCTACTATCTATTTTTGCAATTTACACTAGGGAATTCTATCTCAAGGGACACTATTCCAATCATACAAATAAGAACTACATAAAGTCTAAAATGTAGTGCAACACTCAGTGAAAATCACATTGGGATGACCACTGAGGTCATTCCAACTCAAGAATTTGCATTATTTTATTCATCTAATGTGTGCTTGACTATTGTGTAGGTATCTAGGGTGTATTTTATAGGTTATATGTGTGACACACAATAAATAAGGAGTGACACAGAAGAAACCATATCCTATTTTAGCACTTTCATAAACACTAGTTCCCAAAATAGACACAAGCACCCAGACATGCCTATTCCATTCCATAAGCTCCTATCCCAAGCATTGAAAATTGTAGTCTTGTTTCAAAACCAGAGCATATACATCCCAGAATCTACCTTTTCATCATATTCCTCAGTCTAGAATTATCTTCAGACCTACGATGACAAGCTAAGTCATTCTAAAAACCCTATATATCACTTGTGTTTGCATTTTATTTGCATGATATTTCTTGAATACTGGTATATTTATGTGATCAGAAATGTCCTTATCTTAGATTTAATTTTTTTTAAATTATTTGGTGAAGATGATCTCTTATATGCTCATTTTAGATCCCTCTTTTCACACCCATTACCCATAATGGAAATTTTAGATCTCAAACCTATATCGAGGTTTCCTCATCCACTTGGAATCATCCTTCCCCCATGGTTAACTGTATAATAGAAAAGTGACATGTAAGCATGAGAATCTACAAGCAAATCTTCTTTGTACCCGACCTCCCGAGGTCGTGCCGAGACAACCGGTGAGAATGGAATATATGTGGATACAGACAAACTAGTTGGGAAATCTTATATCCTCAACACGCAATAATGGAATATGCGAATCTAAGGAAAAGAAGGCCCTCCTAACATGAATTGGTGTAATGGATTATTTAGAATATAATAGTTGTTCAAAGGCTCCAATCAATGTCAAGATCTGCCATGATCCTGTTTATTGGCTGTTAGATACGTGGGAAGTGATCTGTGGGAGCTTCATGTATATTTCCAGACAAGGTCATGGAAAATGGTGATGGGAGGTGCAGTGGCTTCTCTGGGGTTTTATGGAGGATTCTTTGGTCTTGTCCATAAATCCTTAGCTTAATTGGGGGCTACGTTTAATACAGGAGAATTGTGTAATAATGTCTGGTGGAAGTCGGCAAGGACCTAAAAACTAGTGTGCACAAACCAGCATCAATGTCTGATTGATTAGTAGGCCTTGTTGGGTTGTGGGGACCTGTGGATCACAACCGTAAGTTCGTGGTTTTTTTAGACCTGCTATGGTCATGTGAAGAGTTAATCTCTCCTTCCGATTATCCAATAATCATACAGCCTTTTCAGGCCTCTATGTTTAGAACTAGAAGTTGTGTAATTTTCTCAGAATACCTTACAGGTGTTCTGGCAACTTGAATACGTAAGCTAGCTATCTATGTCAACAAGGAGGTCTCCTATATTAGGCTGTGGAGCTAAAGGATCACAACAAAATACTTGTTCTCTTTTGAGTCCTTGTACAGTCATATGGATTACCCTATCAAGGCAATCTATAGTTAGGATGATTTGACCAAAATGTGTATGCCTTGTCATCTTCAATATTGAACTCTCTCAGTTGTTCACTAATTGCTCGTAGGGTTTTTCACTGTTGTTTGAAAGACTTTTATCCTAAGGTCTTGATCTATATCATCTAATGCTATGGGGAGATTTGGTTGAGGCACTATTGGCTCAAATATGTATTCTCTGGGCTCTCTAGGTCCCGTGATTGTCATGCAAAGACGATTCAACTTTTAACTAAAACTGAATAACCTAATTATGAAAGATGTATCTACACTATGCATGTATTCTTTTATTCTTTTGTATTTTCGATGAAGTATTTTAATGAAATTAAAAGAGCATCTATTCTAATATATTTAGAAAATGGACAACTAATCTAGTAATAGAATTAAAACAAACAACAGTAGCTCGGTGTAGCTATTTGCTTGTGTAGTTGCAAATTTATCCTAAATATCTAAGCAACTAATTGACTAATTTAAATTGAAAGACTCTCGATCCTACCTCAGAAGAAGTGAGGAATGATTCACAATTTCTCATAGAAACTGTCAATCCCCATAACTTCCCTAGTGCAATATCGGGAGCAAGCTCTTGACTGAAATAAAATAATTTACTACTCTATTTGATACATTGTAACTAGAACTTTGATAGCTCAAACCTGGAGTTTACAAAACAGTGGTAAATACAATTATGTGTGACTTCATCCCCTCAATGTGATCTCCTCATTCCTTCATGTTATCATGAATCCAAAAAAGTTTGTATATGATAGCATCAGCAGAAGAATGGTACTCGAACAAAGGCAACTTTAGATATAGACTGAATACAATGTGAGTAAGAGAGAGAGATAATGCAAGTGAATAGAGCTTGACTATGTAATTCCTAGCGGGATTTATTATGCAGGAATACAATACAAATACGCCAAGAATTCTAGAAACTATATTTTGTGACTAAACAAAACCTACAACTCTAAGATGGATTCTAATCTATAGAGTGAAACTGCGTTACTCTAAACTAGTTTGCATGGAACAACAATGAAGCAAGATTAAAACAAGAAGAACAAATGACCTCTAAACAACAAATAAAGACTAACAACTGGATGCAAAACATGAAACTATTGGAATTCTAAGTAATAAACTTCAAACAAAATGAATGATTAAATAGAGAAGGAGAGGGGCCATTTGTTTGAAAACAAGCTGGCTATTTATAGCAAATACATTCACTAGAAGGTAACTTTGAATAAAACTCTTTTACCATAAACAAAGTGAAAAAAATTATTCACTAGGGAAGCCACAACATAAATGCAAAGCCAAAGTAGCTAAAAAATGTGGAAAGAAATTTGAAATTTTACATTTGACATGCATTCGTTGGAACTTTCTGGACAATGTGCACAGGACCACCGCCCTACACAGGGCGGCGGTTACAGGACCACCGCCATTTCCTGGGTGGCGGCCATGTGACCACCGCTCAGGAAGGGCGGCGGTCTTGTCACTTACGACAAAAATCCAAAGAAAAAGGGGGCGGAGGATAGAACAAAACACACGGAGCTTGGATAAAGCATTTGGGATGTAAACATACACTCGGCGAGCTTTTTTTGGATTCTGAATACCTTGCGAAGAGACCTGAGTCATCATTGGGGATTCTATAACATCTTTCCGAAAGTACTATACCTACATTTTTGGGTACGTACATTGACCTCATTAATGAAAAAATTCTTATAAATTATAAGAAGATCCCTCTTAAGGACATTAAAGCATCCGATAGTGAACATTCCTATGCTGAAGATACCAATATTGATCAATCCCAATTGGATGCTCTTACCAATTTCCAATCTGTAATGCGTGATAATCTGACCCATATTTTTCATATCCTCAATTCTCTATTGGTTGCCCAATGTGCATGTGATAATTATTCCCATAATAGTATGACTCATACCCTAGAACTCTCTACTACTACTAATTCAATCTCACTTTCTTCCTCTCCTTCCAATCTTGGAGTCTCCACCGTTCACATGACTATTCCTATCCCTTATACTCATTATTCTTCTCTTCTCATTTCCCACATTCATCCCAATTATTCCTTTGGAACGCAAGCTTTACAATTTCTTTATCATGCTTTATAAGCACAAATATGTCAATCACAACAAGTTACTTATTCTTCATCTCCATCTATTGATTCTTCACTTCTTCATTTCCCTCTTGCACCTAAAGTGTCTTCTTACCCACTCCCTCCCATTTTTTCTTCACCAAAGTTTCCTCTATTTTATGGCCATGGAAGTCTTCAAGAGCACCTTATATATTTTCATGTTTCTTTCCTAGACTATGCATGTGATGACACCCTCTTGACCAAGTTTTTCCCCAGGAGCTTACATGATTATGTTTTGGGATGGTTCTATAACTTGCCCTTGCATTTTGTTAAGTCATTTACTACTCTTGCTAATTTTTTAATAGCTAATTTTTCTAAACAAGGATCTAAAGATCATCTTAGTGATTACGTATTACACCATAAGAATAATATTTCTAAAATGAACAATGAATTAATTAAATGTAAATTGCAAGATATCTTTATTATTTTAGGAACTCTTTTGATTTATGTACCAGGATTTTACATGCAGATGGAATTTTGGTTGTCTTTGGAGAATATTGATAATTGGATATCTGATGGATAGGAAACATTTTCTCAGATATATAGCATTGGACCTGATTTCAATGCATGAAAGTGGGTGGAAGAAAATCTTTATGACTACTTGTATGAGAAGTTATTTAGCTTCTTCCCAGTAGATTTTTACCAATGGTTGGAAGCTTATGTGAATAACATAGGTATCTAGCTAGGAAAGAAATATTGAAGACAAGAAGACTACCAAACAATATCTTATTCGAACTAGATGTGGACAAGAGTTGTAGGTCATTGGTAAGAAGTTATGTCGCATAGATATAATTTGGAGTACATAATATATGCATACCCTTTCCTGGAAGAAGAATATTTATGGTTCTTGTATGAGCCAAGAGGATCTTTGTGCGCAATGTATTTAGCTATCAGGATCGTGATGGTTGAATTAGCAATAAATAAATTACATATGGCAAGATAAAACCCCCACCACACATAGTGGCATGAAGTAGGTTTGGTAAGGATGGCGGTGGCCCTGGTAGAAGAAAGACAGAAAGAGGAAATAAGGCTTAGGTATAACGATGCGCGAGAGAGGGTGGTTGATGAGACACTGAGGTCAAGGATAATGATGACTATCAGAATTGATAAAATCCCCACAGAAGGTGAGAGACCCTAGGATTATATCCTCTTGATATTGGAAAAACAAAGTATAGTGGACCCATCAGCATCTAATGAGAGTGTGTATGAGGAGAGAATGAGAAACGTGGATGCAAATTTGACCCATCCTAGCTACCTAGCCCTTGTGCAAGGTATTTGTAATCTAGAGGAAATTGTAGAAGAGCATCATAGTGAAGGTGAGCAAGGAGGATCTCCATGTTGGGGAGAATGTACATATAGGTATCTTTTAGTTTCTTATCAAGAAGCATAGCAGATTAGAGACACACACATAGAAACACAAGTTCTAGTGTTTGGAACAAGTACTTTTGGTGTATCTTCATAGGATGTCATCAAGAAAGAGAGTTTTCACACTTCCCATTAGAAGAAATCATATAGGTGGTTCTATGACATAGATGGTTGGTGCCCAATTTAGCACAACTATATGTCATACTTACCATACAGTGCCTCATACTGTTTCTTTAGATCATCCTCTTGGATTCCTTACTGGTGCTACTAATTTATGATCACCTCCTATCACTTTCATTAATACTAATTTTCACACCTCAATATCCTCCCATCAATTACATATCAATGTTTTTGTTGGACCCCATGTAGTCAACAATGTTAGGGTACATCCTACATTCAAATAAAATACATGCTCATTATCTTTCTTACAATCCATTGGCTTCCCTCTATCTCAATTAACACACATGTATCCCACTTATCATGGCCATGTTATTCTACCCATCATTGTTGGGTAACTTTCTATTATCTACTATTTACTAATGGATCTATAGTTACACACTATGAGATGTTCTTAGGACTCCCTTAGCTCTAGGATGCCAAATTTTTGCCTTCTATTGTTCACTTGTGTCTTAAGTTTATCCATGAGAGACATCTTATCACTATTCGAGGAATCCCACCATAGAAACCTTTGTACTATTCCCCTCTGGAAATCCCATCTTCAGTTACTCCTAGTGCATCTTCTCCCATCCATGATGGCTCCTTAACATTGACTACTTATATGGTATCTGGATCCCTTACTCCTCTCAAAACACCTTTTACACATCCATTTCAGTTTCCTTCACACATGGATGTCACTCATAGGCCTAGTCATATCTATCAATCACATAGCCCATCTCATAGGGGAAGATCTTCACATAGGTGGGATGTTTCACATGCTCCATATAGACATATTTCACACTTTATTTCTCCACATTCTCAATCTAGACCTATCCCATATACTTGGACTCATTCACTCTCCCATGACCATAAGATCCTAGACAATATTCACATGCATACTTATTTTACATCAGTCGATCATGGGCCCTAGCCTAGTACTATCACTATATAGATCATTTTGGAATTCATACTTTGGGGCATCCTAATTCCTCCACACCACCCGATGACACACTCTTGTTCCTAGTTCATACTTGAGTGTTGAGGGTTTCTTCATATGGACCTCACTTTGCACACATACATCGGGGGGGAATCCTTATTCCCCCCTTTTAGATGGTTTTATTTCACATATATGCATTCAAAATTCCAAAAAACATTAGCTTAGATATTTATTAGCTGTTGTCTTCCTTTCTTATACTACTCTATAATGCACGTTTTCTTAACATATTACTATAGTCCATAGTATGTTGTATCATTTTTTATACATAGGTGTGCATTAACATGGTATCTTGAAGTGAATACAGGTCACTTACAGGTTATTACATGATATATGATACTTTTCCTTGTCCATTACTAGTCCTACTGAAGCTCGTAGGGGCATCTACCTTTTTTCTACTTCCTATCAAATGTTATTGTTGCAATATTTCACATTTTCATTCATATATTTAGATATCACACTGACACATAATATTTATCTTCCCTAACATGCTAATGGGTGCTTCATGTGTATAATTTTTCTTGTAAGACTCCTTCCCATCATGACTATCTAATTTACTTATACCTTGTTTGTCATTATTTTTGGGCTATGCCCTATGTTTTCTTGATTTCCTTATTTGCAAATTCCTTAATGGCATTGATTGGATTGTGACATTCTGAGCGGTGTCCTATCTATGTAACCAACTACATATTATGTGATGTTTTTTATTTTCCCTATATGGCTTTACTTGTTACTATTTCAGTGTGTATTGCTTGTTTATCACTAACACTTGTATGCTAACATGTTCCCATTGTTTTACTTATGCCATGGTAACTACCATACGTAATCCCTCTCCCCTCTACAAGATTCCTATATCAGATGTACACATCAGTTTCATTCTTCCTTGTTTGGTCTTCATTCAAATTTCTTCATCTCACACACCCCAAATGATTGGGGGAAGACATTAGGTGAACATTTTCACCCTCCCATCATTTATAGACATAATTACAAAAATATAGCTAATATGAACAAAACATAAATCAATTATAGAAAAAGGACAAGAAAAAACATGATCACAAAAATTTAGCATAGACACAAACACCTATATCAGAAAGGAATGCCTAGGAACTTATGTCCTAATTGGGTGCTCTTCTCCTAGGTGAAAAATAGGTATATAGAAGTTTCAGAAGTTGTATAATCATATTTTTCTCAATTTTTAGCATTGACACAACCAATTTCATATTGTAATCAGTTACTAACACGAGCTAACTACTAATTTAGGAACAAAATTAGGAACTAAGTAAAGGAATGACACATAGGGGATATGTAGGATAGTGATATGCCTAAAGCCTTTGTGTCACCCAAGGTAAGTTACAAATTGTGTTTGTGATCATTTGCAGTGGCACTTATCCGTAGGGAATCATTAATGGTTGGAGGGTAAAATAGAACGCTCTCCCAATACACTTCCCCTTAGTAGAGAAAAGATGCCTAATTATAAAGATTAACATCGAGACGTTCAAATCCCTAGTTTAGAAAAATTATATCCAAATACTTCGATTTATTCCAACCATCTCCTAAGCATCAGGTCTACAAGCAGGAAAAAAATTCTACCCCTTTCTCTTTCAACACTCCTGGTGTACTCTAGCCTCTTGGTTTAGATTTTCCAATATGCATTTCCATTCTTACATATTTTCTAAGTTAAAGTTAAATTACATTTACATAGAGAATTGAATACACTTGTTTTCTTTTGTAAGTTCTATCCTATCCTAACAAATAAAAGGCACACAAAAAACCATGAATCAACTCTCGAGCATGCTCTAGAAAAGACAAGATTCTAAGGAACTACATGCATGCATCACCATCACTCCATGCACACAAAGGTCACCCCTATGACTCTTATCCTTCCCCCACCTTAGAATTTGATGGTACACATATTGTACTATTCCATTTGTCATGTTAAAATACTCATTCGGCGTGCTATTGGGTACAATCTTCATTAGACTCTCCAAGGTACTCTTTTCTGTTCTACTTTATGTTATTGAATCCTTATTCACAGCATAAACTGGGGTCAAATGTAGTCACTAAATCAATCACTTACTATAAACATATAGCCTCTAAATATTTCATTTATATGCATGATTCCTAAGTAAGATAACTACTCATTAACACATCTTTACTTTACTTTGACATTGCTTTTATCATTTTCATATCTATTGCTTGTTATTTCTGATTGTCAACTTATTGTGTTACACACTAGTCGACATATTACTTAATTTGATTTCATTGTTTTATTCTTCTAACTCTCTATATAGGACCGACCATTAGGGACACAAGAACTTCGGTGCTACTGTCCAATTTGGGCACTTTTTTCTTCTTTATCTCTTTTTCATATCTTTTAGGTCTTACTTATTTATTGTCTTCTCTTATCACCCTTGGTTTTCCCTTCACTTGTTAATGACGAAACTTAAGCAAAAGAATCATATATGAGGGAGAAAGAATTCAAGAGACACATGCATCTACACAGAGCTAGTATTTTCTATCTACTACATCAATGATTGTATGTTGGACCACATACTTCACTCCATAGGAGGGTTTATTCTAAATTCCATGCCACAAATTTACATTTGGGACGATGTAGTTGTAGTTTGTTATCTCTTTGTGCAACTAGATCTAGGGTATCATATCTCAAGGGACACTATTCCAATCACAAACACAAAAAAACTACATAGACTTTGAAATGTAGTGCAGTGCTTGGTGATAATCACATTGGGGTGATTACCGAGGATAATTTGACTCAAGCGTTTGAATTATTTTATTAATTTAATGTGTTCTTGAGTACTATGCAATAATTATTTTCTAGGTTACACAAATTTGATGCGGAACACAACGAACAAGGAGCACCACTGAGCGACACAGAAGAAACCAGATCCTGAGAACTTCTGGAGACACCAATTCCTAGAACAGACACAAATGCCTAGTTGACCCTATCCTATTCCAGGTCCTCATATCCCCAGCATTGTTGCAATCCTGTTCTAGAACTAGAGCTTATACAACGTAGAATATGCCTTTTCAACTTATACTCAAGTCCAGAATCAGTTCAAACCTATGGTGGTAAGATAATTCATTCTCAAAACCCTATCTATCAGTCCTGCTTGCATTTACTTTGCATGATCCTATTTTAATACTGTAATATCTATCCGATCATCAATGTCCTTATCTTATATTTAAATTTTATTAAATCAGTAACGAATTTAACTATAAATAGGCTTGAGATTGCTTACATTTTTAGTTTAGTTTCAAAATTTAGGCTAGTATTCTAAAAAGAAGAGAAAAAGAGTTTAATTATAGGGTTGTACAAAAATAACATCGCATATGAGGAAGCCACGACTCCATGTGGATGCACAACAATGTACTAGAGAGGATTCAATCTCCAAATATCAAAGTAAATGTTGAATGCAAAACCAATTATGACCCGATTCACAGTTCTAAATACAACTAGAAGTTGAATGCCCAGTCCAAATGCAGTCAAGAGTAATAAACACATTTTGAAAGAGGTGGATATTTGGAAAATAATGGTTGTTGATCTACACATGTATACTCTTGTAGGAATATATATTGCACAGTATTACACATTGATTAGAATTATTTACATACAAAATAGACATGATATATTATATCCTAGGTCCCTCTAATACTCATGTGTTTTCTGTAAAAGTTAGAAACAATATCAAAAATGTTAAAATGACAAATGAATGATTTATAATTTTATTGGACACTTGTTTCTTGTGTATTGCAATCATATTTATAGGATTTTTTTGGAAAACACTAGATTGTGTTGGTTATGTGTCTTCCTGTTTTAATGGGCACTACCGAATGTGAAGTTGTGATCCAAAATAAATTGAATACATGATCATGACTAATTTTCATCTTCATGCATTCACATATAATCATTATTAACATAGGGAAAACATACACACTCATGACCACATTTTCTCTCACATAAAGCTAAACATGTGTATTAATATTACAAAAGGATATGCCTACCATTTGTATATAATTTTTTAATAATTGCATTACGTGGGTGCTAATGCAGTTATTATTCAAAGGAAATAAAAAATATGTAATTTATTTTAGTTTTCATTTGTTGTGGTATCAACTCTTGTAGCATATTGCAATGACATTTTCAAGGTCAAGTGAAGGTAGGTACACTTGCTAGATAAGTGAAAATTCATTTTATGGGTAGATCAAACTTAGCTATACAAGAAGAAATATATTGATATAGCACAAGTTGGGGGTTTTATTCTTGTTACAGTTATGAGTTACAATTTATATCTACATTTCAGTGGTAGTATTAATCATAGGCCTTGTTATGCATAATCTGGTAGGTATCTTTAACGGCAATGGTGGCCTGCGTTAACATTTGAGCCGTAACCTGCAGTTTGGAAAGGGTAAGTTGGAATGTGTAGACGTCTTCCTCGGCTATAATTTCTGTGCTATGGGCACGAGCTTTGATGGACTCGCACATGAGTTGGTGAAGGGTACTAGTGTCTTATTCGATCTTGGTAGCTAATTTGTAGAAAACATCATTGTGGTTGTTCCGTTGAACTTTATTTAGTGGGGGAGAAGCAGTACCTATGAACAATAGTAGTATTAGTATAGTAAACAATGTCAATAGAGGAAAATTTAATTTTATAAGGTGATATTTTATTTTTTGTAATATTTATATATATGGGCTTGTACCTGAGTGTGCAGTCACAGTTGGCATTGGCATGTGGGCACGTTTGGTTGGAAATTGTAGTGTTGTTCGGGTGTTGAGTTACACATGGTTTAGCATTGTTCTTTGTAGGGGTGATTTTTGGAGGGTAGTAGATGGACCTACACATAGTAATCATATTAGAAAAATGGGTACTACAAGTAGTGGTAGGTGTAGTGTACCAGGTAGAAGGGGAGGTGCAATGGAAAATATGGTGGGGGCGGTTCAGTTTTATAAAGGGGTTGTGGTAGTGATTTTTAGGTAGATCTGGTACTCGGCTTCTCTCTGATTGGACACATATTTGTTGAATGTTATGCGTGTGTACTGTGAAAATGAGAAGAGAGGAGAAATAATCAAGTTGGAAAGGGCCTGCACTCGGGAAATAACAGTAAATGTGAGCCCTTGTCGATCGGTGCCACCAATGTCTATTGTGGCTTTCTTGAGAGTCATTCCTTGTGCTTTGTGAATGGTCAGCACCCATGCCATCTTAAGTGGGATTTTTTGGTAATTGTGTCTTGTGATGGGAGGGATGGGTACGTGGTTTGGGTTGTTTATATCTCAGAGAGGACCTAAGTATTCAGTGAATTTGACAACTACATACAGTGGGATGTTGGGGGGTTTTTCGGGTTCTTTGTAGACTATGCATACAACTTTACTAATTGTGTCATTGATTAGCTTGACTTATATCCATAGATTTACTGATAATATGATTTTTTCTTCTTCACAGAGTAGGTGGGTGGGCTCTAATTATGTAGGGGCAACGGGTAATGCTTAGAGGAATCATGGTATCATCGGTGGCTAAGAGTATTAGGAAATTTTAGGACTTTGAGTATGTATTTGTTATGGACTGATGCCGGTTTGTTGGTAGAATATAGATGTGTGTGTATTTTAAATGTGTTTTGCTCCTCTATTGTAATATTTGGTGGGGCCCTGCTCATAAGAAGGTTCCACTCATCTTTTGTTGCATCTACGTTGTGGAGATTTGAAAGTAGGGATTTGAATTAGGCCTGTGTAGGTGTATTTCTGTCTTCCCGGAAATTAATGTCTAGCACTATTACTATGGTGAATTTTTTTCACAAGGCATGGCCAACCGCGCTACTTGCATACATTGGCACATCATTAATAAGAGGTAGTTATGGGAGGTCGTTGACAAGGATGACAGAAAAATTTCCAAAGTGTTTATCTGTAGCCTTTGTGAAGGCTTAGCATAGTTGTGTGTTGATATCATTTAGCATCCGCGAGCCAATTAAACTCATTTCATCAATTAATATGTAATTCACATATTGCATCTTCTCTTGGAAGTGGAGTAGTGTTTGGCTCTAAATTGGTTGTACATCATGGATTGGAATCGAAAGGCATGTGTGGATAGTGATGCCTTTAATATGGAAAGTTGTGACACTTTTTGGGGCTAGGAGTAGTATATGGACATGGTGTGCAGGGTAAAGTGATTGTAGGACATATGAAATTTTCCTAATTAGATACAATTTACCAGTGTCAGATGTACCAAAAATAACCATTTTGAGTGGAGGCACAGTGGGATTTGTAGTGGCATGGCTCCTAACAATTTGTAGAGTGACTTGTTGAGTAGATAACAAGTGTGGTTTGGTATTGGGTAGGGATATATGCATAAGTGGGGGTAGTTGAAGTTGATTTGTTTGATAAATTTCAGGCCTATTTCCTACAAGGCGTGATCTAGGTGACAGTCTCCCAAATTGCGGGTGGTGTCAAATTCTCATAGGCTTAACATAGCAAGGTTGTCCATTTGTATAACACTAATTGGGTGGATGCAAGAAAACAGTTCCCATTCTTCCATTTTTTCTATCTTGGAATTATCTGTTTTAGTGTCCGAGTTATTATCTATAAGAACATCAATCTCAATGGATGCTCTTTAAACATGTCAGGACTGATAAGAATGTTGAAATAGTTCCCATTTTTGTCAAATTTCAAAATTTGTAGCACCTATGTCAGCTTGAATGCTTCACAACGGTTTGTATAGAATCAATTCACTGAAGCAGAACATTTCATGTTGATGAGTCACGAAGTGGAATAGCTAAGTACCCGGGGGTAAACACATACTATAACTATTGTGGGCTGCAATCACCATTGGCTAGCACACCTGTGTGCATTGTAAGACCAGGATCCACATACTTCTATGAGTAATAAGCCTTAGAGGGATGTCGGGTGTTATATGTAGGATTGAATAATTATTGGGGTTGCAGTATGCCCTGTGGTAGGGGTTATGATGTGCTTGAATACTTTTTTCCATACTGATAATGATAGTAAGCGGCGGATGCAGACAAAAAGGAGCATTTTTTGTAACATGTGACGTGTTTTTTGGGCCCCAATGTCACAGTCTACTAACATTTATGTTATAAACATGTTGTAGGCATGTGTGGCCAAACTATGTAGTGTCGTGTCATCTGAAACTCTGGTTAGCATGTGGTGATAGATTTTAGATATTTTCTCTTATTTAGCTATGTATTTTGCTATATAACGCAGTACTGCATGTTAAGAAGTTAGTAGTTGACATTCAAGGTTTACTCGCCAAATGTGTAGCATATTGGCGTTATGAATGTTGTCGTTGTCATCATTATGTGTTGGTGTGTACATAGGTTGTCCTTTTTCAGTTGCGAGTAAGATGGAAACAGCTTACAGGTGCCAAGGTGTTTTGTACCGACACTATAGATGGGGGCCTATTTTCCCCAGGCATGTATTTTTTGAGCATTTATTATTCCTTTGAACTCAATTAAGAAGGTCGTTGTAATCAGCTTTAGCACAAGTTGACTGAATAGCTGCAGTGTCTAATAAATGGGGGTCATCGAAAGGGTCATAGTACATTCTGGGTACACCTTATGGCCCTATCTTTGGGTTCTATGCCATGACGTAGGTGTCAAAGGATGCCTTAGTGGCCTGTACCTAATTGGGGTTGATCCAAACTAATGCAACCATGTTTGGTGCATCTTCCAACCATAAGAAGCCATGTATATGTGGTGAGCCTCTATGTTTCCATTCATATCTGCACGAAGAATGGGCACCGAGGTTTAATGTGTTAATTAGGCATAGTAATGTAATGAATTAAATTAATTTGAAAGCGGCATTACTTGTACCAATAATCTTGGGCATGGAGGGTTTTTTCCAGGATTTCCTCACAGAAATACGTGAACTTTTGTTTTTATATATACAGTAACAAGGTGTGGATATGTAATGATGTTGTTAACTCTCCAGGAGTGAGTTGTTGTTGCTATTAGGGGATGTGTACCAAGAATAACCCTATAGAGGTCTATCCATTTGGTGTCTGCGTCACTTAGACTGAATCAAAGAGTGAGTGCTCCCAATTATAGTATCATGTTTGTTAACTCGGCACAAAATTTATCCCAGTAGGCTCTTGTATTGCGTAATTTGGCACCAAACCACGTGAATTTTGTAGCTATTTGCTCATCTGTCTAGTATTTTAAGTATTTATGAAGTTCACCTACTTTGTTTGGTAGGTCATCATCAATGTATTTCTTGGAAAATGCAGGTGAGGTTTCCTAAGTAGTGTTGCATCATGAAGTTTAGCAAAAAATATAGGAACCGTGGGTGACTACCACACCTATTATCATGGTACCACATTAAATATAGTGCATACTCATGCATATATACAACACATTGTCGAGGCTTCTTAAACATTTATACGCTTGTTGGAAATAGAGTAGGAAATTCCATAGAGAGCAAGCCTTCTTCAGTATAATCATTGATTGGCATTGTGCTAATAATAGGCATATCAACATAAATAATTGGGCTAGATGTTTTTTTGCTACAAGTACTGTTGTATTTCCTCGGCATCTATGCATACATTCGGGAGAGAAGGTATGAATGATGACTCAGGCACAGTCTCATTTTCTGGGTCTGCAGCTACATTGGATACAACTTCAGCCATACTAACAGTTGTAGAACATAGTAGTAGTGGGATTTGATGTAACCTGCTAGCAATATTTGTGTATAGCTAGGGCAGTAGGGAGAGTGTGGCCTCATCAACTCTAACATATTTATAGTAAGTTTCATGGGATATTTTGTAGCGCAATACAGCGCTGACCTGATCCCTGTTGATAAAGCACTTGTACATTTTGTTTGTATCCCCTTTTCTTTTCAATACTAGAATGTCTAGGTCTTCAATATGACAAGGTAGGAATTTTCATATAGATGAGATGTCTTGTGGAAAGTTGATGGTGTGGCCACAATATTTATATTAGACCCAATGAGCGTGTGTTAAATGTACTATTGGGTTAATTCTTACGATTAACATTTCTTCAACTTGTGTTAGCCTAACCAAGACTTTAGGCTAGGGACCCAAATCCATATTATTCCACTTGGAAATCTAATTCTCAGCATGCTCATTATTACACCTAAACCATGTGTTATTGCCATCACGAATCTCAACTTTCATGCTTGGGTAGGATCCATGGAAAATAAATCAGATGGACATATTCCCTAATGCATCTATTTTAGCATGGAAGCTTGTATGGGAATTAGAAATACCTTTTGCAGTCAGGTTTCCAAAGGGGTTGTTTTCCTTCTCGCTTTGTTCAGGTTCCCATAGTATGTTGGTGGGTCTTTTCTGTGCCTAGTATGAACTTCGGTGGTGCCTATTTATTTTATCTTTTTTCTCCCTGTAACGTTGCCTACGTACTGCATTGTCACTTTCCTTACTCTCGTCAGGGGAAAGTTTTGTTTTACCATGGTTGCATTTATCCGCCATTACCCCGAACAATGTATTACGAAACCTACATAGAAGATGTAGAAATTAGAGCAACTACTTGTGGCAAGGTTGTATAACATGTGTGTATTTGTTTTAAAAAGATAACAATTTGTAAGGATTTTGTTTAGTTGTTTTCAAAAGTGTACAATGTTTTACTATAAATCAATGCATATTCTACTAAATTAAAATGTAGATACGTGGGTTGCTTTTCTAAGGGGATATTAAAATGGAGCTTGTATGTTGTTAAAATAATTTATGTGCAGCTGCCTACAATTGACCATTTGCTATGTAGTAAAGGTTTAGCATAGTGGCACAACTTTAGGTATAAAGGGACCAAAATACTGTGTGTGGAGGTTGAGAATTTATTGTGTTTTTCCATGTCCTGCTCCAGGTTTTTTTTGACATATTTATGCACTGTGTTAAGGTTTCAATCCATTTCACAAAGCTTGTCATATTATGGCTATTATAATGCCAAAAGCACATTGATGGGAGGCATGTGAACAAAATAGTCAATTATGATATCTTATGTATAAGGTATCATAACTACCAAACATTTTTTGGTTGTTTTGTGTTGTGTATTTATATCTCACAGCATCGTAAGGCAGGGCTAAAGTTTGGTGTTGTAAAAAGTAAAACTAAAAAACTAAAAAAAAAATACTATGTACCACTTGGTGAATAGTCGATTGTCATTTGCTATGTACACTAATAAATTTATATTTATTTGTTTTTTTTTTAAATGATATATATATATATATATAGAACTATAAAGATTTATGGTAACTAGCTAACACTTATTTTAATTTTTTATTATGGAGATATAGTGGCGAATGGTTGATGTATTGCATAACGTACTGGTTTTTGTGCCAAGAATAAGTATTTTCGGATAATGTTTTTTTATGCATCTCGTAATGGTGTATTATACTCATAATAGAACACAAATAACAAAATAATGATTAAAAAATGACAACTATTACTCGTGCTCACAAACTCACCTAGATTTGAATGGACTAATTCTATACTTTCCTTTCACCTGCTAATAAGTTCTTCCCACATCCACTCCACATTTCCTTTATTTTTCATAAATTATCAGGAAATTTCACTTTATGTTTGTGTAGTTAAAATAATATTTTTTTACTATAAGAAGATACATTGTTTTTTATGTTTTAGCTGAATATGGCCCTCACTAAGGAGTTGTTTTCTTACCCCATTATTTGTAAACCAAACTGAGCCACTTAGAACTTATTATGTACCTATAAAAATCCTAATTTCAAACTGATCTTCCTGTGTACAAGTACATTTTAGACTTGGTTTTATTAAAGCATACTATATGTACGCAAATTGTATATTAATAACATGAATACTATGCAAGCCCTACTATTTTCTTAGGCAGGCCCCATTGCTTATTTAAATATTTTTCTTTAGACCAAATCATGCTCTTAAAAAAACCCATTTAATAGGATTGTTTACCTACCTACTTTGTTCTATTAGTATGCTCATAGAATTTTTTTGGTATAATTTGGGTCCATATGATCATCAATTGATCTGATTTATGTTGATTGTGCTTGCTTGTTTTTTTTGAATTCTTAGTAATTTTTTTTCACTTTACTCAATAATCTTGAAAAATGGTTTTTATGAAAGGTAGCATACGTAAGCCATTCCTTCTTGAAGTTGCATATTCCAAAAGAATGTGGTGAAGAGTGGTAGGAAGATATAGGATTAGGGATGCAAGTAACAGTTGGTGAGAAAATATGGGTGCAGATAAACAGAGGTCCTTAAGAAATAGAGGTTGTTAGAAAAAGGTTGTATGTTAAATTTATTACACGAGGTAAAATTACTAAAACCAACCTTTTTGAATGTATCTCCTATTGAATTTGAGCTTTATCCTATGGATTTGTTCAAAGTAAGATAACAGTACTTTTTAAAAAGTATATTTTAGAAGATTGAGTAGCAACTATCTATACGATGTTGTTGCAGTTCTTCCAAACCTAGTTTTTCTATGTCTTTAAAAACATATATTTGTTTACTTTTACTTATGTTGAAAAAAGTACAAGGGGAATGACATAGTAACAAGAGATTGCTTTACATATGCACCCTTCGCGTATGTTTCATATTCCAATGGTAGCCGCTACAGATTTACATGGCTTATAATTGTTAAACAACTACAAAACTGGACACTATGCTGGAAGCAAAAGAAAATATACACACATGACACCAAACCAATGATTATTTGTTTGTTACCCTTCATTGCATTCAACCTACAATCAACGATTGTTGTCATCTTATCCTACTTTGGATTTGAGGTTATTTATATATTGGCGTGTAGTCAACCGACACCAATTTTTTGGTGGAGTCATTTTAGGTTCAGTATCTCCGTCGCATCTTGCCTCAAGATTCTCGCATATTCTTATGTCTTCATATAACATACATTGGATGTTGCGTGCACGCGATATTGCATCAAAAAGGAAAGGGTTTTTTGTTTACAAAGTGTAGCTACTGGTGCTGCCAATGTCTCCATTAATTAGACACAAAAATGGGGAGAATATAACTTTAAACATACTAGTATGATAAATATTTTCACACAATTTTCTCATAATTTTGCCTACGTATACTCAAACCAATGTGGACTAAGATAGCCAGGTTCTGCACAGATAGAACAATAGATTTGTGGTGCATGAAAGAAATTCCTATATTGAGTTATGAGAGGTCCATTACGGAATCTACAAAACACGGATGAAATACAGGGGTGGAACAAAAATAATGGCCCCAGAACAATACAATACTAGTGAAATGTACCATACTAACTTCGTTGTAAGTTAGAAAATAGTTTCGTAATAGGTTACACATACAAAATTTTAGCATTTCAAATTAACAATCTGGTCTACTAATCATTTTTAATAGTTTGTTAAAACAAACCAATGTGGAATTAGATAGCTAGAAAGTTACTAAATGCAATAATAATACAAGAAACAGTTCTTGGCCTGCATTGACGACTGTGGGGGGGTCATCTTAGGGCCCTCTGATACTAAATGGAAATTAAAGTCTATAGTGGATTATGAAAATTCTATTTACAAATTTACAAAACATAATTGATATTAAGTGGGTAATTAGATTTATGTTGTGTCGTGGGATGGAAAAGTCATCTCCTATTACCAACGCCATTTCTTACTGTCAATATCATTTACTATTACTGCTTAGTATGTACTATATTCAGTATAGTTATGTAGGTAAATGTCAAAACTAACTGTGGCACATCATACATTTTATTTGATCAGAAGTGGGGTGAAATCCAAATCGGTAGTAATATGTACTTTATTACATTTATTGAAGGAGGCATGGGAAATAATAGGTGAAATTTTGCGAGTGGGGAAAGCGCATATTGGTTTTGACCACAGGCCTTACCATAAAAAGTCTATAATTTTTTGATACATTATTAGTAATCCAAACAAAGCAACCTCAATAGTAGAGGGTCAATTTTATGAATACAAATGTGGTGCATGTGCTTTTATGTCCCTTGAATATAGTGACGGTGTATTCTGATTGCATTTGGGAAAAATGAATACAATTCTTTCCTTCTGAGAATAAAAGGCAACTATAAGCTGTGTACAAATAATTTTGTATGGTACAAAAAAGTACATTAGATTACAAGGAAAATGTGATACCAAAAAAAGGATGTTGTAGATGTGCACCCTTCTCTTATGTGTCGCATTCCAATGGCAGTTGCTAGAACAAAGTATATGTGTATTTATTTAACATATTTATATGTGGGTAAGTTAGCCATCAAGGGGTGTTGGCATCTAACAAAGCATTGACATCAACATCATGTGTGGGCGAGTCCCTTTTTTCAGTAGCATGTATAATAGTACACTTGAGTTGTTCATTCACATTATATAATTCCTTTTTAGTTGGCAAAACAAAATCATACTTACTGAAAAGGGCATATTCTAGCATTATAGGGAGTTGACCAAACAGTTGGTCTATGTGGTACAAGGCCTACACACATACACCCATTATGCTCATACCAACATCCTCAAAAGCAGTTACCCATAGTATGTCTGTGGTATCTTCTAGTAATACATTCAATGCATATCTGTACTAACATTATGGGAAGTCTATGTTACACTTAGGACAATGCCATGTGTTTCCATCTGTTGGCACCACCTTCTTGTGACATTGTTTACTACTAGCCACATTTGTGCACGGTGTATAGAAGAAACTACTAATATTAACATGAATAATAGTAGAGGGAAGTCAAACCTTAGTTGTTACCTACAACTGTGCTAGGTCATGAGCACTAGCAATATCTATGGTTTTTAGTTCGACGTTGCTTAAGCTCATCGGAACATGCTCGTTGGACTTTGAGGCAGACTAGCTATGCAACTGCTCATCTTCTGGAAATATAAGGTTCATGAAACATTGGGAGTTCAACCCTGTTGAAAGTGACCTACCATTAAATGAGGTTACTTTAACCCGTTTCAGGGCCAAAATTACCCCCTCAGTTATGCCTACACAATGGAGGTCATTCAATAAGTTTCCTTCAGTTTCACAAAATATTCCCAATAGAGTAATGCCGATAGAATGCTTAGAAGTGTTGCATATGGATATGGTGCACTTTTTGGTTTCTTTTCCATCCCCTCGATGGATGGATGAAGTTTCAGAGACATCACCTACTAGTCCAATCACATTTATCTATGTATTAATATCTATATCCTTAATAGTTGTTATCTTGGTAAATTGAAATTTTTCAAACGGTATGTTGTTTTTCTCATCAGAACACATTTGAAGCATGGATTTTTTGTTTAGTATTATTTCCCACAAACTATCGCACTGGATAAATTTTTGGCTGGCATATTTTAAGCTACCATTAGATATATTGTAAACCTACCCAAGTTGTACGACCTATAATAAAGTAGTTGCAATATTTTCAAAGGTTGTTAAAGTAACATTATCCCCGACAGCATCTGCAACACTGAAATTGAACACCTAGCTTGGACCCCTGTTGTTAACGAAGTGGTGTACATCCCCGTTCCTCGTCACATGACCTCTAATAGTCCACTTTGGTTGGTATAGATTTAATTTTTTTATAGCCGTGATCACAAGACTAGCAGGAACAACAACATCTTTTCCTCAAGCACCACGACCAATGCTTTTGGGGTCGAGTCCTAGGGTATACGCCAAGCTAGTACCAACCATTGTGAAGTTATCGGGTGTTTGAATGGGTCACAAAAAAACTACACACACACATATGTTAATACCATAAAATAAAGCATAAAACATATATAACAGAGTATGAGCCAAATAAGTTATGTACATCGAGGGGGGGAGCACACCCCAAAAGAGACATGAAACTATTTATAAGAAGATACTTTATTACACTGGGGAAACACGGTATACATAGGCACATGTAAATGTTTAGGCCAAGGTATGTGTGGGTCGCAGGCAACCAATAGAAAGTCATTACTAAATGAGTGGCAAGCGCATTGTATAAGCTTGCATTGAAGGTGAGGTGCCTTTGCTGGTGCCCGTATGCATCTAAAAAAATGCCAAATACGTTTCCATAACCCTTTTATTGTGAACAACACTACCATGTGCAATGAATTAAACATGTGCATTTACATGCACTGCATAGATGTTATGTACTATATTTAGAAAACATGACCGTATACAGCCTACAAAACTCATATCCAAAGTTGAGGAATATGTAATCAGATCAAGTATCTAATGTGCTCATGAAAGTAGCCAGTCGTAAACCGAAAACACACTGGAATGGATGTAGTATAACAGAGCAATTGGAACCAGGGTTGGTTCTAAAAACATAGCTCGGAACATTGAACTGATACATTTACATATAAGCGATTTTAAATGGTTCTTTTACAGACTGATCTACTAAGACCGTGTAACTGGTTAGCCTACATCGTAATGTTAAATTCAAAGTACCATAGGAGTAGATCCATCCGTAATGGACCTCAAGCCACATTTAAACAGTAAATAACAAATTCGGATGATATCTATTTATTATCAGATGCCTAAACTATATACAAATGTATATAGGTTTTTTTTATAACTTACAAGTTTGGTATATTCCTTTGCAATTCAGATAGTAATTTCAAATAATCTTTACAAAGAGTCCTCGTATAAAGAGGCAAATTGAAAGGAAAATCTAACCTAAGCAATATATTGCATGTTTCTAAATAGGAAGGGTAAGGTATGTTTTATGTATAATATCTTTTATAATATTGGAACCTCTAAAATAAATTGTACCCAAGTTTGGGTCACACAGGGACAACAAGTGTCAAATGGGTCCTCAGATGCCGTGGCGCCATAGTTGGTGGCATCAGTTGGATATTCTTGACCTCATTATGTGTCACCTCTCATTTTTCCCACATGCATCTAAAAAACTTTGAAAACGTCTCCAAAACCCCATCTAGGTGCCCAACGGTGCGTAGTATGCCTAAGGAATGTGCTCCTTGAACAACATAAAAACCTACATTACTATAATAATATCGATGTATCATAATAGGAATGGTGGGAAAGCACTATACAAGTACATGCATTTTTTTACCATGCAACATAAGGTCTTCATTGATATTTTGACAAACAATTTGCATGTAAATAAAAACCCAATATATACTTAAATTTATGATTTAACAAAAATAAATTTTTAGAAACATTTCCACAAATGCTTTGCATGTAAATCCAAGATCAACTTGTAGACAATTTTCAAAATTTTCAGCAAGCAATTTACAAACAAAAAAAAATCATACCCACGAGGGCCATGACCCACCATAAAAACCTACATTACTATAATAATATCGATGTATCATAATAGGAATGGTGGGAAAGCACTGTACAAGTACATGCATTTTTTTACCATGCAACATAAGGTCTTCATTGATATTTTGACAAACAATTTGCATGTAAATAAAAACCCAATATATACTTAAATTTATGATTTAACAAATACGGTGCGTAGTATGCCTCAAACAATAAAAAATCATACCCACGAGGGCCATGACCCACCTTATCTTGTTAGGAAATTAAAGGTCATGACAACATTGGGACACATATCTATATTAAATATGTTCAATGCCAAATCTTAACAGAATAACAACAAAATTACAAATTCTGCAAAGTTTAAACAAATATTATTTTGCAGAAACAACAACAAATGCAATGCTTAAAAACAGTAGCCCTAGTAGCACGGACATGGGTAGAAGTATAAGATTTAGAGTCTAGAGCTACACATAAACACCATCAGTGTCATGTATTTATTGTTTATTTAAAGGAATAACTCTTCTCATTCACGTGTTATTTCAAGTAGTTTCACATGTTATGTTGGTAAAATCTTTCCTGTAAAAAATAAACAATGCCTACTATTTACACTATAAATTCATACTATAGAAAAAGGGCATTATAGACAATAATATGAATTTGTTGAGGCAAGTAGATACTCTGATTTGAAATTTAGAAGTGACAAGGTAATTTAAAGATGAGTTACTCAGCTATGTTTTGGCTGTTTATGGCTTGTAGAAGAGGGTTTAGTAGTTGGAAATGGTCTGGATGTGCTTCATCCAGTGTTCACACCAAGAATGATTGATGGCCCCATGATTTTTTCCCTGCCTTATGAATAACTTCAAGCAAAAAGGTTTACCTAATAATCAAAACTAATGTTTTATAATTAAGCTCACATTTACCTAAACATGTGTTGAGTTGTGTGCTCGTAATTATATAAAAGTTTCCATCGTTATTTTAAAGAACATTCAGTTATGGGTGGTTTATTATAATGAGGCCTAAATTCAATGTAACATGGTTGTCTGTTGCCCTCTATTCTTAATGAATTAGTTCAAACTGCTAGTAATTTTTTTTTTTACGTAAATGCCTTAGTGTAAATATCAACCTACCTGGGTTCTCTAATTTCAGTATGAACACCTCATGGTTTCCCAGTGCTCATTTAATATGTTGTTCAGTGCTAGTGTGAATGATAACCTAAATAGTAGCTAAGTTTGACACAATTACTTGTACATTAAGAAAGGATTAGTATATCATAATATAATGTAGGTTGACAATAGATAGTTAATAAAATGGATATTGATAAACTATAGTGACATGTTAATAATACTATTGCTTTTAGCTGATGTTCCCTTATATTATTTGAAATATACGATAGGCATTTAATTAAAATATATTATTTTATATGACACTAAATTGTGTGTAGTTTTCATGTACAATTTACTTTGTAACAGTCAACTTTGGCCAATTTTTTTTTAAAATTGTGTAGTTTTATTAGTCAATTGTAGCCTATTTTACATTTAAGTTTCCTACATGTAGATGACAGAGCCTGTTTTGCATGTTATGTTTCAGACTGCCTACTAAAGGGAAAAAAAGAAACAACCCCCTTTTGAAACATAAGAAAGGGTATAAACGACGTTTAAAATAGCATTTTTTACCAAGGAAAGTAAGCAATTGTGTTGAAGCAATTAATAAAATCCGCATTTCAGATATTTTGGGCTCCTGGGTCACTGATTGCAAAAGCATTCTAGTTATACTAGAATTAGAACTAATAATAATCATGTTTTATATTTTCTAGGCATTTTTTTCCTTAAAAAATGAAATAGTAATTGTGATACTTGAGTAGAGGCTCTAGTCATGATTTTTTTTTTTAACAAATCATCAATAGTTATAGTCGTGTCAGTGCTAATATGTTAGTTATGGCAACTGATTAATTTAGTTTACAATTTGATTTTTAAATAAAACTTTGGCTGTAGTTTCACTTCAGCTCTAAGCTAAAACTTTTAGTTAAACTGGTTGAACCAATGGGAGATTTATTTTTTCATGCGAGATTGAATGCATGCCAATCTATCAAAAACCCCTGATATGTACTCTAAGTGAGATCGATTATCCTTGAATATGATATACAATTTTTTTTCCGTGCGCCCATTACTTCCTATTCATTATGCTTACTACAGATTGACAAGCCATTGAACCATCTGCACAAAACTTACCCTACTTCGGGCCTAAGTTAAATTTTTTAGTTAATCGGGCATGTTCATCTCCTAGGATTGAACCCAAGGAAGTTTACTTTTTTCATATGAGATTAAATGCATGCCATTTGGTCAAAAGCATATGGTCTAGATTCTAAAGCACCTGAGAAAACATATTTCTTCAATGACATGAGCAATTGAGTACTCAATTTAGGTCTCATAAAAAACACCCCTTTTGCTTGTTTGCATGGAATAGTAAATTAAAACACAAACAATCAAATTATTAGAGAAGTCTTTCAAAGGGGAAAAGCATGTCTATTTCAAGGAATAGTTTCAACAACCAAGCCCTGTAAATAGTAGTCACTAGGTGGGAGGCAATGAATAAGGTTACAACTATTTAATATATTAAAATCGTCACAAAAACAATGTATAGAGTCGGGAGCACATCAGGATGCCATTCCACATCATAGAACAAAAGTAAATGAGCAAGGGCAGTGGGATCACTCAAAGTTATATATATATATATATATATATATATATATATATATATATATATATATATATATATATATATATATATATATATATATATATATATATAAAGCTAAATAAGAAGCTCAAACATTAGAGAAATTTCTATTTCGTTCATCGAATATCAAGCATGTGACAGAAAGTACCTAGCAACATATCTTTTAAAAAAAACAGAGGACTAGTTAAGTCCCTGGGAACAAACCAATGGTTCTTCAGTAAAAAAAAAGAAATTAGGGCACAAATGTCAACAACTACTTCTGTAAAATAGAAATTGCTTGCTTCTCCACCTCCCTCTTAGAACAACAATTGATGTTCACCAAAAAATAAAGGAAAAATCACATCCTTGTTTACACAGTTTTATGTTAAATAGCAAGCCATTGGGTGAGCAGCCACCGATGATGCAGGAGGCTAGGTGCAGAGCTGGAAGCAGCAAGTGTAGGCAAGCCCAACGGACAGCTAGACACCCAACAATATGCACACGCTGGAGCGTGGCTCCCCATCAAGCTAAACGGGCCAACCAGATACCATCTGCACCAGTAGCAAATTGGATGCTAAAATGTAGACCACACCGCCCACGAAACCAATGACAAACCAAAATGAATACATGCAAAAGCTAACGGAACATGAGCTGGCACCCAACGACGTTGAAGAAGCACGACGACGAAAATGACACAAGTACCTCCCACTTAAAAAACGCCTAGAGCATAATTAATTCCTATTGTTATCACAAACCACCTCGGCCATTTAGAAGATGCCACGAAGTTCTTTTTAGTCTCATTATATTTTATAAATACCAAGAAAATTTGGCATACAAAATTCAATATGAATTCAACTTGTTTGTGAGAAAGTAATCATGGTTAGTTTCCCGAGGATTACGTTGGATTCTAAGTATGAATCGAATTTAATCAAAAAATAATAATTCGTACACCTTAAACAGGTATTAAAAAATAAAATCAAATTAAAATGTTTTTGGCTTTTTAAGCATAGGGAAGCGGGAAACAATGCGCCTTTGCAGAGTTGGCACGGACAAGTGTACTTACATTAGAATAAAAATAAATTTCCACCAAGTTTATTCCCACATCTGTTTGTTTGTAAGCGTCATGTTTGAAAAAGAAATAAAGAAATTGAATAGTAGGCGACTTTGGTAAACATTATCCCAACTACCACTCGTATCTTCTCATCTTCATCTTCCTCTACAGGATATGGATATATATGGATCTTCATTATCTATCCATCCTTTTCCCAACTAAATTTAATGGTTGACCCAACGGATTACATCAAAAATTATTCCATGACTCATAAGAATGTGGCTCTTACAGTGACCGGCGGATGGCGTCGTCACATTTTCCCAAAAAAACAAGAAGAAAAGAAGCAGGTATTCGTTGAGAAAAAGTCAATTACAGATTTGCTCACCATTTCTGCACTGCACTGCACTCTGCACAGTAATAAGTAATTTTTTTACGAATTTGGCTGTTGTTGGCATTGAGAAGGCATGCACACGACGACGTGCTGCTTTCATTTTCCCCGGGTAAATTAAATTGAATTAAGTCGCCTGTTTTATCCTGTGCCTGAAAGGATTACTCTCAATTTTGTCATTTTCATACCCACCAAACATCAACTAGTCTTAAGAAACTACCAGTCACACGTAGACCACCCTGCCTCGCATCATTATTATCATATATTATTGCTCACAGCCTGCTCATATTCTTGTGCTCTGCTCTCCTAAAAATATAACTTCCTATAATTTTGTACTGAGATCAAGATGGAATACAGTGTCTGCATGTCCTCAACACGAGAAGAGAGCTGCACATCTCAAGGTATTTACTATTTACTATTTACGCCCCCTTTAGTCCAGTTTTGTCTTAAACAAAACTCAAAATTTTATCTGTTGCATTTAATGGGCCAGTTTTTTTTATTTGGAAAAAGGAATTTACTCATGTTGGTGTGATTGGAACTGTTTTTGCAGTGAAATATGAGCGGCAATACTATTGTGACATGTCTGCAGATGAAGAGGATCTTATCATCAGGCTTCACAATCTTCTTGGAGACAGGTCAGCTTCCAATGTTTTCACAATGTGATTTTCAGGAATTGGTAGGGAAGAAAATAGATTGTTGTATGCTATCAATGTATAAACACCCAATGCTCCAAGATCGCCTTATCCAGTCAATGTGTAAGTGCTGGATTGTTCACACACTTTAACACCTTCAACTGATGGGTTGTTTACCACTTTTCCATACGTTTGACTGTTTGACTGTGACGGAAGAATGCATTGATTATTTGTGCTAATTGGCCAATGCTACCACCCCAACCCAATTTGAGTTGAACAGTGATGACAATAGATTGTTGAATGTTATCAATGTAACACCCAATGCTGAAGGAATTTAAGTGGTGGGCTGTTCATCACTTTTAAATGTGTAAGTGGTAAGTTGTTTACCACTTTAACACCTTTAATTGGTGGGTTGTTTACCATTTTTTACATACTTTTGACTGTTGAATTATAAAAAATTAGCCATGAACGCATTGATTAATTACTCTAATTTGCCAATGGTACCCTAAACAGTAATGAATTTTTCCTTTCTGGCTTTGGTATCTTGATTACATTGAGTGGTTTTGGGTTTGTAGGTGGTCATTGATTGCAGGGAGAATTCCAGGAAGAACAGCAGAGGAAGTTGAAAGGTACTGGAAAGTAAAAACGGAGGCCGCGTATAACCGCCATGGACGCTCTTGTGGAAAGAATAATAAAAAGAAGGAGATAGTGAAGCCTGTGTGCAGTAGGCTTCAGCCATCCATTGAGAGCACCCCGAGTTGGTTGCGAGTCAAAACTGGTTTTGTTAACTATCATTTGCTGGCAAAGCATTAGAACAACAATGATTTGTATTCCTATTTATTCCACCCGCAACATTTCTAATGTTTTACAACCTTCCTTTGTTGAGTTCTCATATCATTTTCTTAGCATATTGAAATTTTAATCTAATTCGTTATACTTTTATATTAATTGCAACAAAATCTGGCATCTCCTCTTCAAATTAAAATCGAACTCAATAGTTTTGAAGAGGAAATGATAGACAACAGAAGATTTGAAAAGGATATCGGATTTATTGTTATGTTGGTGATTATAATTAGAAAAAGGGGGGGAGAAAATCTAAATATTTAGTTGAAGAAGACCCCCTTATTATTAAAAGAAAATCAGTACAACCAAACTTTTGTGAACCGTTTTAGTCCTCTTTTTGTACATACGAGTCTAAGGGAGACAATCAAAAGAAAAAAGGATAAGGTTTAATGAATTGATTAATTATTTGAGAAAGGAACTAATTAATTAGTAACATCATTCATAGGTGCTTGTGGAAGGCTGTCAGGCACTCATCCAGCAATAATTTGACTCAGAAACTACCCTTCATAAAATTCTTGCACAAAATTATTATATATCCCAATTTTTTAGTCATCTTTTATTTTTTTTTAAATGTTTATTTTATATTTTAACATCATATTCAAAGGAATGTTAAGATTCAAAACAAAAATAAAAAAGACTAAGAACTATATATCTTTAAATTTGATCAACACAAATTCGCATATCTTTGACTCATCAATTTTTTCATATATTTAGCTCCATTTGAGCCCTTCTATTGTAGATTTATATTTATCAAATCATAAAATATATGAAACAAATGTCAAATAAGTTGTTCAAAAATATGATTAAATAAATAAGTCATTTTTTCATTCTAAAATTTAAATATTAAATACTAAAAATATAGCATAACTTTTTCTCTTAAAAATTTGTGTGTGATTGAAAACAAATATTTTACATACAATATTTAAATAAAAATGTTTATTGGTGATCTTGTTAGGCTTTCAATGAGCCTGCCAGGGATCAAGTCTTGCTAAGTGCAAGGCTTGGAGATACTTGACACAGAGAGTCAAAACGATTGAGGCCAGGATTGTGCTTTGCATGACTTTGACGGTGTGGATGCCCTTTACTCATAGCTGCTTAGGTGAAAGATGATCACTAGTTTAGTTGTATACTTACTCGTAAATGTAAATCCACTATATACTTCCTCCGAAGTATGAGCAGAGATGCCAACAATCTATGTAATTAATACCCAATGTGTACCCATTACTCATCAAAATAAAAATATATTTAAACAAGCTAAGTTAAAGCTACACATGAAACGAATTTATAAAATCCCATAGCCAAAATAATTGATCTAAATATTGGAGGTTGAGAGGTCTTTCTATCCATAATCTATTTCTTTTCTACCATTTACTCCATACAGGTGGCAAATGGTGAGGGAAGAAATATCTCTAGACCATAAACAATGCAATCCAATTTCATATTCAAATACACCGCACAGGAAGACTGTAATTAGGTTGGAGAAGAAATTTGTGCTTCATCTACCGTGCATCTACAATTGTCTTCACCAGTCTTATAACATGATACCATTATCTGCATTTCCCAAAATAAATCATAACTTATCTATGTATTATCAATAATGCACAGACACCATAGAACCAGAGAATTGTAAATTACCTCCTGCAATATGGATATTAATTTTAATCTTGATACCTGTAGCTTCCAACATCCATTAGTATTTATGTTCTTAGACTTGAGAGAAATATTCCACCTATGAACATTCCCTTTTTCTCAGATCAACATTGATATTGTTTTCAACATCAATACATCGACCCCAGCCTAGACTGAGCGCCATCCTTCAAGACAATAGACATAATTGGTATTCAAATTTTTCCATCCCCCGAATTCTGTCTCCTCACATTTATTGTTGCTGTATGGTTTGTTACCATCTATTTACCATGTTTTAAGCACACAACAAGACGTTCACACGAAGTTCAAATTTGAAGACTCAAGGATAACAAATAACTTAGATCGACTCGGATATATTTGGCTCAAAATCAGCTTCAAATAGAGACTTTGTTTAATTTCTGTCATTAAATTGGATTGCACGTTGGATGTAAAATTTATCTTTCATATCAAACAATCATTGTAATTCACGAAGCCACATATCTTTCAAGCGTTTTGTCAAACAATTCACTTGCTTCCACATTTTGCAGATATTTGGCATGGCACTTGCAATTAAAACATCTTTCAAAGTCCCTTTTCCATAATACTTCGAGAAATGTCCGCGCCCTGTTTAGAAGCTCCATTTTTGCACAGGTTGGCGACATCCTGGAACCGATATCTTTTGTTCGTTGCAGTATTCCGCCATATTTTGCATTGCACCGGCCAGAGAGATCTGTTGGTGAAAAATCCAAACAATTTGTGGCGAGCCATGAGCAATGCCAACCTCATAGACATTTTGACCTTATAATTTTTTAATATATCAAGGTTCTCCCACGGAGAAGGATTGGTTTATTTATGAAAATCTAGTTTCCTATGTAATGTTGCACTCAACAATGTCAGAATTAATGGTATCTAATAATCTTGAGCCCCAGTTTTTTAAACTTATTTTTTCCTCCCTTCCAACTACCGCCATCGACAGACATTTATTTTTATTTTTGGCCGTTGAATTTGAATTTGAATTTGAATTGCGCGACAAAGCTGCACAACAAAGGAAAGCCGTGAAACAAAAGGCTAAGGCAAAAAGCCGCAGGACAAAGGAATGGTTTGAAGCTGCGAGACCAGACAATGACAGTGTTGTGCGGGTTTGGAGTTACCTGCGGATTTTCAATTTTCTGCATAAACCAAAAGCCACGTTATGTAGAAGAACCTGCGGTATATAGAAAATGCCGCGCAATGTAGAAAAATCTGTACAATGCAGGAAAGGTCGCGTTTTAAAGGAAAAGCTACAACTGCAAAGGCATCAAGTCCGCATGGGTTGAGAGCAAGTCAAATCCGCAAAATTCACCAAAATGAATATTGGTTTTGGATCTGTTACGAAGGTAAACATACTTTGGACAACTCGGAGTTATATATATGTATGTGGTTTTTGAGAATCAACTCGAGAGAGAATGTATAGAAGAGAGGGGAATATAGAGCAGCAGCTCGAGCAGAGAGAAGAGGAAGAAAATAGAAAACACATGCAGTAATACACAGAGTAGAAGGAGAAAGATAGAGCCGTAGCTCTCAATTTGTAAGAAGTTTTTTGAATCGAATATAATAGATATTTTGTGTGCTTTTGTGTATTGGATGTGTCTTTCCCTTGTGTTGGTTGCGGTTGGCACAAAATCTTGCCAACCGTTTGGTATCAAAGAAAAAAAGTTGTTGGAGTAAATAAGAACTTCGAATTTTTTGGGTTGAGTGTTAATGGTTTCCAATAGTAAATCATGGCAACAACCGCCAATATTTGATAGAAAGAACTACGATATCTAGTGTATCAAGATAAAAACATTGTTCTCTTCTTAAGAGCTATGGGAACTAGTTGAAGGAGGATATATAGAGGTAGCAGACCAGGATGCATTCAATGCGTTAACACAAGCTCAGAAGAATGATTTGAAAGAAAATAGAAGAAATGATGTGCAGGATTTAAGCTACATCCAGAATGCAGTCACTAATTCAATTTTCCCAAGGATAGTAACAACCAAGGAAACATGAGACACCTTGCAGAATGTTTATCAAAGAAGAGACAAGGTGAAAGTAGTGAGATTGCAGATGTTGAGGGGACATTTTGCAACCCTTCTTATGAAAGAGTTAGAATCCGTAAATGATTTTTTCACAAGAAAAATGACCATAGTCAATCAAATGAGGACTAATGGAGATGTGGTTGAAGAACATAGGATCATAGAGAAAGTATTGAGGAGCCTTCCAACCAAATTTGATCCAGTTGTGGTTGCAATGGAGGAGTCTAAGGACTTGAGACAAATGACAATAGATGAATTGATGGGTTATTTGCAAACCCGTGAACATAGGATGAGTAGATCAACCATCTCCTCCAATGAACAATCCTTCAAGACAAATACAAATGCGAGAGGAAGGGGGAGAGGAACATACAACAAATGAAGATGACAATTTAGCAATTAGTAAGAAGGTGGAAGAATAATTTAACAAGAGCCACAGATAAGAGGAAAATGTAGAGGAAAGAGCATTACCACTTCTAGAGGTGGTTCTACACAAAGGTATGACAAATCAAATGCACAATGCTATTAATGCAAGAAGTATGGGCACTATGCGAGTGAGTGTAGAAAGAAATAATATGAAAGGAATGATAAGAAGATTGTTCCATGTTGCAAATATCTCAGATGATAATAACACACCACATTAGATTTGCAAAACAGAAGAGCTAAACTATCATATATGGAAATCTATCATAATTCATATTGCTTAATACATTAGAATTAAATCAAATCACATTGTTACTTACTCAATAAGAAGGATGTACATATAGGAGGAGCGAAGTGCAACTACTACCTAGACTAGTGGTGAAGAAATCCCAATAACTGATACTAGTAGTTAATTTAATTCCACAAGACTAGCAAACTAACTCCATACAACTAGTAAACTAACTCCACACAACTAGTAAGCTAACTCCATATAGCTACTACAACTAAGAAAACTAATCCAACAAGTGTAGGGCTAACACAAGTGTAAGAATTATCCTAATAAATAAATAAAAGGATAAATAATAACCTACACTAACTCCCCTGGTAAGCATAGCTTAGGTGGGTAGAAAATAAGGTGGGTCCCAACAATAAAGCCTGATGAGGTACCCACATATAGTAACTGGAAAAAATGGACACCGTAAGGTACTCAAAACTAGTAATAACAAAGTAGAGAGAAAAATCACGCTGCAAGATATCCCAAGAAGCTCGGCTCCAAAAACTAGTAAAATGTTGAAGAAGTTTCGTGTGTACCATGGTTTGAATCCATTGCTTAGTCACAAAACTAAAAAATAATTGACACTAGGCTTCACCAGAATAGCTCCATGTAAGGAGATTGTCAATGGAGAGATGTTGAAAGTGCAAAAAAACACCAAACATAATCAATCAACTGCTACAAATAGGTGTGCCACAATCCAAGAATAATAACTAAGGCAACAAGACAAGGATACGAGATCCAATGAAATTGGAGTGCCACGATCTAAGAAAATCTAAGCTAATAAGGAAAGGACATGAAACCTGAAGAAATAATATCAACATGTATCAAGGCAAGGGCATAAAACCCGAATAAACAGTATCAACACGTAGCAATTCAAGGACACCAAACCCGCAGAAACAATATCAACACCACACCCTCCCATACTATTGAATGGGTAGAGTAATGACTACAAATTTGTATGAGTTGTCAAAACAATTACTCGAACAATGACAAACTAACACTGGGCTTCACCAGAATAGCTCCCCATAAGAGAGACTATCAACATGCTAAAAAAATGTCAAAACTACAAATCTAAAATATCTCAACAAACAAGAGAGATATAAATGTTGGCACTTTAAATTGAGTGTGTTACAAACATAACATTTTAAATTTTTAGTTTATTTCTAAAAATAAATAGTTCCAGTGGAACAAACACAAAAAAGTCACTTTTGAAAAAAGAAACTCAAATATGAGTTACCGATCAAAAGATACAATTTTTTCAAGTTTTTGATTTAATAGTTATTTAAAAAATAAATAAAATGCCCTGTGGTTTTCGATATATTTTCTGGAAAACACTTTCCAATTCTATATCTACAAAACGAGAAGAAGAAAAGTTCCTTTATTGAATGTGAAAAACCGAGAAACTATTTTATGGATTTTTTTGTCTCACCGACACTGATTTCCAAGATTCTTAGAGGTAGCACGAATTTACAAAATCCTCAAATCCTCAGCATGAATTTACCTAGAAAGTGTTTTTCTAGACATTTTGTCTCCCTAGGCACAGATTTCTAAAGGGATCCACAAATCTTCAAATCCTCTCCACACAAGTACTCTACAAAATTGAAGAAAAAAACCATTACTGAATGCAAAATACCAAAAAAAAAATCAGAAACTATTTTCTGAAATCTCTACTTTCCCGACAAATATTTATTTCATAGGATGAATTTCTAAAATTTCTAAATCTTCACCAAATAGGAATCTGCAAAGAGGAAGCAAAAGAAACCCAATACCGAATGCAAAAAACCCATAAATTATTTTTCTGGACTTTCTACTTTCCTAACAAAGATTTCTTCCCCTGAGCATGAATTTCCAATTAGATATGTACGTATCAATTTCCACCTCTGCAAGACCAAAAAAATTGTCTTCTTTAGTAGCCAAGCTTACAATTGTTTCTGAGGTTTTTCTGCCTTCCGAATCCAACATATCCCTCAATTTTGCGTAAAAATGGATGCTGCAACAAAGTGCTAACAAATTCCAAAATATATGAAAACAAATAAACTTTTGTTTGCAAAAAACTTACAAATGAATGTCTACATCATTTATCACTCTGATACCATGAAAGGAATGATAAGAATATTGTTCCATGTTCCAAAGATCTCAGATGATAATAGCACACCACATTAGATTTAAAAAACAAAAGAGTGAAAATATCATATATAGAAATTTGTCATAATCCATATTGCTCAATACATTAGAATTGAATTATATCACATTGTATTACATTGCTCGATAAGAAGGATGTACATATAGGAGGAGGGAAGTGCAACTACTACCTAGATCAGTGGTGAAGAAATCCATCTAATTGATACTGGTCTAGTTAAGTTAACTCCACAAGACCAGAAAGCTAACTCCACACAACTAATAAATTAACTCCACAGCAACTAGTAAGCTAACTCCACATAACTAATACACCTAAGCAAGCTAACCCAACAAGTGTAGGACTAACACAAATGTAAGAATTATCATAATAAATAAATAAAAGGATAAATAATACCCTACACTGATAGAATATGATTTGAGAAATCAATTATAAAGCAAGCTTCTCTAATGCAAAAGAAGTTGAACTTGAAAAAGAATGAAAAAAAATGGAAATTTATTTCTAACTTGCAATGTAGCTGAGCAACGAAACAAAAAAGCGTGGTATTTGGATAGTGCATGCAACAACCACATGCGTGGAAATAAGGAGATGTTCAATAACATAGATGATGCAATCAAATATGAAGTGAAGATGGGGAAAAAATAATAAGGTTAGTGTTATGGGTAAATGCATTGTATCCATTCTCAGCAAGCAAGGAGACAAGAAGTAGATTCATGATGTTTTTTATGTCCCAAGATTGAAGTATAATATTCTCAGTATTTGGAAGCTTTTCCAAAATAGATATAAGGTGAGGTTTGAAAATGGAGAATGCAGTATATATGATAGAAGTGGAATCAACATGTTGACTACAATAGTAAACATGGCACAAAATAGAATGTTTCCTTTGAGGATGCAGAGTGCATGTGCAACATCATTCAAAACAATAACCATTGATCAATCCACTCTTTGACATATCTGGTATGGACAAATAAGCTATGGTAGATTGAATTTTATTTATTAAAATCAAATGGTTAAATGGATCCCACCTATTGAACAACCAAGTAAAGTATGTTAAGGCTGCATATTGGGGAAGCAACATAGAAATGATTTTCCCTCAGGTAAATCATGGAGAGAAATCTCACCTCTCGAGTTGATACATTTAGATTTTTGTGGTCCCATGAAGACTCTCCCCTTGTCTAAAAAAGTAAATTTCATTATTTTTATAGATGACTTCAACAGAAGGACATGGATTTATTTTTTGAAAAATAAATTAAAAACATGTGAGGTATTTAAATAGTTCAAGGCCCTGGTTGAGAAGCACAATGACCATTATATAAATAAATTGAGAATGGATAGAGGGGGAGAGTATATATGTAATGAGTTTATAAACTTCTGTAAGGAGCATAGATTCATGAAGAAATTTAAAGTAAGGTATAAACCTCAACGAAATGGTGTAGCAGAGAGGAAAAATTAAACTATTTAAGAAATGGCAAGAAGAATGCTTAAGGCTAGAGGATTATTAGATGAATTCTTGGAAGAAGCAGTTGGGACAACATTTTATTTTCTGAATAGATTTCCAACAAAGAGTGTGAGGAACATGATACCTTAAGAAGCATGGAGTGGAAGAAAACCAAGTGTTGAAGACTTGAGAGTTTTTGGATGTGTGGCATACACACATGTGCCAAAACAAAGAAGATCAAAATAGGATAACATAGGATAGAATGTATTTTTATTGGATACAATGAGAAATCAAAAGCTTACAGATTGTATAATCCAGTTACAAAGGAACTAGTAATTAGCCCAGATGTTTAATTCATTGAGGAAGCATCTTGGAGAGATGAACAATAAGTGGAGCAACTACAAGAAAAGAAAAATGAACATATTATTGTTACTGAAGTATAAAATGACAGAACAAATAATGTACCAAGTTGGACACCCATTTCAAAAAGGGGCGAATCTTCAAATGACAATATCTAACAAAGCATACAAGGACAAGAAAATGAAGCATCATCTGAATCATTCCAGCAACAACAAATAATGAGGAGCTTGTTACGGAGATCAAATAGAGATAGGATATTTCTCTCTCAATATTATTTATTTAGAAGCATGTACAATATTTATAAGGAGGAGAAATAACTACATTCCCCAAAAACAAAGGAGTGGTTAAAAACTGTGTGACAAAAATGTGATACTACCTAATCATCTCAACCTAATTACATAAAATATTTGCTACATAACCTTATGCCAACATTCCCCCTTATTACATATTCTTGCAAATATAACCCCTTAAAAAGTTCAAATTTCACTTTTCCAAGGGATTTGGTGAGAATATCAGCTACTTGTGCTTATGTAGGACAATACTGGAGCTGAATGTTATTGTTAAAGATGTGCTCTCGAATGAAATGGAAATAAATTTCAATATGCTTTGTTTGTTCATGAAATACAAGATTCTACACAAGCTTTAACACACTCTGATTATCGCAATAGAGAATAGGTGACTATTTTTCAGGAATGCCTATGTCATCCAAAATGCGACATAACCATATCACTTAGTACACACCTCCTCATACAACACGATATTCTGCCTCTATGGATGAAATAGAAAAATTCTTCTTCTTTTTACTTATCCATGAGATAGGTCTAGATCCAAGATGAAAAATGTATCCTTTGGTTGAATTCCTGTCATCAATAGATCCAGTGTGGTCCAAGTCGACGTATCCCTGTAAGAAGAATTGATCATTCTTCTTATATTCTAGACCATAATTAGTTGTTCGTTGAAGATATCTCAAAACATGCTTTGTTACAGTCTAGTGACATTTCTTCGGCTCCTTCATGAACTTGGAAAGATAGCTGACAGAATAACATAGATCTAGTTTGGTATATGTCAAGTAGATGAGCCCTCCAACAAATTTCCTATATCGAGTAGCATCTACTTGTGGTGAGTCCTTGAATGTTGAAAATTACAATCCTTTTTCCATGTGAGTGGATATATGTTTACCGTTGGACATATTGTAATTTTCCAGGAGTGGCTTGGCGTACTTTATCTAGGAGACAAAAATGTGATGCTTCTTTTTCTATATCTCCAAACCAAGACGCTAATGTATTAGCCCCAAATCTGTCCCGTTGAAGGTTCTTTTGAGATCATTCTTCACAATAATAACCTGATATTTTGAACTTCCAGTGATCACAAGATCATCCACATACACATCAAGAATGAAAATATTTTTTCCTACCTTCTTTATATACAAATTTGAATATGAGGGGCTACGAGTGAAAGGTGATCATTGATCTTGATATAGCATGCCCTTGGAGCTTATTTCAGTCCATATAGTGATTTGATGAGATGACATACCTTCTTCACATGCTTTTCATCAAAAAATCCTTTAGGTTGGGTCATTTACACTTCTTCTTTCAAATCACCATTTAAGAAATAACTCTTGACGTCCATCTGCAAAATTCTCCATCCTTTCTGTGCTACAAGTGCATAAGCTACTATGATGGTCTTGATCTTCATAGTGGGTGCAAAGGTTTCTTCATATTCGATTCTATCTTTTAGAGCATATCCTTTTGCTACAAGTCATGCTTTATGTTTGTTGATGGATCCATTTGCCTTATATTTCGTCTTGAAAACCAATTTGTAGCCTATGGGTTTCTTTCATGTAGGAAGATCGACAAGTTCCCATGTCTGATTTTGCATGAGTGAGTCATATTCTGCATCCATGACTTCTTTTCACTGAGGTTGATTGAGTGCTTCACAAACATTATCAGGCTCGGAGCTATTAATCAGTGAACTCATGAGTGCCAAATTTACCTCATTTCTTGTCTGACTCATTGTTCTGACTCTAGATGAAGTATCTAGGATTTGTTGTAAATGAGAGTCTTTTATGGTGCTTTACACCCACTTCAGATGAGAACTCAATTGCTTTTATTAATAACTATTTCGTTGACGTGAGGATGGATGCAGAGTAACATTCTCAAGTTCTCTAAAGTAAACATATAGCTCCCCTTATAGCACATCTTTTCTATGAGTAGTCTCCTCTGGTTGATAATCTGATTCAGAGACTAGGTGGTGAGAGGTGGTTGGTAATGGTTCATCTATTGTCACTACTGAGTCAAAGGATGAATCATCACAAACCACATCTAGACTCTTGTATATTTTCTTTGTCTCAGGATCCATGAGATGGTATGCCTTCGAGGTAGTGTTATAGCCAAATAGTATGCACAAGAGTGTTTTCGGCTTGAATTTATTTTTCTTGTGAGTTGGGACATGCATGTATGATGTGTAACCAAATACTCGTAAATGATAAATTGATGGCTTTCTACCACTCCATACCTCTTATGGGATTTTATTTTGTAGAATATTTGTTGGTGCCCTGTTAAGAAGATAAACAGTTTTCTGTACTACTTCATCCTAATATCGATCCTCTAATTTTGATGTTGATAGCATGCAGAGATCCATCTCCATGAATTTGTAATTGCATCGCTCCAAAATGTCATTTTGCTGGGATGTGTAGGGATCAGTCAGGTTCTACTTAATGCCTTGTTAGTTCATAAAGGCCAAGAACTTATTTGACGTGAATTCCCCCCCTCGATCTGAGCAGAGCAGAAGAAGTGGTTTTCTTTTCTATTTCAAAACACGTTATTATAAATTTTAAAAATTGTGAAGAGCCTAACTCTTATTCTTTAGGAAAAACACCCACATATTTTGAGAGTGGTCATCCACGAATAATTGGAAGTACTTGTATCCTGAAAATGAAGTAGGAAATGGTCTATTTAGATCGGTATGAACTACCTCTAGACATTTCTTGTAATGGAATGTGCTTTCCTTAAATGGATCCCTGTGTTATTTTCCTGCAAGATAGCCAGGGAAAATAGGCAAGGAATTGGACAATTTGGGAAGTCCATGTACTATTGCTTTTGAACTCATCTGATGTAATGAACTAATTGACAAGTGACCATATCTAAAATGCCAGAGGGAAGTAGATTTTATGTTGAGGTAGATAAGTCTACTACAAAATATGAAACAATATCTAAAGTAAATAACTTATCTTTTAAAAATGCTCTAGAAATAATCGTACCTTGTCTTGAGATCAAGCATGATTTGATGCCCTTTTGAACAAGAATTTCTACCTTTAGATGATGATTCAGGATCTGACTGACTGACAAGAGGTTGCTAGATGATCCAGGAACATCTAGTAAAATTATAAGCGTATAGTTTCATGGTCCCAGAGGAATAGTAACTTGTCCTATTCCTTCAGCAATGTATTATTTGTCATCTGCTATCCGAACCTGATCTTATCGGAGGAATGACGAAGATCTGGAGGGAATATGTGAGCATCGACACATTGCACTCAACCACAGAAATGGTGTAGCTTCAAGATCAAAGCAAGAACTCACCCAAAAAGCAATGTGCATGCATTGAGGGAAAATGGCTCAAAAGAGGCCCATACTCCATTGTTTATAGATCAGGAAAGGTGGGTACATATAAGGGAGTAAATGTGTAACTCCCATGTAAGAGAAGATTCCTCCATAATGGAGAAGAGGAGTTACTTTCCCAAATGGGAATGTAACTCCTATGACGCAACTTACACATATGACAGATTCTGTAAGAGAATCTATCATAACTAATATGACACCTAAGACCTATGATCTCACCTAAGTGAGATGACTCACCTGGTGAGGTGGAAATACACCTAATAAATAAATAAGAGGTGAAGGAAATGCCACCCACACCAACACCCCCCTTCATCATAACTTAGGATGAGGTGGCAAGTCAGAGATGAGAAGTGGGTCCCGACACAAGACCTGATGAGGTACCCACGTACAAGAAACTCTCAAAAAGTGTAGTAAAAAGAGAAAACCCGGTGGGAAAAACTCCCCCCCAAAAGAGAGACAAGTCCACTCTCTAATCTAAGAAAGATGCCAAAGATGGGTCCTGGCCACAGACGAGCCTATAAATGTACCCATATATAAAGAGGCAATCTCTCAAAAAGAAGAAGAAGAGAGAAGAAGAGGGAGATGAGAGGAATGCGAAGATGTCAGGGATGAGTCTGAACTCTATAGCTCTAGGAGGTCTCCCAGAATAATGTCGATGATGAGAACCTTTACCTTTAGACTGAAGAAGAGCCACCCGCACCGGACTATGTGCCCGCCCTTAGGAAGGACACAAATGACGTGCTGAAAGTCCGCCCACTCCGCGAAGGAAACTAAAGGCAACAACACAAAGAACTATGAGTTTGGTCCATGAAAGTGTGACATAGGTCTAGCAAGTGAGTGCAAAGGAACTAAAGGTAACGTCACGAGTGCAGAACTGTCAGAGTGTGACGAGTGAACATTCAAAAAAAGGATGTCCAAGTGATGTGAAGGTAACATAACCCCCACAATAGAAAAGGGATCCACAATCAATGGTGGATCAATGAAGGTCTTTGGAAAAATGGAAGTGGTAAGAGTCCTAGAAGGGGCACTCCCAACAACGGAGATAATGAAATCCTCTAAAATATATATAGATGGATGATGAACCTGTAGAGCATCAAAGGTGGAATCTGTGAAAAGACGACAAAGGTCAGGTAGATACTCATCCCAATGAGGGGGCTCAACAAATAGAAGAGCGATGTCAGATAGGTATGAGTCATCCAATGAAGTTAGAGGAGTGAAAGGGGCCTCACACACTGAAAGTGGAAAGGAGGTGGGTGTGATGACTGTATGAGGCCAAGTAGGAGACTGATCAATATCTGATGAGATGGGAGGGGTGACAACACTCTCTGGAATAGTGAGAGGAGGAGATAAGTCCTTTGTAGTACTCTTGACATCAGAACTGGGTACATAATACTCATCATCAGAAGAAGAACCAAGTGAGTCTGTGTCAGTGGAACTGTCATCACTTGAATAACAAGAGGAGACAACTAGATCAACAGTAACAACAATGGTGGCAGTATGTGAAGGATCTCTATAGAGGGAATGAAGAATGCTTCAGACACGGTGGAGTGGATATGAGTCTGCCACATGAAACCAGAGAGATTTGGAGACATGCATCATCAAGTGACCAAAGACATGGTCACAAGTGTCAAGTAAGTCCTCCAGATGACGATGATCAGTGGGTGTAGGAACTGACCCAAGTAAGAAGGGTGAAAGACCCTTGTGAGCGAAGTAACATTCCATGGAAGCACACCAAGTTGAATAGTTCCCTCCTCCCAGTAAGAAGTGGCGGAGGCTTGTAAGGTGATCCTACGATGCTCAAGTCTAGAAAGAGCACTCTCCATGATGTGGAATCAAAATTATAAGGTGCATAAAAGCAAGACGTTGGACTCAGCATGATAATGCGTTTACATGTGAAAACCCAAGAGTACTACTAAACCCCACCAGAATGCGGGCACTTTATAAAGTATAGTGTTTACAAAAAATAACAATTTCATCACATAATGTGTGAAAAATCATGCAACTTTGACTAAAGAAGCGCCAAAAAAAAGAGCAGTGAGTCAAAATTTATGGCATAAATACGATTCCCCGCAATTGATGGAAAATGCCAATAAACAAGCAAACTGATTAAAAAATTTCCGGAAATGGGTGCAAAGGGTATTGTGTGGGTACTCGTTGGAAATAGCATCAAATTTCAGGTAGGGTTTGTTTTGCTTGCGAGGGGGGATTAGGCCTCCTGCCAACCCCGGACCTCGCCCTTATGTCTTTGACACATGAATGAGGGACATAATACAAGCAAAATAAAGCCTTAAAATATTTTACAATGCCATACAAGGAATGTTTTTACCTCAAAACATTAAAAACAAGGATTGTTTTAACCTGCAACCATTTCTAAAAAGGGAGTGGGCCCACGTTGAGGTGTCAAGCTATGGTGGAAGTTGTGTAAAAAGATGATTCCCGGCTATAGAGCTGTTGGGTGGTTATTGACCAAACCAAGGGTTGCTTGCAAACTAGGGACATGCCATGCAGAGCCCATGTGGCTGGATATTCTAACGCAGAAGGCAGTTGAGTGGTGTATGAAGGTGAGACCATGTGCCAAGAGGTGAGTGCAGCAACCAAGCGGGAGGATGTGGGTCGTTTGACCAAGTCGTGTAACCATTGGAAGGTGGTGAGGACTGTAGGCTTCAACGAAAAATACGTTGGAATGAACCCGGAGCCAAGCGTGAATAGATGTGCTGCACAGTGAGCCAGAAGCAGGAGCAACACGTGAAGCGGAAGTCAGAGGCTAGCTTGCATGCAAAAAAACACGTGGTAAGGGTTTTAGGATGATGTGTAGAGATCTTCTGGCGAGCAGAGCTAACACATCCCAATCCAACAAAGCACGTCGAAGAGCCAACAAATGCACAGCTCAAAACTCTCGATCAATGGCGTAAAGGAGTGAAGCACGTAGAGGATTCAAGCTCATCTAAGAACAAGTCCATGGAACAGTGCAAGAAACACTAAAACATCCAACCATGAGCCAATAACGGACCTCAAGTCAATACTGAAGGTTTGCAGACACAAGCATGAGTTGCAGGCTTAGAGCATATACTTCCATAAGAAACCCGAGATGGACTCGAGGTTGTTAAGGTTGCTCAAGCAGGTGCAAGGAAAATGTACTCAAACAATGCAAGCCACAAAAAATAGTGCCAGACCATCCAGAACGAGCCAAAAAATGAGTCGAATTGTGTAGAAGTCGATGCAAGGTTGAGTATATCAATAAGGCAGTGAGTTGTTTGGGCAGCCCAGAGAACTGGGACCAAGTTGGTCCTGGAGAGGCTCTCCCAACCGTAAAAAAAATTGAAACTAACACCTTAAACTTACAAAATTTTCTCCTGACATGTACACACAATTACCAAAAAACACCACACCGAGCACACAAAACCAATTACATGTGCTCTTGAAAAATGCAAGAAGAGCACAAAGTAAGGAGTGAGAACTTCCACATAAAACAATGAGGCGGTGAGTAGTAAGCAACTGAAATGAGCAACATGATTCTGATCCCCGAGCTTTGATACCATGTTGGAGGAATGACAAAGATATGGAGGGAATCCGTGAGCATTGACATGTTACACTCAACCGTGGAAATGGCATAACTTCAATATCGAAGCAAGAACTCACCTGAAAAGCAATGTGCATGCATTGAGGGAAAATGGCTCAAAAGAGGCCCATACTCCATTGTTCATAGATCAGGAAATGTGGGTACATATAGGGGAGTAAATGTGTAAATCCCATGTAATAAAATATTCCTCCATAATGGAGAAGAGGAGTTACTTTCCCAAATGGTAATGTAACTCCTATGATGCAACTTACACATATGAAATATTCTGTAAGAGAATCTATCATAACTAATATGACACCTAAGACCTATGATCTCACCTAAGTGAGATGATCTCACTTAGTGAGGTGGCAATACACCTAATAAATAAATAAGAGGTGAAGGAAATGCCACCCACACCAACAAATCTCTAGTGGGTTGTTCATTTAGTGAATAAAACAACTTCTTGTCACCTGACATATGCTTATTGGCACCCGAGTCTATCAACCAGAGTCTCTTCGTGGGCAAATTCTGAGAGACTAGTACGAGGTTCTTACCACAATTATCTCCTTCTGATGACTCCTCATCAGATTCATCATCATGTTGGGTTGCGAGATGCCCCTTCTGCTTTCATCGATGGGGACATCGTTTGGAATTTTGAAAATCTTTGCGCCCTGATGTGCTTGTTTTACTCGAATACCCCGTTTTAGAGCCATTATACCCGTAGTGATCAGTGTCATGAGTATTGGTTTTACATATTTGAAACCACCTCTTGGAATTTTGATGCTTTCTTCCCTTGATGTTGATGTGCTTGTGTTTGCTTTTCTGGGGAACATTTTCAATACTTGTGACCATAATGTGGCTTTGAGAAAAGGTCTTTATCCTAGGCCTCATCTTGGACTGAATTGATGTCCTCTTCCTCCTATAGCAAGTTCACATGTTCTTTGAATGCCATTGTTTTTTAAGATACATTCAGTGTCATAATGAACACTCAGACTTTAGAAGGAAGTGCTCTGAAGGTGATTAGCATGAGAAATTTGTCTTCAATCGTTTCACCAAGTGCTAATAACTCTGATTGCAGCTCAGCCACGCGACGTAAGAACTCCTCAAATTTATCATCTGAACCCATAAAGAGGGTGTGTAGCTTTGACCAAAGATGGAGGAGTCTTATTATAATTTTTGGCTTCATATATGGTTTCTAATTTATCCCAGGCTTCCTTCGGCTTCTCCACATTTTGACTATGCAGTTGCACATCATCATTGACACTTAGCATAATCAACATTAGATCTTTGACACTAGCCATCTCATATTTCATGAGTTCATTGGTGGTTGTGGGAACCGTCACTGACCATGTGACGATGCTCCATAATCCTTCAAATTGAAGGATCATCTACATCTTTGTTTTTCAGGCCGCAAAATTTGGTTCTTTAAGTAATTGAGAATCAGAAAGAAAACAACTTTGAAGCAGACATTGTAGTAGAATAAAATAATTTTTTAAATTTATTTATTGATTTCAAGAGATATTACAATGTTACTCATTGATGATAAGTAACAGCTCATAGATTCTCTTGATACTCCGCGTGTTGAGAGACGAAGACGCTTTATAGGGCATTCTTATTCACAATCACAATTAGCCTTGTTCCCGAATTCTAGTTCTTCTCAAACTCACTTTGCTTGATAGATTACGTTGAAAAGGAAATACTCCAAGATTCCTTTGCGAACAAGTTTTTCGAAGATAAGTATTTTCGGTGTTGCGTAGCTCGTTGAGCAGTGCAAAGTAGAACCCAAAGATTTCAGGAGCTTCTGGATGGTGTTCTACGACTTGAGAGTTAAAGTTTTGGATTTCAACAGTCTCAATTGCGTCATTCAGCGTAGCTTTGAGAGAATCAACATTTCCTTGGTGGAGGCCTCTTCTTTAGGAAATAATAGCACCTTTATTTTATGTAGCCACAAATGTATTTTTTTCAGTGCAAATATTCTTACCATAAACTTCCCATATAGTAGGTCTTCTTGTCCTCACACCTAGGCATCTAGCAAGATATATTCCAGGAAACTATACTTAGATGTTGCGTTGAATTTTTTTTTTTTACATCAGACTTAAATTGCTTTGTTTGAAATGTTTCTTCCAAGCTCCACGCATTAACACATGCAATGCAGGTCACTGGAGTCATCTCCAAGTTGTTAGCATTAACTACAGGTCAAGGAATTACATGCAGGTCGCTCCATGCAACAATAGATGGGTCTAAGCCTCTCCATGTAGTTTTAAAGAATTTTTGAATTTTAGCACAAAAAATTAAAAACAAATGCCTCTAAAATTTCCACACCTATTTCTCTTCCTTACCACGTAGGTGTTTTCTCCTCCACATCCAACCAAGAAGAACTTATTAAATGCAGGTTTGCAACTTCCACATTTTGATTTCCAACAAAATCTAAAAACAAACTTCAACGTTTTCACTTTCCACGTAGCTCCACACTGAGAATGGTCTTCTCTCCATGGAGTAGGTTGGTCTTGATGCCACTCGTCTAACAGTAACAATCCAGGAAGATTTTTTTTTCTCTAGATAAATGTCTCTCCTTCAAACGCACAGGCCATAGTTTATGATCGCTCTGATACTAGAGTGTGAGGAGCTTATTGAGGAGGAACAAATAGAGATAGGATATCTCTCTCTAAATATTATTTATTCAGAAACACATACAATAATTATAGGGAGGAGAAATAACTACATTCCCCAAAAAACAGAGGAGTGGTTACAAATTGTGTGAGAAAAATGTGATACTACCTAATCATCTTAGCCTAATTATATGAAATATTCGCTACGTAACCTTATGCCAACAGAAGAAAATGAAGATGAAATGATTAATTTTGCTTTATTTTCAAGAGCTGATTGATTTATTTTGAAGAAGCAATTAATGATCTTAAATGGTGTGAAGTAATGGATGAAGAAATGCATGTAACATAGAAGAATAGAAAATGGGAGCTATTAGATCTTCCACTAGGAAAGGAAGTCATTGGAATCAAGTGGGTTTACAAAACCAAAACTACTCCTGAAGGTAAAATTGAAAGACACAAGGCAAGGTTAGTTATCAAAGGCTATAAAAAAATATCATGGACATGATTATAATGAGACATTTGCTCTAGTAACAAGGCTAGAGATTGTGAGAATAATTATTTCCATAGCTTCTCATCACAAATGGAAGGTCCATCAAATGGATGTTAAATCAACCTTCTTAAATGGAGTATTGGAAGAAGAAGTGTATGTGGGACAACCACTTGGTTATGAAATTCTAGGGCATGAAAGAAAAGTATACAAGCTCAAGAGGGCATTGTATGGACTGAGTCACTTAAGAAAGCACCAAGGGAATGGTATAATATGATAAATTCCTATCTGATTAGTAATGGAAATTTAGAAAAACCAGTAGTGAGCCCATACATTACATCAAAGAAAAAAATGGTGAGATTTTAATTTTTGGTAAGTATGAAACAAAAATATTGCAAGTATTTAGAATTTTAGACATTACAAACCAACATCTACACTAGCAACTTAGATAAGTCTAAACTTGACAAAAGAAGATTGCAACAACAATGTAGATCCTACAAGATACAAGAACATGGTAGGAAGCCTTGTGTATTTAACTGCAACTAGACTAGATATAATGTATGCAGTTAGTCTTATTTCTAGATTCATGGAGACACCAAAGGAAACACACAGGAAAACATGAAAACGTATTTTGAGGTATGTGAATGACACAAGGAATTATGGAAATCTATATGCTGGTGATAATAATTTACAATTAGTTGGATACACATATAGTGATTGGGTAGGTAGCCTTGATGATATAAAGAGCACATATAGATATGTGTTCAATGTTGGATCGTGAGCTATTTCATGGATTCGAAGAAAAAATAATTAGTTGTTTCACTTTCGATTATTGAAGCAGAGTATATTTCAGTAAACTCAACTGCTTGTCAGATGATATGGTTAAGAATAATGATCTTAGATTTGAATGAAGAGCAACAAGGAGGTTCTACTGATTTTATGTGATAATATGTCTTCAATTACATTATCAAAGAATCTAGTCTTTCATGGCAGAAGTAAACATATAAAAATTAGGCATCACTTTATTCATGAATTGGTTGAGAAAGGTGAAATTAAGCTTAAGTTTTGCAAGTCAGAGTTGCAGCTAGCTGCCATTATTATCAAGCCTGCATCAAAAGAAAGGTTTGAGCACTTAAGAGCAAGTCTAGGGCATTGTAGATGTCCAAGATATTAAAATATGTCCTTGAATAGATTATTTTCATGGCTCAAGATTAAGGGCGAGTGTCATAATTAATGGTGTTATGACATTCTTGAGCCTCACACAATTTTTTCAAACTTGTTTTTCCCTACCTTCCAACTACCGCCATTGATAGGAATTTATTTTTCTTTTTGGATGTTGAATTTGAATTTCCCACTAAATCCATGCAACAAAGGAAAGCTGCAAAACAAAATGCTAAGGAAAAAATCCACAGGAAAAAGGAATGGTTTGAATCTGAAAGACAAGACCTACTAACTTAAAAATGTTGTGTGGGTCTGAAAGTTACTCACGGATCTTCAACTTTCCCCATTAACATCCCAAAAATATGAGGTATGTTGAAGAAGTCGTGCAATGTATACAAATTTTTGGTATATAGAAAATGCCATGAAATGTAGATTTTTTTGGGTCCCGTAATATAGGAAAGGTCATGTTTTAAAGAAAAAAACCACAACTGCAAAGGTATCAAGTGTACGCGTGGTTCGAGAGCAAGTCAAAGGTGTGGAATTCACTAAAATGAATATTGGCTTTGGGTCCGTGTTAAAAGGTCAACATACTTTGGATGACTCATAGTTATATATATGTATGTGGTTTTTGAATCAAAGAGATATAGCAGAGCATAAATATCTCAAGAGAGAATATATAGAAGATAAAAACAATAAGAGAAGGGAATATAGAGTAGCATCTCGAGTAGATAGAAGAGGAAGAAAATAGAAAACATGTGTGGGAACACACAAAGTAGAAGGATAAAGAGAGAGAATATTAAGAGGAAAATTATAGAGTGGTAGCTTGAGGAATATTGTAAAATAAATAAAAATTATTTGTAGAGTCATAGCTCTGGGTTTGTACAAAAAAAAATTAAATCGAATATAATAGCTATTTTGTGTGCACTTTTGTGTTTTGGTTGTGTCTTTCCCTTGTGTTGGTTGCAGTTAGCACCAAATCTTTCCAACAAACCAACACCATTATTATTTCATAGAAATTGATGAAAAAAATGTGTATCTATAAGATTTGGAATTTTTTAGTCAGCAAAGAAAAAATCTAGAAGGAGAAAAAGGTACCAAATATTTTAAATATTGGGGACGCCACAAATGCATAACAATGCTTTGTTTATCAATTGTTTCTTTACCACATTAGATTTGCAAAGACTAGAAGAATTGTTCCATGTTGCGAAGATCTCAGAAGATAATAACACACCACATTAGATTTGCAAAACAAAAGAGCTAAAATATCATATATGGAAATCTATCATAATCCATATTGCTCAATACATTAGAATTAAATTACATCACATTGTTACTTTCTCAATAAGAAGGATTTACATATATGAGGAGGGAAGTGCAACTACTACCTAGATCAGTGGTGAAGAAATCCCACTAACTGATACTGGTAGTTAATTTAACTCCACAAGACTAACAAAATAAATCCACACAACTAGTAAGCTAACTCCACATAACTAGTAAGTTAACTCCACATAACTAGTACACCTAAGAAAACTAACCCAACAAGTGTAGGGCTAACACAAGTGTAAGCATTATCCTAATAAATAAATAAAAGGATAAATAATAACTTACACTAACTCCCCCCGTAAGCATAGCTTAGGTGGGCAGAAAAGAAGGTGGGTCCCAACAAGAAGGCCTAATGAGGTACCCACATATAGTAACTGGAAAAAAGGGACACTGCAAGGTACCAAAAAATAGTAAAAACAAAGTAGAGAGATAAAAATACCGTTGCAAGATATCCCAAGAATCTCGGCTCCAAAAAATAGTACAATGTTGAAGAATTTTCATGTGCACTATGGTTTGGATCCATTACTCGATCACAAAACTAAAAAAAAACTGACATTAGGCTTCACCATAATAGCTCCATGTAAGGAGACTGTCAATGGAGATATGTTGAAAGTGTAAAAAAACACCAAACATAATCGATCAAATGGTACAAATAGGTGTGTCATAATCCAAGAATAATAACTAAGGCAACAAGGCAAGGACACGAGATCCAAAGAAATTGGAGTGCCACAATCTAAGAAAAGCCAAGGTAACAAGGTAAGGACATGAAACCCGAAGAAATAATATCAACATGTATCAAGGAAAGGACATAAAACACGAAGAAACAGTATCAAAACGTAGCAATTCAAGGACATGAAACCTGAAGAAACAATATCAACACCACACCCTCCCCATACTTTTAAATGGGTAGAGTAATGCTACAAATTTGTAGGAGTTATCAAAACAATTACTCGAACATTAAAAAAGTAACACTGGGCTTCACCAGTATAGCTCACCATAAGAAAGACTGTCAACATGCTAAAAAACTGTCGAAAATACAAATCTAAAATATCTCAACAAACAAGAGAGATATAAATGTTGGCACTTTAAATTGAGTATTTGGTACAAACATAACATTTTAAATTTTTAGTTTATTTCTAAAAATAAATAGTTCCAATGGAACAAACACAAAAAAAAATCACCTTTGAAAAAAGAAACTCAAATCTGAGTTACTGATCAAAAGATACAATTTTTTCAAGTTTTTGATTTAATAATTATTTAAAAATAAATAAAATGCAATGTAGTTTTCGATTTTTTTTTTTGGAAATTTTTTTCCAATTCTATATCTACAAAATAAAAGAAGAAAAATCTCATTATTGAATGTGAAAAACCCATAAACTATTTTTTCTAGATTTTTTTGTCTCGCTGACACTGATTTCCAAGATTCTTAGGGGTAGCACGACTTTACAAAATCCTCAAATCCTCAACACATAGTAAAACTGTTACTTAATGCACAAAACCTAGAAAAACCTATAAAGCGTTTTTCTAGACATTTTGTTTCCTCGGGAACGAATTTCTAAAGGGATCCACAAATATTCAAATCCTCTCCACACATGTACTCTACAAAATGGATGAAAAAAACCATTATCGAATGCTGAATACCTAGAAAAAACCAGAAACTGTGTTATGAAATCTCTACTTTCCTAGCAAATATTTCTTCTACAACATGGATTTCTAAAATTTCTAAATCCTCACCAAATAGGAACCTGCAAAGCGGAAGAAAAAAACCCAATACCGAACGCAAAAAAACCAAAAACAATTTTTCTGGACTTTCTATTTTCCCAACAAAGATTTCTTCCCCTGGCACGAATTTCCAATTGGATCCGTACGTATCAATTTCCGCCTCTGCAAGACCAAAACAAATTGTCTTCTTCAGTAGCCAAGATTACGATTGTTTATGAGGTTTTTCCACCTTCCGAATCCAACAGATCCCTTAGTTTTGCGTAAAAATGGATGCTGCAACAAAGTGCTAACAAATTCCAAAATATATGAAAATAAATAAACTTTTGTTTACAAAAAACTTACAGATGAATGTCTACATCATTTATCACTCTGATACCATGAAAGGAATGATAAGAAGATTGTTCCATGTTCTGAAGATCTTAGATGATAATAGCACAACACATTAGATTTACAAACCAGAAGAGTGAAAATATCATATATGAAAATCTATCATAATCCATATTGCTCAATACATTAGAATTGAATTATATCACATTGTCTTACATTTCTCGATAAGAAGGATGTACATATAGGAGGAGGGAAGTGCAACTACTACCTAGATCAGTGGTGAAGAAATCCAACTAATTGATACTGGTAGTTAAGTTAACTCCACAAGACCAGAAAGCTAACTCCACACAACTAGTAAGCTAACTCCACACAACTAGTAAGCTAACCCCACATAACTAATACACCTAAGAAATCTAACCCAACAAGTGTAGGACTAACACAAATGTAAGAATTATCATAATAAACAAATAAAAGGATAAATAATAACCTACACTAATAGAATATGATTTGAGAAATCAATTATAAAGCAAGCTTCTCTAATGCAAAAAAAAAGTTGAACCTGAAAAATAATGAAAGGAATGGAAATTTCTTTCTAACTTGCAATGTTACTGAGCAACAAAACAAAAAAACATGGTATTTGGATAGTGCATGCAACAACCACATGTGTGGAAATAAGGAGATGTTCAATAACATAGATGATGCAATCAAATCTAAAGTGAAGATGGGAAAAAACAATAAGGTTACTGTTATGGGTAAAGACATTGTATCCATTCTCACCAAGAAAGGAGACAAGAAGCAGATTCATGATGTTTTTTATGTCCCAAGATTGAAGTATAATATTCCCAGTATTTGAAAGCTTGTCCAAAATGGATATAAGATGAGGTTTGAAAATGGAAAATGTAGTATATATGATAGAAGTGGAATCACATGTTGACTACAATAGTAAACATGGCACAAAATAGAATGTTTCCTTTGAGGATGCAGAGTGCATGTGCAACATCATTCAAAACAATAACCATTGATCAATCCACTCTTTGACACATTAGGTATGGACGTCTAAGTTATGGTAGATTGAATGTTATTTATTAAAATCAAATGGTTAAAGGACTCTCATGTATTGAACAACCAAGTAAAGTATGTTAAGGCTGCATATTAGGGAAGCAACATAGAAATGGTTTTCCCTCAGGTAAATCACAGAAAGAAATCTCACCTCTCGAGTTGATACATTTAGATTTGTGTGGTCCCATGAAGACTCCCCCCCTTGTCTAAAAAAGTGAATTTCATTACTTTTATAGATGACTTTAGCAGAAGGACATAGATTTATTTTTTGAAAAATAAATTAAAAACATTTGAGGTATTTAAACAGTTCAAGGCCTTGGTTGAGAAGCACAGTGACCATTATATAAACAAATTGAGAATGGATAGAGGGGGAGAGTATATATGTAATGAGTTTATAAAATTCTATAAGGAGCACAAAATCAAGAAGCAATTCACAGGAAGGTATACACCTCAGAAAAATGGTGTAGCAGAGAGGAAAAATAAAACTATTCAAGTAATGGAGAGAAGACTTCTTAAGGCTAGATGTTTTTTGACGAATTCTGGGTAGAAGCAGTTGGGAAAACATTGTATTTTCTGAATATATGTCCCATAAAGAGTGTGAGGAACATGATACCTCAAGAAGCATGGAGTGGAAGAAAACCAAGTGTTGAAGACTTGAGAGTTTTTGGATGTTTGGCATACACACATGTGCCAAAACAAAGAAGATCAAAATAGGATAACATAGGATAGAATGCAGTTTTATTGGATACAATGAGAAATCAAAAGCTTACAGATTGTATAATCCAGTTACAAAGGAACTAATAATTAGCTCAGATGTTCAATTCATTGATGAAGCATCTTAGGGAGATGAACAATAAGTGTAGCAACTACAAGTAAAGACAACTGAACATATTATTGTTGTTGAAGCAGAAAATGACAGAACAAACAATGTACCAAGTTGGACACCCATTTCACAAAGGGGAGAATCTTCGAATGACAATATCTAACAAAGCATGCAAGGGCCAGAAAATGAAGCATCATTTGACTCATTCCAACAACAAGGAAGAATGAGGAGTATTCAAGAGATCTATGAGAAATCCAGATATGGATATGTGAGGAGCTTATTAAGGATAAAAAATAGAGATAGGATATCTCTCTCTCTCTCAATATTATTTATTCAGAAGCACGTACAATATTTATAGGGAGGAGAAATAACTACATTCCCCAAAAACAAAGGAGAGGTTACAAATTGTGTGAGAAAAATGTGATACTACCTAATCATCTCATCCTAATTATATAAAATACTTGCTACGTAACCTTATGCCAACATTCCCCCCTTATTACATTATTCTTGCAAATATAACCCCTAAAAAGTTCAAATTTCACTTTTCCAAGGGATTTGGTGAGAATATCAACTACTTGTGCTTATGTAGGACAGTACTGGAGCTGAATGTTATGGTTTAAGACGTGCTCTCGAATGAAATGGAAATCAATTTCAATATGCTTTGTTCGTTCATGAAATATAGGATTCTGCACGAGCTTCAACACACTCTGATTATCGTAATAGAGAATAGGTGACTATTTTTCAGGAATTCCTAGGTCATCCAAAATGTGATGTAACCATATAGCTTCGCACAAAGCTCCTCGTGTGGCACGATATTCTACCTCTATGGATGAAATAGAAATAATTATTTTTCTTTTTACTTATCCAATGAGATAGGTCCAGATCCAAAATGAAAAATGTATCCTGTGGTTGACTTCTTGTCATCAATAGATCCGACATGGTCCAAGTCGATGTATCCCTGTAAGAAGAATTAATCATTCTTCTTATATTCTAGACCATAGAATCAAATGTTCCTCGGACATATCTCAAAACATAATTTTCTTCAGTCCAATGACATTTCTTCAGCCTCCTGCATGAATCTGGAAATATAGCTGACAACATAACATAAATTTGGTCTTGTCTATATGTCAAATAGATGAGCCCTCCAACAAATTTCCTATAGAGAGTAACATCTACTTGAGGTGAGTCCTGGAATTTTGAAATTTGCAATCTTTTTCCGTGGGAGTGGATATAGGTTTACAGTTGGACATATTGTAACTTTTCCAAGAGTGTCTTGGCGTACTTTATTTGGGAGACAAAAATGTGATGCTCCTTTCTCCATATCTCCAAGCCAAGACAATAATGTAGTAGCCCCAAATCTATCATGTCGAAGGTTCTTTTGAGATCATTCTTCACAATATCAACCTGATCTTCTGAACTGCCAGTGATCACAAGATCATCAACATACACAACAAGAATGAAAATTTCTTTTCCTACCTTCTTTATATACAAATTTGAATCTGAGGGGCTACGAGTGAACCCATGCTATAAAGGTGATCATCGATCTTGATATACCATGCCCTTGGAGCTTGTTTCAGTCCATACAGTGATTTGATGAGATGACATACCTTCTTAGGATGCTCTTCATCAACAAATCCTTCAAGTTGGGTCATGTACACTTCTTTTCACCATTTAGGAAATAACTTTGACGCTCATACTGAACCATTTAGGAAAGCAATCTTGATTCGATCCATTTATATGAAGTTTCCATCCTATAAATCTGATCAAGTACGATCTGGATATAAACTTGTTTCACTTTGATGGTCTTGATCATTTTTAGTGGGTGCAAAGGTAACTTTTCATAGTCAATGCCCTCTTTCTGAGCATATCCTTTTGCATATCCTTTCAATTCATCACGATTTATGTTTTTCGATGGATCCATCTGCCTTATATTTTTTCTTGAAAACCCATTTGCAGCCTATGGGTTTCTTTCTTATAGGCAGATTGACAAGTTCCCACATGTCTGATTTTGCATGAGTGAGTCATATTCTGCATCCATGGCTTCTTTCCACTAAGGTTGACTGAGTTCTTCACAAACATTATCAGGATCAAAGCTATTAATCAGTGAACTCATGAGTGAAAAATTTACCTCATTTCTTATTTGAATCCTTGTTCTGACTCCGGATGAAGTATCTGGGAGTTTTTGCAAATGAGAGTCTTTTATGGTGCTTTGTACCCACTTCAGATGAGAAATCAACTTATTTTGTGAAGAAATATTTCGTTGACATGAGGATGGATGCGTAGTAACATTCTCCAATTCTCCAAGGTCAACATATAGCTCCCCTTGTAACACATATTTTCTCTGAGTAGTCTCCTTTAGTTGATCATCTGATTCAGAGACTAGTTGGTGAGAGGTGGTTGGTAATGGTTCTTCTGTTGTCACTACTGAGTCAAAGGATGACTCATCACAAACCACATCTCAAATCTCGTATATTTTCTTTGTCTCAGGATCCATGAGATAGTATGCCTTCGAGGTAGTGTTATAGCCAAGTAGTATGCATGGAGAGTGTTTTCAGCTTGACTTTCTTTCTCTTCTGAGTTAGGACATGAAGGTATGTTGTGCAACCAAATACTCATAAATGAGAAATTGATGGCTTTCTACCACTCCATACCTCTTCTGGTGATTTTATTTTGTAGAATATTTATTGGTTCCCTATTGAGAAGATAAACATTTGTCTGTACTACTTCGTCCCAATATCGATCCTCCAGCTTTGCTGTTGATAGCATGCAGTGAGCCATCTCCATCACTGTGTGATTGCATTGCTCCAACAATTCCATTTTACTGGGGTGTGTAGGGAGGAGTCAGGTCTATGCTTAATGCCTTATTGGTTCAGGAAGGCCAAGAACTTATTTGATTTGAATTCCCCCCTCGATCTGAGTGGAGTAGAAGAAGTGGTTGTTCCGGTCTCTTTCAAAACATGTTGATAGAAATTCTAAAAATGGTGAAGAGCCTCACTCTTTTTCTTTAGGAAAAACACCCACATATTTTGAGAGTGGTCATCCACGAACAATTGGAAGTACTTGTATCCTAAAAATGAAGTAGGAATGGTCCATTCAGATCAGTATGAACTACCTCTAGACGTTTCTTGGCATGGAATGTGCTCACCTTAAATGGATCCCTATGTTATTTTCCTGCAAGATAGCCAGGGAAAATAGGAAAGGAAATGGACAATTTGGGAAGTCCATGTACCATTGCTTTTGAACTCATCTGATGCAATGAACTAACTAACAAGTGACCATATCTTAAATGCCAGAGGGTAGTAGATTCTACTGTTGAGGTAGATAAAGTTACTGCAGAAGATGAAACAATATCTAAAGAAAATAACTTATCTTCGTAGAAATGCTCTAGCAATAACCGTACCTTGTCTTGAGATCAAGCATGATTTGATGCCATTTTGAACAAGAAATTCTACCTTTAGATGATGATTCAGGAGTTGACTGACTGACAAGAGGTTTCTAGTTAATCTAGGAACATATAGTACCTTTGTAAGCGTACATTTTCATGGTCCTAGAGGAATAGTAACTTGGCCTATTCCTTCTGCAATGTACTCTTTGTCATCTGCTATCTGAACTCAATCTCTAGTGGGTGGTTCGTTTAGTGAATCAAACAACTTCTTGTCACTTGACATATTCTTATTGGCACCTGAGTCTATCAACCAGTCTCTCTTCGTGGGTTATGAAATCTGAGAGACTAGTACGAGGTTCTTACCACAATTACCTCCTTCTAATGACTCCTCATCAAATTCATCATCATGTTGGGCTGCGAGATGTCCCTTCTTCTTTCGTCGGCGGGGATGTCATTTGGAATTTTGAAAATCTTTGTGCCCTGATGTGCTTGTTTTACTCGAAGACCCCTTTTTCAAGCCATTATACCAGAAGTGATCACTCTCATGAGTATTGGTTTTGCATATTTGACACCACCTCTTGGAATTTTGAGATTTCTATCCGGTTGATGATGATGTGCTTGTGTTTACTTTTCTGGGGGACCTTTTCGATACTTCTATGGCCACGATGTGGCTTTGAGAAAAAGGATTTATCCTGGGCCTTCATCTTGGACTGAATTGATGGCCTCTTCCTGCTATAACAAGTTCATGAGTTCTTTGAATGCCACTTTTTGTTTAGATACATTCAGTGTCATAATGAACACTCAGAATTTAGAAGGGAGTGCTCTCAAGGTGATCAGACATGAGAATTTTTTGTCTTCCACCATTTCACCAAGCACTAATAACTCTGATCGCAACTTAGCCACATGACGTAAGAACTCCTCAACTTTATCATCTGAACCCATAGAGAGGGTGTGAAGATTTGACTGAAGATGGAGGATCTTAGTTTGATTTTTGGTTTCATAGATGGTTTCTAATTTATCCCAGGCTTCCTTCGGCTTCTCCGCATTTCAGATATGTGGTTGCACATCATCACTAACACTTAGCATAATCAACATTAGAGCTTTGGCACTAGCCATCTCATATTTCATGAGTTCATTGGTGGCTGTGGGAACTATCACTGACTTTATGTGATGATGCCCCATAATCCTTCAAATTAAAGGATCATCTGCATCTTTGTTTTCCAGGCCACAAAATTTGGCCCTTTAAGTAATTGAGCATAAGAAAGAAGCAAATTTGAAGTAGTCATTGTAATAGAATAAAATAAGTTTTTATTTATTTATTTATTGATTTCAAGAGATATTACAACTTTACTCACTGATGAGAAGAACCATCTAATAGATGCTCTTGATACTCAATGCTTGAGATGGTGAAAATTTGTGGGGTGTTCTACTTCATCTTCACAATCAGTCATCACCCAGATTCTAGTTCTTCTCGAACTCACTTTGCTTGACATCTGACGTCGAAAAGGAAATACTCCAAGAGTCCTTTGTGAACCAGTTCATTCAAAGACAAGGTTTCCGGTGTTGCGTAGCTCATTGAGCAGTGCAAAGTAGAACCTAGATATTTCAGGAGCTTCTGGATGGTGTTCTTCGGCTTGCGAGTTCGATGTTTTGGATTTCAGCAGTCCCAATCATGTCATTCACACTTGACATTTGAGGTGGCTTTGAGAGACTCAAAGTTGCCTTGGTGGATGGAAATGTTTACTTCTTTAGGAAATTAATAGCACCTTTATTTTATGTAGCTGCCAAATGACCCTATTTTAATTCACCTGCAGGAATATTCTTAGACATAAACAGTACTATCCAAGTATTTAATAGTCTTCAGGTCTTTAAATACAACCAGGTGTCTAGTAGGATGCTCAGTCAACAGAAACTATAATTCCTGTTGCTATTTTTTTTATTTTGCATCAGTCTCTTCAAAACTGGTTTGTTAAAAGGAAGAGGAAAAATCCAAGATGGCAATTCCACGTAATTCTACTGTCACTTGGAGTCCCACGTCCACATTGTTGAGCATAGAAACTTCACATAGGAAGGAATTCCAACATGAATGATAAATAAAAAACTCATCCAAGCAGAAAGAAAATTATAGTATGCATGTTGTTGATCAATTCCTCTCCACGTAGCTACAGTTTCAAGGATTTTTGAATTTTAGTGCATGGGAAATTCCAAGCAAAAGCATGTAGAACTTCCAGTGTAGAATAATTCATTCATCATTTCGACCCAATAGTTGAAATTTTCTCCTTTTTGTCAATCCAACCAAGAGAGAAAATAATTCCTTAAATGTAGGTTCCTCGCAGCCTCTTCCACGTTGTTTTCTATTTCACTCTTTTCCTCCAACAAAAGCTAAAAACAATCTTCCAACGCTTTCACTTCTGTAGGTCAACAAAAAACTGTCCAGATGATAATGGTCTTCTCTCCATACATCAGGTTGGTCTTGACGTCTACTCATCCAATAAACAATAAATCAGGAAAATTTGTTTGCTCCAGATAAATGTCTCTCCTTCAAACACACAGATCATAGATTATGATCACTGTGATACCAAGATTGTGAGGAGCTAATTGAGGAGAACAAATAGAGATAGGATATCTCTTGCTCTCAATATTATTTATTCAGAAGTACGTACAATATTTATAGGGAGGAGAAATAACTACATTCTCCAAAAATAAAGGACAGGCTAGAAACTGTGAGAGAAAAATGTGATACTACCTAATCATCTCATCCTAATTATATAAAATATTTGCTACATAAGTTTATGCCAACCAAAGAAAATGACGATGAAATGATTACGTTTTCTTTATTTTCAAGAGTTGATCTAATTTATTTTGAAGAAGCAATTAAGGATCTTAAATGGTGTGAAGCAATGAATGAAGAAATGCATGTAATACATAAGAATAGAAAATGGGAGCTAGTAGATATTCCAGTAGGAAAGTGGGTTTACAAAACCAAAACTACTCCCGAAGGTAAAATTGAAAGACATAAGGCAAGGTTAGTTATCAAAGGCTATAAAAAATGCATGGACGTGATTATAATGAGACATTTGCTCCAGTAACAAGGCTAGAGATTGTGAGAATATAATTATTGCCATAGCTTCTCATCACAAATGGAAGGTCCATCAAATGGATGTTAAATCAACCTTCTTAAATGGAGTATTGGAAAAAAAAGTGTATGTGGGACAACCACTTGGTTATGAAATTATATGGCATGAAAGAAAAGTATACAAGCTCAAGAGAGCATTGTATAAACTTGGTCACTCAAGCAAGCACCAAGGGAATGATACAGTATGATAGATTCCTATTTGATTAGTAATGGCTTTAGAAAAACTAGTAGTGAGCCCATACTCTACATCAAAGTAAAAAATGGTGAGATTTTAATTTTTGTAGGTATTACACAAAAATCTTGCAAATATTTAGAATGTTAGACATCAAAACAACATCTACACTAGCAGAGATAAGTCTAAAATTGACAAAAGAAGACTGCAACAACAATATAGATCCTACAAGATACAAGAAAATGGTAGGAAGCCTTGTGTATTTAACTTCAACTAGACTAGATATAATGTATGTAGTTAGTCTTATTTATAGATTCATGGAGACACCAAAGGAAACACACAGGCAAATAGGAAAGCGTATTTTTAGGTATGTGAATGACACAAGGAATTATGGAAATCTATATGCTGGTGATAATAATTTACAATTATTTTGATACACATATAGTGATTGGGCAAGTAGCCTTGATGATATAAAGATCACATATAGGTATGTGTTCAATGTTAGATCGTGAGCTATTTCATGGGTTTAGAAAAAATAGTTAGTTGTTTCACTTTCTATTGTTGAAGCAGAGTATATTTCAGTAAAATCAATTGCTTGTTCATATGATATGGTTAAGAATAATGATCTTAGATTTGAATGAAGAGCAACAAGGAGGTTCTACAGTTTTATGTGATAATATGTCTTCAATTGCATTGTCAAAAAATCTAGTCTTTCATGGTAGAAGTAAACATATCAAAATTAGGCATCACTTTATTCGTGAATTGGTTGAGAAAGGTGAAATTAAGATTAAGTTTTGCAAGTCAGAGTTGTAGCTAGTTGACATTATTATTAAGCTTGTATCAAAAGAAAGGTTTGAGCACTTAAGAGCAAGTATGGGCATGGTAGATGTCCAAGACATTAATATATGTCCTTGAATGGATTATTTTCATCTCAAGATTAAGGGTGAGTGTCATAATTAATGGTGTCTGATAATCTTGAGCCTCATACAATTTTTTAAGCTTGTTTTTCCCTACCTTCCAACTATCGTCATTGGCAAGAATTTATTTTTCTTTTTGGCCATTGAATTTGAATTTCCCACTAAAGCCGTGCAACAAAGGAAATATGCGAAACAAAATGCTAAGGAAAAAATCCATAGGACAAAGGAATGGTTTGAATCCGAAACACAAGACAATGAAAATTTTGTGCAGGTCTGGAGTCAACTTGCAGATCTTCAACTTTCTGCATAAACAAAAATATGAGGTATGTTGAAGAATTCGTGCAATGTATACAAAGTTTTGGTATATAGAAAATGCCATGAAATGTAGAAAATTTTCCGCAATACAGGAAAGGTCGTGCGTTTTACAGAAAAAACCACAATTGCAAAGGTGTCAAGTCCGCGTGGGTCGAGAGCAAGTCAAAGGTGTGGAATTCACTAAAATGAATATTGGTTTTGGGTCCGTGTCAAAGGTCAACATACTTTGGACGAATCATAGTTATATATATATATATTATATATATATATATATATATATATATATATATATAGTTATATATGTATGTATGTGGTTTTTGAATCAAAGAGATATAGAGAGCATCAATATCTTGAGAGAGAATATATAGAAGATAAAAACAATAAGAGAATGGAATATAGAGTAGTAGATCGAGCAGATATAAGAGGAAGAAAATAGAAAACACATGTAGCAACACAACAAAGTAGAAGGAGAAAGAGAGAGAATATTAAGAGAAAAATTATAGAGTAGTAGCTTGAGGAATATTGTTAAATAAATAAAAAGAATTTGCAGAGTCATAGCTCTGGGTTTTTAAGAATTTTTTTTAATCAAATATAATAGCCATTTTTGTGTGCTTTTGTGTTTTGGTTGTGTCTTTCCCTTGTGTTGGTTGCGGTTAGCACCAAATCTTTCCAACAAACAACACCAATATTATTTCATAGAAATTGACGACAAAATGTGTATCTTTAAGATTTGGAATTTTTAGTCAGCAAAGAAAAAATCTAGAAGGAGAAAAAGATACGAAATATTTTATATATCGGGGACACCATGGGTGCATAAGAATTCTTTGTTTATCAATTGTTTCTTTACCATGATTACATACATGGACATGCAATATTTAAATCACCCCATTCATCTCATTGACAATATTAAGGCAACTATATTTTAGGTTCTCCATTGGATGTTCACCATGTTTTGCAATTTTAATTGTTCTATATTGGATATAACATATCAATGTTATTATCATTTCTATTGGAAAATGAATATAAAAATTTCTTAGTATTTATTTTCTAATAGAAACTATCACGTGAATCTAAAGAGTCAATTTTATATAATTGAATGAAAATATGTCTTGCACAATATTTTAGGACGATACTGATGATGAAGTAGGGAGTTACAAAGAAAATTGACTTTAGAAAGGTTTATTTGGCCAATTAAGTAATAATGAGATTAAATACTTAATTAATTAATATAATAATTTTTTGAATGCTAAGTTTAATTAATTGATTAATTAAAGGGATAATAAATTATTAAATGAAATTAATTAATTAAAATGTTGAAAAGGAAACAAGAGAGACAAGAAAAGGGGTTGAGTAAGGAGGACAAGTCTAGGGTTTGTATAATCTATATAATATAGGTTTGTAAGAGTGAATAAATTCCACCCATCATTGTGTTTAAGATTATTCGATTGAGGTTAATGATTTTGTCTCACTAATACATATAAAGGGTTTTTATGTTCTGTTAATTCGAAATGGTTGACCATTAAATGTTCCAAATATTTTTTTGTTCTTTAAGTTTGATTTGAAGCAAACAATTAGTCTCTTTGATAAATGATTTAACATCATGAGCATGATATCATGTAGATGTATTTTCTTATATTTTGGAAAATTGGGTCCTTCAGATTCCTAATCTTGTTTCTAATGGTCTCAAAAAATTTGAAATAGGTTATAATGCCACTTTTTTCTTATTTATTTTGTTATTTTATTTAAGGTGCATTCTATGCAAGGAAGAAATGCCTTCATTTCATGACCCATGTTTGGATTCTTATCTCTGTTATAATTTCTATTTTAAGCATTTATGTTTGGGTAGATGCACCAAGATGGGGGATAATTTTGTGGCCATTTTTTTAATTTTTCACAAAGGGCGTACATCCTTTTAAAAATGTCGTATGCTCTTTATAAATTATTGAATGAACCTATTTTGAATATGTTCACAATATAAAGCAAAAATGACGTATACTTTATGAAATTTGCATATTCCCTTTGTATTATAAAGGGTGTGCACAATTTGTAAATGATTAAAAAGTAATAAATATTTCGTTTTACAAGGATGTATGCCATATGTAATGAAAATGGTGCACACCCTTTGCATTACAAAGTATGTACGCTCTCTGTAAATAATTACAAAAAAAAAATTACTTTAAGAAAAGCACAGAAAGAGTGTTTCCCCTTTGCGATGTGCATGTGCCCTCCAAAAAGGGTGTATGTCCTTCATTTTTTGACTTTTTTTCCCAAATAACCTTGGGTTTTAGCTTGAAGATCCAAACATGAGCTTTTGACCTACACTAGGCTACCCAACATGACTTTCGAGTAAGTTAAAATATTTATTCGCCTTCGTAGGCATAAAATATTCATTAAATGTACTTGTTTTTAATTATAAATTATAAGAGTTTGTACATGGGAGAATCTAGTTTTCAAAATACATTTTTTTTTTCAAAATTTACATTATGAGTTTATATTATTACTTTATTTCTGCATAACATAACTCATTATGATCATTTATGTAGTGTTAGCAATATTTTAAAATTATTATATTAATTATAAAAATACAAAAAAATCCTTAACAATATCCAATATTTTGTGAATCTTTATCTGCAATTTCATTAAAAAATTCATTTGTTTGTTCCAAAAAATTGTGTCCATGTTCTTGTAAAAGTTTACTATGTTACTATTACAAATGCATAAAATTTACATACTTATCTTATCCAGGGATTGCAAAAAAATTGTATATTTAGAAACTAGATTAAAATTCCACATTTCATCTTCTTATGATGTCCCAAAATTATTAGATGACGGGCCTCTCAAAATCTTTCCAATTTCATGTTGATTATTTTCAGGAAAAAAGTGGTCAATAATCCCCCCATTTTTTTGCCTTTTGTTTTACATCTACCCTTCAATTTTACTAGCAACAACATAAATTTTCTATTTCCTGTATTCATTTCTTTTTAGAACCTTCGTGAGATGTATATCTTCTTATTTAAATTGTTCACCATCAAATATTCTTAGCATTCTTGTGAAGAGAATGTTGATAACTCTTACTTTTTGGAATGGTTTGTGGTGTGAGTAAGCCTAGATGTGTAGAGAAACATTACAAAAATGGCTACATGCGAGAAGAATCTTGGATCAAAACTGAAATTCTCATGATTATCAACTAGGAAAATTGTGACTTCATGACCATGTTCGCTAGCATCGAGACACCAAATCCCTTTCATTATTTTTATGAAATCTTTGTGAATCTCTAGAAAAATTATATTCTTTCCCTAGAATCTTATGAGAGATAGAGCACCTTCCAAGAACACAATGGAAAAATAAGAGTTGTATTTTGAGAGGCTCATATTATCTCTCTATTAATATCAAGCCCCTTATAGGAATAGTTCTTTGAATCCAGTACACCAATTGTAATGTGATGTGATGCCACTCTATTTGTGTCATATTTTCATGTTATGTGATGGATGATCTACCCATATTATATGATATTTTATGGTTGATATTTTTGATTACCAGAACTTGTAGACACATGATCTATGTATGTTTTTTTAAGGATTATGTGACTCTATAGGTGAAATATGGATATCATGGATTGATTCTTATATCTTATTTGATTTCATTTCTATGATCTTGCAAGCATTTATGAAATGAAAATGTAATTATTACAAGTGTGTTATACTTATGGTGATTGTTGTTATATTCATGATTTCTTATCTAATTTTATTCCTTGTGAGTTATATTAGCACATGTTATGGATCACGATCTTTCTATCTCAATTGTATGCTTTATAGTGCTCTTGTGCCTTTGTGATAGCTTAGGTGATGATAGATAATAATTATAGTGCTTGGCCCTTTATTGAATTTCGTAATTGAAAGCTGAAAGGACAACCCAAAGTGTTAAAAGGTGACCAAAAGGTGAAAAGGACCCAAAAGTGTAAGAAGAAGATAAAGAAGGTCAAGAGTGCCCACAAGGGACAAGAGCGTTTGGGCGCTTCTGTCTTAACTGGGTGTTAGAGTATGATGTCATCAAAAGATAAATCATTCAAGTGCTGGAAAATTCGTAAGATGTGTGAAGCCAATAATGTGAAATAGATAAAGTAATCAAAATATCAAAAGGAGTTGTCAAACACTAGTTTTCTTACTTAGGAATAATGTATACATTAGTATACTTTAGGACTTAGAAATGTACCCAAGTGCATAGATTTTGTCTCTACATCTTGTTACTTATAAGCTAGGAGGTTTCACAGAATGTTAAGAGAACTAGGATCGTCCTTTATAATTTAGTTTTCTAAGCTAATATGCTCACCCACAAGAGGGTGTCAAACAAGGATCTTATTCTAAGGTCTTTTTGTTTTCTTCAGTTCTTTTACAAACTCCAAATTAATTAGAAAAACACAAAAGAGTTCATTCATTTATAACACACAAAAGAACACTATGAAGGATCATTTCATTTATAGTTAAAGTGTACATCTACACCATTAGCAAGATATTAATCTATTGTCAAAATCACCCCTAAAATAAAATTCCCATTTCCCCAAGATACCAATACACTACGAGATCTCACTCATCACAACATAATCCATAATTAACATTCATGATTATAACATGGTTCTCACATCTATTTAACAATACATGTATATCTCAATGATAATCCATACTGTAGAAACACCAACAATGCTACAATTTACTTTTTGTCCAGCGTATCTGCAACCACTATATGGTCAGCACAACTAGTGACATGGAATCTAACTACAATCAAGAATAATTTACAATTTCACGTTTTTCCAAATTAATAATGTAATAACACTTAAAATAATTTATACGGAGAGTAAGAGCACAATGTCATTTCATTTTAACTTTAAAGCCAAAGATAGGGTTAGAGAGGAAAGAGAAAAAACATCATTTCTTTTCGCATTCAATATATTTTCAAACAAGCGTAAAAAAAGATTTCATACAATCATATTTTTGTGTTTACAAGGTTTCTCGATTGTTATTATTCTTGGATGAGGTCATATGACAATTTTTTCCATTTAGTTACAAGTTTCCAAAAATGTCAAAATTTAGACAAGTTTTCCAAAAACCAGCATTCGAAAACCATCTTTGAAACTCAAAAACACAAGGGAACATATTTATACATATTCCCCTATATACATGGAAACACTCAAAGCTGACAGAACCCCAAACCGGTAAAGAAGATTAAAATGGTGCTCATTTTTTCGAAGCTATCGATCATAAATGCAATCAAGTGGCCTTGTAGCCCAACGACCGGAGGCCTAGAAAACCTATTAAAAAAACTAACTTATGGGATTTTTTTTCTCCAAATTGAGGGTCTGTATTACTTGTATTGTATAAATATTAGAGGTATGTGGAAGACAAAATCTGTTTCTACATCCAGGGCCAAAATGGCATGTCAAAACCCAACTGTATTTTTAACTTTCAACAAATATTTAAAGTTGTGAAATATACCACCAAGCTCCTAAACGAGTTACGAAACGAGGCCAAAAAGACACCCAAGAAACAACCCAGGGATCAGTTGAACAATCTATATGACAATGTACCTGAATAAATTTATTTTTCCTCATTTCAGGGTTTATAGGGATGGGAAAGTGCACCAAGTTGGGGGGGCACCAAGTTGGTGGGGCGTGGGGGGTGGGGGGGGTGGGCGGGGGGGGGGGGGGGCGGGGGGGGGGGGGCGCAAAAGGGGGTCTTAAGTGAAAGTATTTTTCTGAAAATAAAAACTTCAACTTGTACAAGTTTTTTTGAAATAGTTACACTCAAAATTGGAAGATGATGTATCAATATGAATTGTAGAATTTTGAGTCTAGTTTCTAAGCTACTAAATTTTATTGAAAATGAATAAGATTAAGTGGGTCAAATAACTAAAATACCAACAGGTGCTCCTTTTTTGTTTAAAAACATAACAAAGTGACTTTCGTGCCCCTCACCATTTTTTGAGCACCATTTAGTATTTTTTGAAAACTCTTTGATAGAAAGATATATAGGAGAATCTAGTTTGGGATACATTTTTAAAAAGATTTTTTTAGCGATTATTTTTTTTAATGATTTTTCTAGTACAATTTTTTTTTTAAAAATTTAAAAACATAACGGAGCTCCGACCGTGCCCCCCCCTGAGTACCTCAAAAAATATCAAAAATTATATTTTTGTTTGAATGTGTATATAATTTCGCCTAGTTTGGGCTAGTATATATTTTTTTTCAATTCCGATGAGCTAAAAAAAAATTATATGACAAAATATAAAGACATGTTTAAACTTCAAAATATAGCTATAAAAAGGCATTGTTAGAAAATAAATAATATGGAAACCTTATATTAGTTAGAAAATTTGAAAAATTATATTTTTAGAAAGTAGAATCTCTGCTCTATGTCGTGGTATAATTTTTTATAGACGAATCAATCATTTTATGCTCGATTTATGATGGCGAAAGAGAGTTTTTAGTATTTTTCTATAAAAACGTGTTGTTTGTTGTGTTTTTGTAGGTCTATGCCTCAGGCTTGAAGATCCAAACCGGATCCCCATACCTTGAGGGCATGACTTGGGAAAAGTAAACAAACATAATGTGTACGTGTTCCTAATATTATAAACATGATATGTGGTTTTGGCATGCTTCTATTTTTAAAAATAAATTCTTCCAAATATAATTTTTTCATTTATTATTATTTATATTTTATTATTTCTTATACTTGCTAGGGTCAGTCTGTACCTTATGGAACTAGTCTCATAGCTCCATCTGTCACGGTTTAGATGATAGTTTTTATAGTATAATCTGGTCAGTACATAGATAATTTTTAGGATTTCAACATTCAGCCTAAAGCTTTTAGTGTTTAAATTCTACAGTCAAAACCCTAAACCCTAGGCCCTAAACCTTAACCCTTAACCCTAAACCTTGAGCCCTTAACCCTAGACTCCAAACCCTGAACCATGATCTCTAAACCATAAACCCTAAACCATAAGCCATAAATCCTAAACCTTAAACATCCATCCCTTACCCGTGAGCACTAACCCCTAAACCCTAAGCCTTAAGCTCTAAATCTGAACCCTAAACCCTAAACCCTAAACCGTGAACCATGATCCCTAAATGATAAACCCTAAACCCTAAACCCTAAACCCTAAATCCTAAACCATAAACTCTGACCCCTAAACCTTCAAAACCCTAAACCCTAGGCCCTAAACCTTAACCCTAAACCCTAAACCATGAGCCCTTAACCTTAGACTCCAAACCCTGAACCATGATCCCTAACTAAATCAAAACTAACCATAAGCCCTTAATCCTAAACCTTAAACATCCATCCCTTACCCGTGAGCACTAACCCCTAAACTCCGAGATATATTATTCACAGGTAGAGGTTACATATATAGAGTTTGATCTCCTCGATTCTAGGAGTCAACACTCATCCCACTAATCACTCAGCATCCCACAAATATCTCCCAATACCTATTCTCACTCAACAAACCTAGAATCTCTCTAAGAGATCTCTACGAGTTGTCACCAACTCAATATTTGCACAATAATAATAATGTTCACAATATTAAAATATTGCTAACATTCACTCCCCTATTGTTAACATTATTATTTCCACACATACACTCCCCTAATGTGAACAATGTAGAGAAAGAACAGTTCACACGTCTCTCTACAGCTTTCACTGCCCCTGCATGCTCATGATCTTGGTACACATATGGAACCTCAGTTCCAAGGTAAGAACCCCTGTTCGATCAATAACGGACCTCTGTCCTAGGTACGAGCCCCTGCTCATGAACCTCTGTTCATCCTCTTCAAGAAAAACATAATGCTGACTTTTACTTGTGCTTTTCTTCTTTCTACTATCACATATTTACATCAGGGGGTTATAAAAGGAAATACAATTCTGAACAGGAATGTAACATCTATTCTTATTATAAAACACACAACAATGGAATCAAACACACAACTGAAATACTTGGCCACCAAATCAATACCAGCGGCCTCGTCGATGGTGCCTGACGAGAGGTCGCTATGATGCAACCTCCTTCCTCTGTTGCCTCCGGCCTCCATCAGAATTTCCCTACTAACTTAGCATAAAGTATAGTCGAGGACGATACGCGTTCCCTATCGCGATACAGGGCGGGGGTCAAGGGGCGGAGCCCCCGAAGCCAGGAATGGTTTTCATTTGCATGTTTTCTCTTTAAAAATGAGTGTCGGATTACACCGAAAATGCACTCATTTGTCGTTTTTTTTTTTTTTTTTTTAAACAATTTTTTGACTCAATTTTTGACAATACAATGACAACGACTTTTACAACTAACAATCACCTATTTTGACATTTTTAAGTGACTCTTAACAACACTACAAATAACTCATGAATTTTGTTTGACTCTATCACAATCTATTACATATTGACTCACTAAGTTATGGAAACTCGCATCAACCTTATAAAGACTTAAAGAGACAAATGATATCATACTTTATAATACTATATATATTTTTAACGACACTTTCAACTAAACAACTGTATAAATGACTATTAATACCCAAGAAACTATTTGACTCTATCAAAAACTTTTGACCGCAAAAAATAGATTTTGTAATTACCTAAAGTGACTGATCTACAAACTCCACATTGACCATTAGAACAATTTAGTCACACTCAAGGCTTACAATACGTGGCATGTTGAAGCGACTACGATCTATGAAGATCTACGACTAGTAACAAATTTCTCAAACCTATTTACTAATGCCAGGATACCACTGATAGATGCAGAACCTTGACCAGATAGGTTCAGCTACGTACAAGAGGGCTCTGAAGCGTATGCAAAAGTACCAAATCATAGATATTCCCTGAACCGTTATTTTAGAAGGAACGAATGATGAAATCAGGCGATTGCTTTACTGATGAATCAACTCCCTCCACTGGTTGCAAATGTAGAAAATCACACAGCTGAGTATGATACACAGAGTTTGGACGATCTGGCGGAGATCATATCAGCATGACATAAATGAAAAAAATTATCACGTTGCTGCTATGTACTGCACCAAATCCGCTTAAATATTTCCCACCTGGGACGCATCAAACTATCGATACTATTTGATGTGGGTATAATCACGATTTTGAAGTGCACCTGATGCCTTTGGAAATCAAGTCTGTTCCACAGATCTTTGAAGATTATGGTAATGAATATAATAATGCTTGAATCACGTGTTGGAAACTAAAATGGAGGTCATTCGACCCAGCACATAATGTAGCACTTGCCTGAATGATGGAGATCTTGCCTAGGTCGTCACCTCCCGAAATATCTGCAACTTAGCTTTTTATAAGCTGTGGCCACTTTGACAGACTTTCGGGCAGATGTAGAAATCACTACGAAATCATGTCTTCCCAATATGGATGCAAACCGAACCAATTCTTCAATCTTGAAGCTAGAAACTTAGAATGATAATCTTCTTTGGTCGAGCTACATAGAGATCTAGAATAGTGGCATTTGCAAATTGATTTACGTGGAATAATGAGTTGAACTCACAGAATTCTTCTAAAGTAATATTTATTCAGAATCACAATGATAGCGATTGGAGATCACTATTCCTACCAAATTCTTGAAAGCTACGCAGAATCAGATGTAGTGGGATAGATCTGACGTGAGCACAGTAGAACCAAAAATGATCTGAATGTAAATCCGGACTTTGAGTAATCTAGCTGACTTCGATGGCAAACATATGTAAGAAATTAATCCAATGAATTCTTGATATGTGCATGGAACATAGATCTTCATCAGATACACTCTGAATCAAACCATAAATTTGTAATAACAATATTACAATCCTATCTCAGTCGCAATGAATATCCCTCACGCATTATTAATCCATTCCATTGTCACCATTGAAGAACATAGAAAACGACTCACATCATGGCTAATGGTTGACCTGCTCTGATACCAAATCATAGAGCAATGAACCAGATTTAATGCGTAGAGAAAATACACCGGATAATAGATATTATAGAATTTGAATTCATTCGGGATATATTATTCACAGGTAGAGGTTACATATATAGAGTTTGATCTCCTCGATTCTAAGAGTCAACACTCATCCCACTAATCACTCAGCATCCCACAAATATCTCCCAATACCTATTCTCACTCAACAAACCTATAATCTCTCTAAAAGATCTCTACGAGTTGTCACCAACTCATTATTTGCACAATAATAATAATGTTCACAATATTAAAATATTGCTCAAATGCATTTGTAATGCTCAATGCCTCCACTTTTCTTGATTATTCTCCAACTGTCCTTACATATCCCTTAAGACCATATTACTTGGTCTAACTATGCATATAGGATTATACAAGTACCTTGAAGATTATCAATACCTGGAACACCATATTCATGCCTATATATATCCTTAGTCTTTTCTAAACATAGATAGGTCATCCCCTGGACCCACTTTACCATGGAATGCTCCTATTTTCCTTCTTCTTCACTTAGGTCACTAGGACCAAGGTGTCCAAACCTTGATATAGACCCTGAGTCACCTCTTAGACCCTTAGAACATCTTCTCTCACTAAAAAACAAGGTGTCTAAGATAATCCCATAGTCACATTCTTCTTTGTAACTTCTTTCTCTCTTTGAGGCCCAATTACCTACTAGCCCTTTAAAGCATGAAAACACTATAATACCTCTAATTCCATTGAAACAAATATATAATTAAATGACACATTAAGGACCCTTTATGGTGTACTTCAATATGCCAAAATGTTGTACCATGTTCGTTTGATGAATTTTATACTTCCTTTGTAAATTATTCCTATAATTAGGCCTTTTCTACCCCTGAGATATAACAGTAAGCACTTGAGAGTATGATCTCACTCTAGAGGTAGAATAGATACACTTCTCTCATGTCAAAATCATAGAGTATATGGATTTTGGTTTCTTAACTCCATCATTTCAATCACAATGCACCTCAATTTGCATCTCAAACTGTGCACTATCATAGTTAGACTATCCTATTGACCATATATTTTTCCCACCTGTGAGATGGGTCTTAAAACGTGGTACATCAATAGATAATCCCTATGGGCAAGAGGTGCTCATAAAATTTGATAATATTTCAATGGTGAAAGATACAAAGTTATGCTCTGCCCTAATTTTAGGATAAGAGCATGAAACTTGTTCTACATGTCATAGTGTAGTGTTTCAAAATATACAAAAAATTTAGATATAATCCATTCATCCTCATTAATCTTCCTAAGCATTCACAAAGGTTTAAAACTCTTTCATTGGTGATTGTTGATTTTCCAAGCTCTCTATCTGAGGAAAGGTTTCAACATACAATGTATTCAAAAGACAACTAAATAGGGAAACTTACACCACAATTTCACCTACAACACCAACACACCATCTTATTATTGACCTCAAAACTTATAATACTCCTTGAATCATCTCTCATGATTCATTTCCATTGAATATATCCCTATATATCTACTAGACTAGCTTGTTTTAAGTTCTAGCTCACAAAAAGAGCTTAATCTACCTCTAAAATTGGCATAGGATACCAATTATCTCCTAAAATACTCTCTCTTTACTCGTTTTCAACTATATCCAACTCACAACAAACTCATTACATGCCTTTATAGGATTGATTAGGCCTAAAATATAATAATTTACCCTCTATTAACTTTAAGGTTTACATATTGGAACTTTAACACTTATATCTACTTTCCACACATACAAAATGAATGAAAGACACCTACAATGAAATTATAATGGTTTAAATATGCCTCTAATAACCCTAAGTCCTTTAAGTCATTGATGCTCCTGCATCAAGAGCCCTTACCTGTGAGCCCTAAACCATAAATCTTGAGCCTTAAGCCTTAAAACCTAAGCCCTAAACTCTAAACCATGAACCATGAGCCCTAAATGCTAAACCCTAAACCCTAAAAACCAAATACTAAACCCTAAAGCTATAAACCCTAAACACTAATCCATAAAACCTAAACCCTAAACCCTAAATCCAAAAACATAAACCCTAAATACTGAATCCTAAACGTTAAACTATAAACCATAAACCCTGACAACCTAAACCCTAAACCCTAAAGCCGTAACCCTGAGCCCTTAACACTAAATCCTGAACCATGAACTTTACGATCTAAACCTTAAACCATCAACCGTTAACCATGAGCCCTAAACCCTAAACCCTAAATCCTAAACCTTAAACTATGAACCCTAAAACCTGATTCCTGAGCCCTAAACCCTTAAACCTAACCCATGTACCTTAAGTCCTAAACCCTTAAACCCTGAAACCTAAATCCCAAAACCTTTAGCCCTAAACGCTAAATCCTAAACCCTAAATCCTAAACCCTAAACCCTAAGCCTTGAACGCTAAACCATAAACCCTGAAAACTAAATCTTGAGCCCTAAAACCATAAACCCTAAACACATGAGACCTTAAACCCTAACCATAAACCCTAAAACCTAAACATGAACCCTAAACCCAAAACCCTAAACGCTAAATCTTAAACAATTAACCTTGAACCTTGAGCAATATACCCTAAACCCTATACCTTAAACCCTAAACCATGAGCCCTAAACCCTAAACCCCAAACTCTTAACGCAGATCCCAAAAACTTAAACCTTGAACACTAAATTATAAACCCCAAACCCTTAGCCCAAAACCCTAAGCACTAAACCCTAAACCCTGAGCCCTAAACCCTAAACCATAAAACCTAAACCCCAAACAGACTTGAGACCTAAAACCTAAACCCTAAACCCTAAAACCCAAACCCCAAACATTGAGAAATAAAACCTAAACCCATAAACCCTAAACATTGAATCCATAAACCCTAAACCCTAAACCTTGCCATTATACCCAAATCGCTCCAAAGAACAAACTAAAATGATCTAGTCATGCCAGCGAGGTATTGCGAGGACCATCGTGTGTGAAGTATTAAGGCATCCTCGATCTCCATTAGATACATATGAGTGAAGACACATATGAGAATATTGAATTTGATTCCATGAAAGGATTATTTTAGAGCTAGAAAAGGGGAAGGGATGGTTTTTATATGGAGAACCATGCTTCTAAGAATGAGCAATCATTTGAGTTCACTTGATGCATTTCACTTAGTACTATTCCTAAAAAACTCATTCAACACCTAGTAGTGTGATCACACCTTAAGAAGGAGACACATTACAATTACCTCATTTTTACCATAGGGCAAGAATCCCATTCAGGGAGGAATCCTCTATCTAGAAAGTGAGGATCTCATTTTAGTAAGAAGTAGACAAGCATCATAGAGGTGATTTATGGTCACTACAATGAATTATGGACCAAATTTTAAAATTGGTATAAATTCAAGCAGTGGTAATGCCAAAATCCAATCCGAAAGGTAAAAAAACATACAAAATGATTACATGGTTTCCCGAAACAAAGACCGACTACAATATATATGCCATGAAATTGTTAGGTCATTGCTGAAATCCTGAAAATGAATAGGTACTGACCAGATTAGATTTTGAAAAACTATCTTTTAGATTACAACTGCCAGAGCTATGGGACCACTTCCATCAGGTGCAGAATGACCCTAACATCTTATGTATACTAAAATATTTGTTTTAGTAAATACGGCTCCTTTAAGCCCTTACAAACTTCATATAGAGAAAAACACGAGAACATTTTGTGATCATAGAAATGCGTACGCGTTATACCGTTATCTCGTTATAACGTGATCATGTTATAACGTGTACGCATTTTAGGTTTGTGAATTGCTGAGCCTAGGAAAACATATAATGCGACCACATTATTACAAAATGTGGTTGTGTTTCATTCATTTTTGGGTTTTTGTCTACTTTTTGGCCCCCCAACTTGGTGCACTTACAAAGATGGTTTGCATCTTCATAAAAATAGGTTTTATTAACATTACACAAGGTTTCCAAGAAGAAGCTTTTTACTAAGTTTATCGTTTATTCTGCTAACCACATGGTTTTCAAATCCAAACTGGTATCGTAGTTTATTCATATATCTCACAAATAAAAGAGAGTACTATTTACATTCATGGTTAATGTCTTGTTGCATACAAAATAGAAGCAAAGTTAGGTATACAATAACCCATCCCATTTAATTCACCTAAACGTTATTTTTCTTTAAATCGATATACAAATCCGTTATAAAAAAAACTAAGAATGCGAAAAACATACAAGAATAGATTAAGATGACCATGCCTGATAATCTAATTGGTGAGGTACAAGGGTCACTCGGAGCTCAATCCACGATCATCTGAACATAAAGATTTTATTAATAACACTCGTATCATGCTATAAACAACTCATAAAGCCAACATGACCGGGTTAGGAGAACTCGTGATCAAGCTGGGAAGTGAGCTCAAAATTCTAATGATCAAGTCACTATACACATGAAACAGGTGAGCCAAATTGTAGCATGGTTGACTTACACTCGCACAACTCACCATCACATAACCCACCAAACATCCCAACTACTAACCAACTCAATGCCAATGTGAAGGAGGCCATGTGATGCGGAAAAGAAAGAACATGAACGGTCTTCATGACCCACCTTTTTGCCATTCTAAATTAATAAAACAGTCCTCATGACCACATTTTTTTTCTTGTTTTTGTTTTGAGGCATTATAACAAATAGGTGACATGCATTGTATTTTTACCTCCACAATTACAAACATATCTACCTGAATGTGATAATGTAAAGAGTATTTTAGGATGTTGTGTTAGTTTTCCTCCTGTCTAAGCATGTCAATGAAACATTAAGTGCATTTGCAACACTCCCTTTAGGTATGTTAGGTCATAATTCTCCAAGAATATGGAAAAAAATCCACGCACTTTGTCCTAGGCCTCCACGTTGGCAAACATGACAAAGGAGTTTTTTCTTGCAAGATTCCAAAGTCTTTTTAATGAACCCATACTCAGAAATCCCATAATTATTGTTGTGCATGATACCATATATATAGAAGACATTTTATCAAACATTTCATATGCCTTGTGTTGGTCCATTTCCAATTTGCATTTGTTTTGAAGCTTGTAGATCCCTTTTTAACAAATCCTTGATGGTGCACATCCTGCAGACATCACTGACCATGTGACCACATGTTTTTTGGTATTTTAACAAACCGTTTACCTTCCTTGTGCAAGGGTCATGCCAGTATCCTCTATTTTATGGCAGATTCTCCATACTCTTATTCATGATCCCTAATTTTGCACATGATGGGTGGCGCTGACAGAGAAAATGGAGTCTAGTTTTGTGCATGTCAAATGTGTTTTATTTAAAGTTTCGAAATCCTGATCAACAAACCCAATTTGTATGCTTCCTGTAATCCTTGCTAACCCGTGAGGCCGTAAATCTATTTTTTTGTTTATTATTTTCAATGCATAATGTCAAACAGGTCATTTACATCGGGTATGCCTCCACATTTACATACACATTCATCTGTTTGGAAAGATCCTCATTTGGAACACATCCACCTGTTTGGATTCTCCTCATTTGGCACAATATGATAGGATGGGGCAAAGTTTTTGGATTCTAACAGCTAAAGGTATCAACACATTGTGCAAGGAGTTCCTGCAGCCATTAAACACATCTAGTTTGTCCAACACCTGCAACCCAGGAAGACCGCTGGAGAATCCCAATAACTAGATCCAAAGGTCAAAAAAAAATTCCATGCTTTTGAACAGACCAAGAAGACCGTCAGCACAACCACTGCAAGTTAAACTGGCATGATGATGGCAAGCTATAAATTCGAATCCCACAAATAAAAAGAGACAAGAATAGAAGCTTACATTATCAGGTTCATTCCATGAGGCCACCGTTCTTCCTTGCAAAGCAGAAAAGGCATGGGCGAGTATCCAATCCCCAAAATTTTACCAGCAATACATTCCTAACTCAGAATAGTTTCCAATATCCTCCTGATAGATGCTGAGACATTGAATAAAAACATTCTCCCATTAACCCAAAAAATTAATTATTTTGTTCTTTGGAAACAGGCTTGGCACAAGCTCCAAAAATTGGGAGAATTAGAAATATCAATAATATTTTATGATTTATTTAAATTTAGTTAAACTCCCTTCTATTGTGAATTTCATGTTTTATTTTAATATTTTAAAATTTTGATTTAACCATACCATAATAGCTCTCCCCTAAGGCACTTACTTACCACACAATTATCTTTATTTGAAGATTATGCATATTACCTTTATTGATATCGTAATATGATTTAGTTAGATCAACATTTAAAGTTATAACAGGGATATACATATTTCAAACTCGAACCTCAAAAATGCTCCTGAGATGAAAGAATCGCAAGAAGATGACATCAACTCACGTATCAAAGACACAGAGATACACTAAGTTTGTGAAGGACAACTTCAACATTACCCTTATTATTTTACCAACACAATAGTCTAAATTTGTTTCATTGCCAATTTTATTTATGGTCAAAATGACACCCTGACACGAGCCAAAAATATAACAACCATTTCACTATCCCAAGGGTAAGGATTTTAAACACTTCTAAACAACAACTAGGAGAGCTCTATCTAAAATTTCGTGGCACACTGGGACCAATTAACAACACGAGAACTTTTTTCAAACGTTTGTACTATAGACACCTATAATTTGGATCGATCCATTTAAATACTTAAATTGCGCTAATTATACAGTTTCCCACAAATTGATGACATATCGTCAATAACACACCATTTCTCTTCTATCATCGCTGATTAATTATATTATGCTAATTAATTAACCGTTTTATCGCTCAAGACGCCGATTAACGACCTTCCATTAATTAGCGTTCCTTTCTATCTAGATTAATTAATTATTCTTAATTAATTAACTTCCCCTTCTATTAAATTAATAAATCGTCATTTATTAGATTAAACTCCTCTCATAACCCAGATCATGCCAACTTTCCTCTAAAAAAAAACTTCTATAAGCTTAAACCTATGGATTAGTTAATCACTCTTGATTAATTAATACACCCCCCTCTACTCCCATGAATCACCAATGATATATTAATCTCTCCTAAATCAAACTTAAAGTATGCTTATCCCTAACTAACCTAGCTTTGCTATTATCCCACATATAATAGGATGCAAAGCTTCTTCAAACCAAAGGGTTATATAAAGAACCATCCTCCTACCTTTTTTCTTACACCTTTGCATGCATATAACATAAACTATAGGCATTTTCATCTTTGAGAATCCTCCATTAGTGTTGAGCTAAGCTTCTTCATCTTGCATTTCATCCATCCAAGCTTGTGAGTCATATGGAGAGAATCAAAATGGTCTTGTAGCCATGTATTGATGAGACTCCATTCTTAAACCCTTGGGATCAAACAAACAATCACATTTTGATTGCTAAGGATCTACATGGGTCCATTTCTAAATAGCTTTCAAAGAGTAGAGAATGATGCTTAACATGTTAGTTTGATTTTCCTTCAAAGTTCTATGCATGTTATTGATGTTTAGTCTCTTTAAGCTCTTAGCATGATGATCCATGTTAGTTAGCTTTGTTTTGAAACTATCAGGTGTTAGTTTCAATTCTCTTAGCTTAGCTAATTAATACATGGATACACCCGCAACCCGTTAAAGTTGAAGCATTACAATATTTGACATTATGATTGTTATATAATTAAAAAGACTCATACATTGCATTTAAAGAAGGGAATTATATTAAGATATCAAAATTATGTTCTTTATGTAGATTTTGAAATTAATACTATAATGAAAGACTAATAATCTACATTGAAACGTAGTAGGGAGGAGGTGGAGGGGGTTACCAAAATAATGGAAGGGTAATGTGTTACTTCTTATGCTACAACTTTTGGCATTCAAACTAATTATTATGTTGAGGTTTATGTTGCATTATGGGGGTTTAGGCTAGTAAAAAAGCTTAACATTAAATATTTTAATTATGGAGGGGGACTCCCTAGACATTATTAATAATTAAAAAACAAAAATATTGTTGAATGGTGTAAAATAAGTTTGACACATTATTCAAAGAATTAGAATGTCCTTAAAATTGTTACATAATGTTTGCTCTACTTCTTAATTAAGACTATAAATCGACGAAAAAATGTTGAAAGCATCATATTTGTATTTTAGAAAATAGGCCCATTTTTTTTTTGTTATAATCATTTATACCCACCAATTAAAAGTATTTGCATTTGTCCATAGAAATTGGAGTGAATAATCTCCAATAACGTCTTGTTCATGATTAAATTTCCCATTGGGAAAAATTTCTATATATTGCTTTCCTAAAAATGCACTGTGTCACATTTCTCTATTAATGGAAATCCTTTTTACAATGTTTTTTTATGCTTAACAAGTTCAAACCTCCAAAATTTAAATGGTTGAATTGAAGATTCAAAATCCAATTTTCATCCTTCACCTTTAATTTTGTAGCAATTCTCCAGGCAAGAAATAAAAAAAAAAATTACCACATTTTGTTCTTGATTAGTCAATGTGATGAGCTCTTAAAAAGAATTATACTTGGAGTGATTCTTGGTTGGCACTCATGGCTGAGTTGGCACGAAAATCGTTGAGAATTTTTGTTTAGTGGTGTCTTTTGGAGCAATATCTTGAAAGTATTTACTATCTAAAATTAATGGAAACTTCTAGCTTGGAGGCTATTTTTGTCGCTTCAACAAAATATGGGAACGGGTGGTTATTTTTGTTTAACTTTGTGTGGTGCTAAGTACATATTTTTCTTCTCCCCCTATTTTTGTTACAACACTGAAACACACTTTACCTTCAATTGACACTCTATTATACTTTCTTAGTGTAACATCTGACTTTACCTATATAAGTAAGGCCCATTCTTGTTGTATTTCATTGAGTTCCATAATATTATATGATATTGTTGCTCATTTGTTTGCAAAGTTTTATGTAAAGTTATTCTGGTGAATTGCTTTCATCTTATTGATCATGGTGTTTGATTAGCATCTATGTTCTTGGCTTAGTACAATCTAGTTATCGTTCCTTTTAGTTACACGCAAAATTTGAAGATGTTGTGTCAATATGAATCGTAGAATTTTGAGTCTAGTTTCTAAGCTACTAAATTTTATTGAAAATAGATAATTTTAAGTGGGTTAAATAACTAAAATACCAATAGGTTCTCCTTTTTTGTTAAAAAAATAACATAGTGACTTTCGTGCGCCTCAACATTTTTTGAGCACCATTTAGTATTTTTTGAAAACCCTTTGATAGAAAGATAGCTGGGAGCATCTAGTTTGGGCTACATTTTAAAAAAATAAATTAGTGATTATTTTTTTTTAATGATTTTTCTAGTACAAAACTTTTAAATTTAAAAACATAACGAAGCACCGACCGTGTCCCCCTAACTACCTCAAAAAATATTGAAAATTAGATTTTTTTTGAATTTGTATAGAATTACGCCTAGTTTGGGCTAGTATATATTTTTTTCAATTTCGATGAGTGAAAAAAAAAGATATATGACAAAATATATGCATGTTTAAACTTCAAAATATAGTTATAAAAAGGCATTGTTAGAAAATAAATACTATGGAAACCTTATATTAGTCAGAATATTTGAAAAATTATATTTTTAGAGAGTAGAAACTCTGCTCTATGTCGTGGTATAATTTTTTATAAACGAATCGATCATTTTATGTTGATTTATGATGGCGGAAGAAAGATTTTTGTATTTTCCTACAAAAACGTGTTGTTTGTTGTGTTTTTTGCAGGTCCATGCCTCAGTTTTGAGGATCCAAATTAGATCCCCAATCCTTGAGACATGGCTTGGAAAAGTAAACAAACATAACATGTACGTGTTCCTAATACTATAAACATGATATGTGGTTTTGGCATGCTTCTATTTTTAAAAATAAATTCTTCTAAGTATAAGTTTGTCATTTATTATTATTTATATTTTATTATTTCTTATAGTTTAAATTGATTTTAGTAAATATAAGATGTTAGGGTCACTCTGCACCTTATGGAACTAGTCTCATATCTCCATCTGTCATGGTTTAGAAGATAGTTTTTATAGTATAATTTGGTCAGTACATAGGTAATTTTCAGGATTTCAACATTCATCCTAAAGCTTTTAGCATTTAAATTCTAAAATCCAAACCATAAACCCTAAACCCTAAACCTTGAGCCCTTACCCCTAGACCCCAAACCCTTAACCATGATACCTAAAACCTAAACCATAATCCCTAAATCCTAAACCTTAAACATTCAACCTTTACCTGTGAGCCCTAACCCATAAACCCTGAGCCTTAAGATCTAAACTTTGATCCTTAAGCCCTAAAACATAAACCCTAAATCATGAACCGTGATCCCTAAATGCTAAACCCTAAACCTTAAAAACTAAATCCTAAACCCTGACCACAAACCCTAAACCCTAAATCATAACCCATAAACCTTGACACCTAAACCCTAAACCCTAAAAATTGAATCCTAAACCCTAAAACCTAAGTTATAAACCCTAAACATTGATCCTTAAACACTAAACCCTAAAACCTAAACTCCATGACCTAAACCTTAAACCCTCAAACCTTAATCCTGAGCCCTAAACACTAAACTATAAACCCTAGAACCAAAATAATAAACCCTAAACACTAAACACTAAATCCTAAACCCTAAAGCCTAAAACCTAAACCTTAAACCCTGATTCCTAAGCCATAAATCATAAACCCTAGATCTAGAGCTGGTGCAGAGGATCAATGAAAACTCATCATGTCTTCAATACTAAATCAAAACTAAGAATTTTATTCATTATAGAAACTTGGCCAGTTTGTAAATCTAAACCTAGTGAGCAATTAGAATCCTTCAAGCACTCTATGACCCACTATACATGTTCATTATTTTTTACCTTATCCCTTTTAGATCATAACTATCTATGAATTCAAGAATCTCAGTCCTTACTATTTTTTCCTTTTCCTTCAATTTTTCTCTTGGCTCATTCCAACAAACTCTGGTCTTTCTCTATCTTAGTACTTAACTCTTCCTACACACACTTTACTAATGTTAATTCACCCATTCAAATGCATTTGCAATTCTCAATGCCTCCAATTTTCTTGAATATTCTCCATATGTCCTTACATATCCCTTAAGATCATATTACTTGCTCTAACTATGCATATAGGCTTATACAAGTACCTTGAAGATTCTCAATACCTGGAACACCATATTCGGGCCTATATATATCCCCAGTCTTTTCTAAACATAGATAAGTCATTCCTTAGACCCACTTTACCATGGAATGCTCATACTTTCCTTCTTCTCCACTTAGGTCACTAGGACCAAGGTGCCCAAATCTTGATCTAGACCCTGAGTCACCTCTAAGACCCTTAGAACATCTTCTCTCACTCAAAACAAGATGTCTAAACACATCCCATAGTCACATTCTTCTCTTACATCATCTTTCTCTCTTTAAGGCCTAATTGGCTGCTAGCCCTTGAAGCATGCAAACACTCCCATACCTATAATTCCCCTGAAGTAACTATATAATTAAATGACACATTAAGGACCCTTTATGGTGTACTTCAATATGCTAAAATGTTGTAGCATGTTCCTTTGATGAATTTTATACTTCCTTTGTAAATTATTCCTTCAATTAGGCCTTTTCTACCCCTGAGCTATAAAAAAAAGAAATTGAGACTATGATATAACCTAGAGGAGCATAGATCCACTTATATTACGTCAAAATCATAGAGTATATGGAATTTGGTGGGTTAACTCCATTTCAATAACCATGAACTCCATTTCCTTCTCAAACTGCACTGTTACAATCAGATTGTCCTATCGATGATATCTTTTTCCCACGGTGATTTGGGTGTCAAAAATTGTTACACCACTAGATGTTCCCTAGGAATAGGTGCTCATAAAATTTCATAAGATTTAAATGGTGGAAAAAAAGTTATGCTCTTCCCTAGTTTCAGGCTAAGAGCAAGAAACTTGTTCTATAGGTCATAGTACAGTGGTTCAAAAGCTACAACAAATCAAAAACAATCCATTCATCCTCCTTTAGCTTCCAAAGAATCCACAGAGGTTTAAAAATCTTTCATTGGTGACTATGCTTTTCCAAGATCTCGGTCTGAGTAGAAGTTTCAACATACAATGTATTCAAATGAAAACTAAATAAGAAAACTTACAAACACAATTTACCCTGCAACACCAACACAACATCTTATTATTCACCTCAAACCTTATAATATTCCTTGAATCATCTCTCATGATTCATTTCCATCGAATAGCTCCCCTATATCTCTACTAGACTAGCTTGTTTTTAGCTCTAGCTCCCAAAAAGAGCTTAACTACCTCTAAACTTGGCATAAGGTGCCAATTATCTTCTGACCTCTCTCTCTTCACTTGTTTTCAACCATATCCAACTCATGACAACTAATTACATGCATTTATAGGATTGATTAGGCCTAAAAACAACTAATTTACCCTCTATTACCTTTAAGGTTTACATATTGGACTTTAACACTTATATCTGCTTTCCACACATACATAATGAATGAAAGACACCTACAATGAAATGATCATGGTTTAAATATTCCTCTAAGACCCCTAAGTCCTTAAAGTCCTTGATGCTCTTGCATCAAGATACCTTACACGTGAGCCCTAAACCCTAAATCCTAAGCCTTAAGCCCTAAACCCTAAACCCTAAACCCTAAAAACTAAAATATAAACCCAAAAACCCTGACCCCTAAAGCCTAAACCCAAAATATTGAATCCTAAACCTTAAATTGTAAGCCCTAAGCTCTAAACCCTAAATCTTAAACCCTTAACCCTAAGCCCTAAACACTAAATCTTAAACCCTGAACTTTGCTACCTGAACCTTAAACCATGAGCCCTAAACCCTAAACTATAAACCCTAAACCCTAAAACCAAAATAATAAACCTTAAACTATGAACCCTAAACCCTAAGCCTTAAACCCCCACACCTTGATTCCTGATCCCTAAACCCTAACCCATATACCCTAAACTCTAAACCCTAAACCTAAACCATGAGCCCTAAACCAAAAACCCAAAAACTTTATCCCTGAAACACTAAACCCTAAACCCTAAAACACTAAAATATTCAACCCTAAACCCTAGACCCTAAACCCTAAACCATAAAACCTAACCCTTAACCCTTAACCCTAAACCCAAAACCCAAAAACCTAAACCCTAAATCCTAAACCATTAATGCTAAACCTTGAACCTTGAACCCTAAACCCTAAACCCTAAACCTTAAACCATAAACCATGAGCCCCTAAACCCTAAACCCTAAACTCTGAACCCAGAGCCCTAAAACCTAAACCCTAAACACTAAATCCTAAACCCTAAACCCTTAGCCCAAAACCCTCAACCCTAAGCACTAAACCCTAAACTCTGAGCCCTAAAACATAAAACCCAAACCCTAAATAGTGAGACCTAAAACCTAAACCCTAAACCCTAAGCATTGAATCCCTAAACCCTAAACCCTAAACCATGTCATTGTACCCAAATCTCTCCAAAGAACAAACTAAAATGAGCTAGTCATGCCACCGAGGTATATGAGGCCATCATGTGTGAAGTATTAAGGCATCATCTATCTCCATAAGATATGTATGACTAAATACATGTATGAGTATCTTGAATTTAATTCCATGAAATGATGATTTTAGAGCCAGGAAAGGTGAAGGGATGATCTTTATATGAAGCACCATGTTTCTAAGAATGAGAAATCATCTGAGTTCACTTGATGCAATCACTTGGTAATATTCTTAAAAACTCATTCAATACCTAGTAGTGTAATCAAACCTTAAGGAGGCACATTACAATCACCCCATTTTCCCTATTGGACAAGAATCCCATTCAGGGAGCAATCCTCAATCTAGAAAGTGATGATTTAATTTTTGTAAGAAGTAAACAAACAACATATAGTTGATTTGTGGTCACTACAGTGAATTATGGACCAAATTTTAAAATTTGTATAAATTCAAGTAGTGGTAGTGCCAAAATGCAATCCGGAAGGTCAAAAAACCTACAAAATGACTATATGTTTACCCAAAACAAAGAACAACTACAATATATATGGCCTAAAAGTTTTAGGTCATTGCTGAAATCCTGAAAAATGAATAAGTACTGACCAGATAAGATTTTGAAAAACCATCTTCTAGATTACAACTTCCAGAGCTACGAGACCACTTCCATTTGTGTAGAGTGACCCTAACATCTTATATTTACTAAAATAAATTTAAAGCAAATATGGATCCTTCAAGCCCTTCCAAACTTCATATAGAGAAAAACATGTGTGCATTTTTTGATCATAGAAATGTGTATGCATTATATCGCGATCACGTTATAACCCGATCGTGTTATAACGTGTACGCGTTTTAGGTTCGTGAATTTCTAAGCCTAGGAAAAACTAATGTGGTCGCATTATTGCAAAATGTGATCGAATTTCATTCATTTTTTGGGGTTTTGTCTACTTTTTACCCCCCAACTTGGTGCACTTACAGGGATGTTTTGCGTCTTCATGAAAATATGTTTTATTAATTGAGGTCACCAAGAAGAAGCTTTTTACTAAGTTCATCGTTTATCCTAAAAATCACATGGTTTTCAAATCCAAACCAGTATCGTAGTTTATTCATCTATCTCACAAATAGAAGAGAGTAGTGTTTACATTCATAGTTAATGGTCTTGTTGCATACAAAACATAAACAACGTTTGTATACAATAACCCATCCCATTTAATTCACCTAAAAATTATTTATCTTTAAATCGATATTGAACTCCATTACAAAAAGAAAACTAAGAACGCTAAAAAAAATACAAGGATAAAGTAAGATGATCATGCCTGATAGTCTAATTGGCGAGGTACAAGGGCCACTCATAACTCAGTCCATGGTCATCTGAACATAAATATTTTATTAATAGCACTCATATCATGCTACAAACAACTCACAAAACCAACAAGACTAGGTTAGGAGAACTCGTGATCGAGCTAAGAAGTGAGCTCAAAATGCTAATGATCAAGTCACTATACACATGAAATGGTCGAGCCAAATCATAGCATGGTTGAGTTACACTCACACAACTCACCATCACATAATCCACCAAACATCCTAACTACTAACCAACTCAATGTTAATGTGAAGGAGGCCACGTGATGTGGAAAAGAAAGCACATGAACGGTCTTCATGACCTACCTTTCTACCATTCTAAATTAATCAAACATTCCTCATGACCACATTTTTTTTCTTGTTTTTGTTTTGAGGCATTATAACAAACAAGTGACATGCATTGTATTATAACCTCCACAATTACATATATATCTACTTGAAAGTGATAAGATAAAGAGTATTTTAGGATGATGTGTTGGTTTTCCTCCTATCTAAGCTTTTTAGTGAAACATTAATTGCATTTGCAATACTCCCTATAGGCAGGGGTTAAATTTAACACCTGTTTAGACGTTTTTTGTCTTTTTAACCGTAAAAAACGACTACCTTAAATTTTACCCTGTAACACAGAATGGGAAAATGTTTTAGAAAAGTGTCATATTGACGTGCACTTAATAAAACCAAATGTTTAAAAAAATTTATATCTAATTTCATAATAGGCTACAGGCTATAGCCTATAGGTCTTCGTCTCCCTTTGGCAAATTGGCAGAGTTGGCTTGCAGTCACCGCTTAGCTATCCCATCTTATTGGTCTCGAGTCCCGAGCTGGCACATTGTGTCAAAGTTAATTAAAGTCTCAACATCCAGGCTCCAGTAGGCAGCGGCCAACATTAAGACTCAAGTGGGACTATGGTACTTTTAAAGCAGTTTAATTTGAAGAATAAACCATTTTAGTGAATCCTTATCCAACGGCAACAGCTACAACCTACTAGTGAATAGATTATCATTCAAACATTGGGCTGCCATATTTAATGTTCAACGAATCAACAATCAAAGGGAGGATGGATCTTGATTCTTATTAATTAGTCAAATTTTTTTTTTTCAGATTTCACAAGATTTTTTACCTACCTGTGCGGCTAGAGTAGTTAGGAAATGACTTTATATTATGGCCCATGGCCCATGGCCCATGGGTGAAGCTAAGCCAGAAGTTAGACATGGGAGACTGAATTCTGGAGTTATATAAATTGTTTGCAATGTGCATGGATGAAATGAAGGTAGCCACAACATGCATATGAACAAATGAAGTATCAACCACCAAGTTGTAGAGGAGCAGGGAGATACAAAAATTTGTTCAACAGCATAAATATTTCGGGTAAGAAAAAGTATATATTTTTCTATATTTTTCTTTCCTTTCTAGTTCAAATGTCCCAAGATGCCATTTATTTGCTAGTGCTCACCTTTATTTTAAGATTTTAAAAAAAACCACACAATGCTGCAAGCCTGTAAAGTTGAAAAAAAAAATCAAACAAGAATAATAATTAATGATACAGTCAATCAAACCTAAGGCGAGGTTAGTTCGGAAATATCACATGTTTGAGCTTGTAAATTTTTTTTGATTATAATTCTATATGGGAAAAGAAATTATCTTGAAACACCTGCATACAGTTTGTCAGGGGTAACAACAAGATTTTAACTTATGGCCATTGTCTTGACTCTTTACTTCAATAATTTTTTGCAGTAGCTTTCTCTAACATCCTTTGGCCTTCCAAACAAAAGTCTAACAGGAGACTTTCCAAGGAAGTTACATCATTTGGAAAACTAAAGACAGTTGGAAAATTTTTTACTTACTTGGATTGGTTTGAGTGATGATTGCATTGCCTCCGAAATCATAGGTTCCAAGCGCCTTGTTATTCTTCTTATAGTAGTTATTGAAAGCATAGGAAGCATGAGCTGCAATCATATTTGGCTCATAACATTGGCCACCATTTACTATTGCTTTACATCTACAGGAAAAATGGGGCATACATGCCAATTCCATTTATTTGCTAGTGCTCACCTTTATTTTAAGAGTTAAAAAAACCACACAATGCTGCAAGCCTACACGTCTTATCCTCTTTTACACCTTATCTACCCTATACAATCCATTGCTTTTCTATCTCGCTTCTTTCATACCTCTTCCTTTTTCAGGTGCAGACCCGCTACCATCTTAACCAATTTCTAAATTAATACTAATGTCTAACAGTCTAGTTTATAGTATGTAAAATTTACTGTTCGGTAGGTAACGCTTTGAGAAATGTAGATGAGATAATAATGTGCAACATGAGTTCATCTACCCAAATAGGTCGAGCTGAATTTACAAATCTATCCCATATGTATACATCATAAGAGAGACGATTTGAATATTCATAAGTAAAATTGCAAGTGAAGTGTCTCCAATTTTAAGTTAGAATTGTGAAAATGGTGTTTGGGGATGCAACAATTATCTATGAGGAATGGGTGGCTGTTATGGATATAGGAAACATTTGCTACCTTACATTGGCTTTGAAGGCTGCACTGGAGCTTGACGTGCTACAAATCATAGCCATTGTTGGCCATTCCCTCCTCACCTGCTTTATAACCACATTCTTAGATAGTCATAACTCATGTTGAATAAGAGATGAACTTATCATTAATTGTTTGACACAATTTCAACATGGTAGTTTTAATTGTAAGCGAACTCATTTAATTATAAAAATTATATTCTCACCCGAGCAAGTGTAACATTCAATCACCTAGATACACTAAGAAAATGTTTTTTTTATTATGATGTTGATGTAATATACCAAATTAAGGTATATCAAACATTTTGCAACAATTTTTTTATAGAGACCAAGACATTCAAGGATTTTCAAGGCATATTGCAATATGATTTAGCCATAATAGGTTGTCTCCAAAGAACTAGCCAATCACTTGTAATGTAACATGGCCTCTTCCCCATAGATTTAACTAATGTCCTTCAAATATAGTTGTCATTCTCATAGCTTCTTGTTGTTTCTTAACTGGAATTACATATCTCTAAAACTATAGATAAAGATATGACTTAGTATGTATTCTCTAGTCACCCATATATCTTACAAAGATGTAGTGAGTAGACCTTTTTAGATTAGTATCGCTTCCATGATTCTAGTATTAATTCATAGCTTCTAAGTTTTCTTGGAAGGAACACTTAAAAATTATATGTATAAGACAATATAATATTAACTAGTATTACTTAATTTTAAGATGGTAAACATATATTCTATTAAAGATTGAAAGCATTGAAAGATCATGTCACTACATCATAGATTTTTTAAACAAAAAAATAGTTATCCAATATATTTTATCGTACTCAAATTGGTAAGAACTATTCAAATATTTTTTGTTGTGTGTTGAATTAATAATCTATCATTAAGTTGTTGATATTATTATATTTTTTATTATTGAATTTTATATTTAATTATTATTATTTATTTGGGTTGTATAGGTACATTATAAGCTAAAATGTCTCAATCCAAAAAGAATCAATCTTCAATCAAAAAGTTTTTTGCATGGTCAAACACATCACAAGATTCATCAAGAGATGGTCATAATTTTGATTTGAATGAAGATTTAAATATATTAGGGTATGATTATGAGTGTGATGATGCATTTGAAGGAGAAGAAATTTCAACACAAAAACAAAAAAAAGGGCTAAGAGTAAAAAGAGGATTTAGAGATGAATGGAAAGTGAAATTCAAGTGGTTAAGGTGTGCAATGCATGAAGGGGAAAACAGTCATGAAATGTATATATTGTGAAGAGCACAAGTCAATTGGGACCATGGGGAACTGGAATTGGTTGTACTACTTTGCAACATGATGCAATAGTTACTCATGCTGAATCAAACAACCACAAAATTTCGCAAGCAAAATGGATTTGTGGAAATGAAGGAAAAAAAAAAATCATTTCTATAACAAATTGCAAATATTTGATGACACCAATAAGGAAAGAATAATCACAACCATGAAATTAGTTTATTGGGCAGTGCAAGAAGACTTACCCCTCTCAAAATATGAGTCTCTTTGCTCTCTTGAAATGTACTTAGAAACACCAAACATGCCGAAAAAAAAAGGATTATAGATCATATACAAATCATATGGCTGTAAATGATTTCCTATTTTCCATATCTAAGTATCTTGAAGAGAGAAAAACTGTAAAAATGTTAGATAGTCCATTGTTTTCTGTGATGTTGGATGAAAGTACTAATTGAAGCTTGGAGAAACACCTTGTGGTTTATGCTACTTTTCTAGAATCAAAAGGGTTGGTACCACCAATTTCACAATTCTTAAAAGCTCATAAATGTGTGTGATGGATGAGGAAAAAACTATATATGATGCACTTTGTGTTTTGAATAAAGAAAGGGGTCTTTCGAATAAAAGATTGATTGCAGTTTTCTACAGATGGTGCTTCATCAATGGTGGGGAGTGAAAATGGATTTGTTACTCTTTTCAAGAAAGATGCTGAAAAATATTATAGGCATTCATGTCATTGCTCATCGTGAGGCTTTAGCTGCATCAGATGCTGCTAAAAAAATACTTGAATTGTTGTTTGTTGAGAAGCTAGAAAATAAGGTATATTCTTGGGTCCAAAAATTCTACCAAAAATACATAATGAATTGATTGCTCTTCAAGAAATCTTGCAACTTGAAACACTTCAAGCTCTTCAAATTCATGGGGCTACATGGCTCTCAAGAGGACATGATATTGAAAGACTTATTGAGTTGATGCCTTCATTGTTGACTTTGTGGAAAAAGTGAGAAGAGAGGACTCATGATATGATAAGACTAAGATCTTTTCAGTACAATTTTTCTTACATATTCCTACAGATGTATTGTGCAAGCTAAACAAACTGAATAAAAAAATTTCAAGAGGATAATGTGGATGTTACATCTTTAGGGGAAACCATAGATTCTACTATACAAACTTTGAGCAGGTGGTTTCTAAGGATTGACAACTTTGCAAATGGCACAAGTTACTTGTCTAAATTTTTGGAGACCTCTAAATATGGTTATTTAGAGATTATTGATAAAGATGGACACATTCATAGGCATGGAATTTGATTTGTGGCAATTTCAAATGTGTGTGATGATAATGTTGATGCACCAAAATAAACAATGAAGCCTCACATTGATGGGTCACTAGAGAGCTGTAAGAAACTTGCAAAAGAATATGTTCAAAAACTTGTAGATTGTTTAAATGAAAGATTCCCAGATCTTTCATTTTTCAATTCTATAAATTTTTTTAGCCCTTGTCATTATTTAGAGGATGCATGTACTAGAGAAGAAAACTCAAAGCAGTGGCTTCTTAAAATTTTTGAACACTTACAACATACTTTGTGTGAGGGAGAAGAAAAGCCTTTTTTTATTATTTTGAAGGTTGTTCAAAAGAGTTTTATAATTTTTTTTGATACTCTTCGCTTTAGTTGTGAAGGATTCTGCATGAAGGAGGCTTGGAGGGTTTTTTTGTGCTATAGATTTGCATACAAGCTTTCCAAACATGACAAAACTATGGCAAGCAATACTTACCATTCCAGCAAAACACAGTTGCATGTGAGAGGATTTTCAAGACAAAATATAATAAAAGATATAATAAGAACAAAGCTCTCATTGGAAACATTGGATGCCTTGATGCGAGTTTCATTGACAGGACTTCATATATCAGAGGTGGACTGGAATGGAGTTTATGAAATTTGGAAAGATGAAAAGAAAAGAAGGATTTGAAGTAGTATTAGAATGTTTTGTGTTGACATATTTGTAATGATGGGGTATTTCATATGAGCCCACAAACACTAGATATTTTTTTTACACTACTTATGTATGGTTTAAGGGTACTTTCTCAAGTTAAAAGTGGTGAATCCATGATATACATTTGATCTTTTTGAAGATATCTGTGATACATGTTTGAGTTTTTTCAAATATTTATTAGTTTGTATTGAGGATGCTATAATACTTTGTTTAAAATGTTTTCTTGAATAGAAAAGGATATTAGACATTTGATTATTTTGAATATACATTAACGTGTATTGGGATGATATGATAGCGAATCCCATCTAAGTATTATCAAATATGTTGCATTAATTGACTTCACCAATAGAAAAGATATATTATCTGTAATCAAGTATCATTTAATTTAAAAAAAATCAATTCTTAATTTATGTATATTGTTTGGTATTATAAAAGTTATATTGAAGATTTAATTTTTAATGCTAAATTAGGCTATACAATTTATACAAATTATTTCGTTGGATGATTATGATTTTAAATTAAATGCATCCACAATATTATGACATGTTAGTGTTTTATAGCTATGTTAATATATATTTGTAATAGAATAAGATTTCAGTTTTGCAAGCAATATCTCTATTTCATATAGTGTTATTATGTGAAAATATAAATGTTGATATTTATATGAAAATCATGAAAGTCAAAATTAAAAATGAAACGTCACATGCAAGGCGATATTAATTACAAAACCGTCACAATTTTTTTTTTTTTTTGACGGGTGGGAGTGCCCGTCAAATTTAACCCTGGCCTATAGGTATGTTAGGCCACAATGCTCCAAGCATATGGAAAAAAAAATCCATGTGCTTTGTCCTAGGCCTCTACATTGGCAAACATGACATATGAGTTTTTTCTTGCAAGATTCCAAAGGCTTTTCAATGAACCCATACTCAAAAATCCCATAATTATTATTGTGCATGAAAACCACATATATAGAAGACATTTTTATCATACATTTCATATGCCTTGTGTTGGTCCATTTCTAATTTGCATTTGTTTTGAAGCTTCCATATCCCTTTTTCAACAAAGCCTTGATGGTGCAAATCCTGCAGACATCACTGACCAAGTGGCCACGATTTTTTTTGGCATTTTAACAAACCGTTTACCTTCCTTGTGTAAGGGTCATCCCAGTATCCTCGTATCTTATGGAAAATTCTCCATACTCTGCTTCATGGTCCCTAATTTGGCACATGATAGGTGGCACTGATAGAGAAAATGGAGTCTGGTTTTGCGCCTGTCCAAATGCGTTTTATTTAAAGTTTCGAAATATTGATCAACAAACCCAATTTGTGTGCTTTCCTGCAATCCTTGTTGGCCTGCGAGGGCAGTAAAATCTTTTTTTTTGTTTATTATATTCAAGGCATAATGTCAAACGGGTCATGTACATTGGGTATGCCTCCACATTTACATACACACTCATCTATTTGGAAAGATCCTTCTTTGGAACACATCCACCTGTTTGGATTCTCCTCATTTGGCACAATACGGTAGGATGGGGAAAATTTTGTGGATTATGACAGCTAAACGTATCAACACATTGTGCAAGGAGTTCCTTGAGCCATTAAACACATTTAGTTTGTCCAAAACCTGCAACCCAGGAAGAACGCTGGAGAATCCCAATAACTAGATCCAAAGCTCCAAAAAAATTTGTCCATGCTTTTGAACAGACCAAGAAGATCGTCTGCACAACTACTGTAAGTTATACTAGCATGATGATGGCAAGCTAGAAAATGGAATCCCAGCAGGAAAAAAGACAAGAACAGAAGCTTACATTATCAGGCTCATTCCATGAGGCCACCATTCCTCCTTGCAAAGCGGAAAAGGCATGAGTGGGTATCCAATCCCCAAAATTTTACTAGCAATACATTCCCAACTTAGAATAGTTTCCAAAATGCTCCTTATGGATGATCAGACATTGAATAAAAACATTCTCCCATTAACTCAAAAAAAATCATTATTTTGTTCTTTGGAAAGAGGCTTGGCACAAGCTCCAAAAATTGGGAGAATTAGAAATATCAATAATATTTTATGATTTATTTAAATTAAGTTTAACTCCCTTTTTATTGTGAATTTCATGTTTTATTTTATTATTTTAAAGTTTTTATTTGACCATACCATAATAACTCTCCCCAAGGCACTTACTTACCACACAATTATCTTTATTTGAAGGTTATGCATATTACCTTTATTGATATCATAATATGATTTAGTTAGATCTACATTTAAAGTTATAAAAGGGATATACATATTTCAAACTCGAACCTCAAAAATGATCATGAGATGAAAGAATTGTAAGAAGACAACATCAACTCATGTATCAAAGACATGAAGATACACTAAGTCCGTGAAGGACAACTTTAACGTTACCCTTATTATTTTATTAACACAATAGTTTAAATTTGTTTCATTGCCAATTTTATTTACGGTCGCTCCGTCAGTGGTCAAAATGACGACTTGACACGAGCCAAAAATTTAACCATCTCACGGTCCATAGGGTAAGGATTTTAAACACTTCTAAATGACAACCGGGAAAGTGCTATCTAAAAATCCGTGGCACACAGGGAGCAATTAACAACACAAGAACCTTTTTCAAATGTCCCTACTGTAGACACCTATAATTTGGATAGAGCAATTCACATACTTAAATTGCGCTAATTATCATGTTTCCCACAAATTGAAGACATATCGTCAATAACACACCATTTCTCTTCTATCACTGCTGATAAATTACATTACGCTAATTAATTAACCCTTCTATCACTCAAGATGCCGATTAACGACCTTCCATTAATTAATGTTCCTTTCTATCTAGATTAATTAATTATTCTTAAATAATTAACTTCCCCTTCCGTTAAATTAATAAATCTTCATTTATTGGATTAAACTCCTCTCATAACCCAGATCATGCTAACTTTCCTCTAAATAAACTTCTATAAGCTTACACATACGGATTAGTTAATCACTCTTGATTAATTAATACACCCCCTTCAACTCCCATGAATCACTAATAATATATTAATCTCTCCTAAATCAAACTTAAAGTATGCTTATCCCTAACTAACCTAGCTTTGTTATTATCCCACATACAATAGGATGCAAAGCTTCTTCAAACCAAAGGGTTATATAAGGAACCATCCTCCTACCTTTCTTCTTACACATTTGCATTCATATAACATAAACTATAGGCTTTTTCATCTTTGAGCATCCTCCATTAATGTTGAGTTAAGCTTCTTCATCTTGCAATTCATCCATCCAAACTTTTGAGTCATATGGAGAGAATCAAAATAGTCTTATAGCCATGTCTAGATAAGACTCCATTCTTAAACCCTTGGGATCAAACAAAAAATCACATTTTGATTGCTAAGGATCTACATAGGTCCATTTCTAGTTAGCTTTCAAAGAGTGGAGAATAATGCTTAACATGTTAGTTTGATTTTCCTTCAAAGTTCTATGCATGTTATTGATGTTTAGTCTCTTTAAGCTCTTAGCATGATAGTCTATGTTAGTTAGCTTTGTTTTGGAACTATTAGGTGTTAGTTTCAATTCTCTTAGCTTAGCTAATTAATACATGGATACACCCGCAACCCGTTAAAGCCGAAGAAAAGAGAGTTTTCTACGAATCGTAAGGGGGCACTACAATCTTTGACATTACGATTGTTATGTAATTAAAAAGACTCGTACATTGCATTTAAAGAAAGGGGAGTTATATTAAGATATCAAAATTATGTTATTTATGTAGATTTTGAAATTAGTACTATAATGAAAGACTAATAATCTACATTGAAACGTAGTAGGGAGGAGGTGGAGGGGGTTACTAAAGAACGGAAGGGTGATGTGTTACTTCTTATGCTACAACTTTTGGCACTAAAACTAATTATTATGTTGATGTTTATGTTGCATTATGGGGGTTTAGGTTAGTCAAAAAGCTTAACATTAAATATTTAATTGTGGAGGGGACTCCCTAGACATTATTAATAATTAAAAAACAACAATGTTGTTGAATGGTGTAAAATAAGTTTGACACATTATTCAAAGAATTAGAATGTCCTTAAAGTTGTTACATAATGTTTGCTCTACTTCTTAATTAAGACTATAAATTGGCAAAAAAAGTTGAAAGCATCATATTTGTATTTTAGAAAATAGGCCCATATTTTTTTTTTTACAATCATTTACACCCACCAATTGAAAGTATTTGCATTTGTCCATAGAAACTGGAGTGAATAATCTTCAATAATGTCTTTTTCCTGATTAAATTTCCCATTGGGAATAATTCTATATATTGCTTTCCTAAAAATGCATTGTGTCACACTTCTCTATCAATGGCAATCCTTTTTACCATGTTTTTTATGCTTAACAAGTTCAAACCTCCAAAATTTAAATGGTTGAATCGAAGATCCAAAATCCAATTTTCATCCTTCACCTTTAATTTTTCAGCGATTCTCCAGGCAAGAAATTAAAAAAAAAAAAATTACCACATTTTGTTCTTGATAGTCAATGCGATGAACTCTTAAAAAGAGTTATACCTGGAGTGATTCTTGGTTGGCACTCATGGCTGAGTTGGCATGAAAATCGTTGAGAATTTTGGTTTAGTGGTGTCTTTTGGATAAATATCTTGAAAGTATTTACTGTCTAAGTTCATGGAACTTCAAGCTTGGAGGGTATTTTTTGAAAATCTTTTCCCACGTGGAGAAGTCGCTTCAACAAAATATGGGAATGGGTGGGTATTTTCGTTTAACTTTGTGTGGCGCTAAGTACATATTTTTCTTCTCCCCCTGTTTTGTTACAGCACTGAAACACACTTTACCTATAATTGACACTCTATTATCATTTCTAGTGTAACATCCGACTTCACAAACTTATTTAAACTGGAAAATAAATTTCAATATTGCTAGTCATATGGTTACTATGACTTGAATCTAAACACCACAAATCATTTGGACCCTCTTGTTCTACATTACATGATAGAAAAATAGAGCCTCGACTTTGATTATGACTGATAAAATTTGAATTTTGTTTGTCTAATCAAATCTTATTTATTTATTTTTGGCATTCATTAGCATAATGGTCATACTTTTATAGTAATGACACTGAACTTGGGTTTTTTCATACCTTTGGTCATGCGGCTGGTTTTGAATAGAATTCTGGCTGCTACCACTTGAACTTGAATTTAGACAACTAGTTTTTCTGCCTCTTGGGCTTCTCCCTCTAACTTCGAATTGAGATCTTCCTCTACCTCTTCCCCGATTGACTGAAGCTTGATTTTTGAAAACATGTGCCAGTGAGTTTGAGGAGCGCTTGAGCCTATGCTCATACGAAAGAAGAGAGACATGTAACTCATCAATTGAGAACTGAGCTAAATTCTTTAAATCTTCAATAACAACTACAATAGATTCAAACTTGTTGGAAACACTTCTCGATATTTTTCCAACAACTTTCTTATCTTTAAGAGTCTCTCTATGAGACCTTATATGATTAACCAAACCAATTATTTGCGTAAAGAATAAATCTACTAATTCATTTTCCTTCATCCGAATTGTCTCGAAATCTCTCCTTATTATTTACAATTAAGTTGTTTTAACCTTGTCTAGACCTTGATATGTGACTTTAAGAGTATCTGTTGCCTCTTTTGACTTGTTTGGTGCTACAACTCTTGAGAACATACTAGGATGAAATGCTTGTAAAATATAGTATATTCCCTTTGAATTCTTCTTTTTCTTCTTGAAGAAAATCTTTCTTTATCCTTAGTGATGGGTAAGAGACTATATGCTTGCTGATTTTAGGGCTTTGTAACTAAATCCCATAGGTCTTGCGAGTGAAATAGAGCTCTCAAGCTGATAGACTAGTATCCATAATATTTCCCTCAAACTGAGGCATTGGTGGATTTATAAGACTATAAGCAATAGTGGATGCCATACTTGGGCTGGTTGGAAATGGATCCTAAAAGCTAAACCTAAAATATCTCAAACCAAATGAGGGAAATGGAAGAGGAGAACACCATAATAGAACATAAATAAGTTCACTTATAGGTTAACTTCAAGGAAAAATAGAGCTCGAGCTCAACTTACCTTTTACAAAACAACATTAAATTCGACCCAATTATATTAAATAAAAGAATGCAAAATAAAGTGTCCATATTTCTTGGAATTGCATTGACAATTTCAGTAATCTTTACAAGTGATTATGTAAATTCAAACATGCTAATATGATTAATGTGAGTCATTGATGTTTATAATTCCAACAATACCATTGAACAAGAATTCAAAAGAAATCTATTTAATTAGACAATTCATAGTGCCTTGGCTTCATCTAATATTAATATTTATGAATGCTTTCATGTTTCTTAGACACACACACACACACACACACACACACACACACACACACACACACACACACACACACGACAATTCATAGTGCCTTGGCTTCATCTAATATTAATATTTATGAATGCTTTCATGTTTCTTAGAAAAACACACACACACACGCGCGCGCGCACACGCGCACACGCACGCACACACGCACGCACACACACGCACGCACGCACACACACGCACACACGCACACACAAGACAATTCATAGTGCCTTGGCTTCATCTAATATTAATATTTATGAATGCTTTCATGTTTCTTAGAAACACACACACACACACACACACACACACACACACACACACACACACACATCTACACACACACACATCTTAAGATTTGAAATACTACTTGGTTTATATCCAACTTTATTTGTTTTGTTTATTGGGTTTTGTGTACGAACACATCTATGAGTAATTTTCCTACATAGAGTCAAGTAGTTGCCTTAGATAGAGTTGAGCAGACTTATCCATCACCAATCTTGAACACTTTAAGTCATAACAACTTGTGGTTTTGTAACTATCACCCCGATCACTTAAAATTTTGTATAAAAAGCTATATTCATGCAACATTAAGAAATCTATAAAAATGAATTTTTAAAAATAAAATTAAGTTGACGTCACTTAAAATTTAATATTTTAATTTTATGTGAGATAATATTTAATTGTGTCAACACCATCAAATGTGATATAACATTGCCATGAAATAGTGAGAAAACTTAATATAAAGATGAAATTTATATTATGAACAACTTTTAAAACCACACTTATAAAAAAATTCACTTCATAAAAATTTATTGGTCAATAAAAATATTAAAAACAATTTTTATTTATTCAAAAAATAATAATATTATATTTAGGTATATCAATATATAATTTATATATAACTTTATGGAGATAATTATAGAGAAAAAATTACTTTTTATATATATATATATATATATATATTTATTTATTTATTTATTTTAAAATTTAGAAAATATATAAATTTATATATCAATAATGTTAGTTATATTTTAAATTTGTAAAATGTAAAAATGGTCATCTAAATTTTTTACAATTTTTAAATACACATAAAAATTGTACCAATCCCTCACATTTAGGTATGAGTTCTAGAATATATCTAGTTTTTTAAAATTCAATTCCAAAAAAAAGGTTAAGTCTATGGAAAAAATTAAATTACCAATCTACAATGTTTACCTTATGCATATTTTCGTAATTTCTTAAATTTACTATATTTGACAAATATTGTTAATGCAATTCATTATCACATAAAACATTACATGAACACTTTAATTTAAATCAAATATAAAAAGTATTCTAAACATATGAAATGACATTATTTAATGTTGTCGGGGATGTTATTGAGAATGTCAAGAAATTCTAGCTATATAAAAAATCTTATGTATACTAATGATTTTGTATTTACCTTTACTTTCGATAATGAAAATAAATATTGGGTAAGTGCATTAGGTAGGGGGGCCAAAAGGGGGTCTTAAGTGGATACATTTTTTCTGAAAAATAAAAATATTCAATTCGTACGAGTTATTTGAGATAGTTATGAAAGGAACGAAAAGAAGATTGTTCCAAGCCACGATCTCAGATGATAATAGCACACCACATTAGATTTGCAAGACAAAAAGCTAAAATACCATATATGGAAATCCATCATAATCCATAATGCTCAATACATTACAATAGAATGACTTTAATTATTCAGTAAGAAAGATGTACATATAGGAGGAGGGAAGTGCAGCTACTACCTACATCAGTGGTGAAGAAATCCCACTAACAAATAATGATATTTAAGTTAACTCCAAAAGACTAGTAAGCTAACTTCACATTACTGAGAAGCTAAATCAACACAACTAGTAAGCTAACTCCACACAACTAGTACACCTAAGCAAGCTAACCCAACAAGTGTAGGGATAATACAAGTGTAAGAATTATCCTGATAAATAAATAAAAGGATAAATAATAACCTACACTAACACCCTCCCGTAAGCATAGCTTAGGTGGGTGGAAAAGAAGGTGGGTCCCAAAAACAAGGCCTGATGAGGGTACCCACGTACAATAACTGGAAAAATTGCACACCGTAAGGTACCCAAAACTAGTAATAACAAAGTAGAGAGAGAAAAATCCTGCTGTAAGATATCCTCAGAAGCTTGGCTCTAAAAACACGTACAATACTAAAGAAGTGTGGTGCACACTATGGTCTGAATCCACTGCTCGATCATATAACTCAAAAACAACTGACACTGGGCTTCACCAGAATAGCTCCATGCAAGGAGACTGTCAATGTAGTGATGTTGAAAATGCAAAAAAAATATCAAACATAATTTGATCAACTGCTACAAATAGGTGTGTCACGATCCACGAACAACCAAGGCAACAAGGTAAGGACATGAGATCCAAATAAATAGGAGTGCCACGATCCAAGAAAAGCCAATGTTACAAGGCAAGGACATGAAACCCGAAGAAGCAGTATCAACACCACACCATCCCATACTGCTGAATGAGTAGAGTGATACCACAGATCTGTATGAGTTGCCAAAATCAACCACTCGAACACTAACAAACTAACACTGGGCTCCGCCAGAATAGCTCCCCCACAAGAGAGACTGACACCATGTCAAAAAAAGTGTCGAAAATACAGATCTAAAATATCTCAACAAACAAGAGAGATATAAATGTATACACCCATAGATACAAAAATGCAATACCCAAAATTTTAGGGCATCAGGCTTAATCGAAATTGCGTCCACAAGTGATCACAACACCCTCCTAAATTTGGCACTATATAATTGAGTGCATGTAAATATGACAATGAGTAACAGTACCTTTTACCTTTGAAATATGTGCATAAAAATGTCACCAAGGGTACATGATAATAAACCCTTTGAAATAAAGTACCTAGGTGAACATGAGCTAAGGTAAATACCTACTCTAACACCCCCTCAAGTGAAGCTAGGGGCTAAAATAGATGTGACATGTCCATAGTATGAGTCCCGACAATTGGGCTTGATGAGGTACTCATGTACAATAACTGGAAAAAAAGGGACACCGCAAGGTACCCAAAATCAGTAACAACAAAGTAAAGAGAGTAAAGACCCACTCCAAGGCATCCCAAAAATCTCAGCTCAAAAACTCGTACAATGTTGAAGAAGTTTGGTGTGCACTGTGGTTTGAATCCACTTCTCGATCACAAAACTCAAAAAGAACTAACACTGGGTTTCACCAGAATAGCTCCATACAAGGAGACTATCAACGGAGTGATGTTGAAAGTGTAAAAAACACCAAACATAATTCGATCAACTGTTGCAAATAGGTGTGTTATGATCCAAGAAAAATAACCAAAGCAACAAGGCAAGGACACAAAATCCAGAGTGTCACGATCCAAGAAAAGCCAAGGTAACAAGGTAAGGACACGAAACCCAAAGAAGTAAGATCAACACCACACCCTCCCATACTGCTGAATGGATGGAGTGACGCTACAAATATGTATGAGTTTCCCAAAACAACTACTCAAACACTAACAAACTAATAATGGAATGCACCAGAATAGATCCCCCATAAGAGATACTGTCAACATGCCAAAAGTGTCGAAAATACAGATACAAAATATTTCAACAAACAAGAGAGATACACTACACCTGCTAAATAAAAATGCTCAAAACAAGAAGCATCACAATGCATAAGGTATAGAAAGTGGAGCAAGAGGCTGAATGGTGGAGGATTCATGCATGTAGAGTCCTCTCAATGAATGCCTATGTCACCGCCATGAGTGATCAGATATCCACCCCAAATCAACACAGATGGATGAAGAAGATGTCTGCATATGACTTGGTGTAAAATGCACAATGGGTGCATGCAAAAGAACATTAGAATGTGTGTCAGGTTGATCATGTCTGACAGCTGAAATCTCAGGTTTCTGAAGCCTGAGTGAAGGTGTAGAACTCATGTGTTGCTCATGATCCTCAGAAAGATTCAAGTGAACAAAAAAATGATCTCTGTCAATGTGTGATCCCAATGAAATATCTTCTTGAAAACCAATGTCATGGCGGGAATTCCACTTAACATGTGGAAGAGAGGAAACAATACCCTATGAATGTCTACCAATGACTCCGCTAGTGAGACCCATAGAATAGAGCATGCGAGATCTGAATGTAGTGGTATGCTTCTCAAAAAAGCCATGCAGCTGAGAAGAAATAGGATACACAACATGTGGTACTATAATAGGCACATATGTGGAAGATCATGTAGTAACAAGTTTCACAGGCGTATGAGCATCAAGAGCAGGAACAGACTCAAAGATAGATAGATCAATGTCAGTGGGTTCATGAGCAATAGCTGCAAGTGGACTAGGAGAATGGATATGGTTGTCCACAATATGATGGTGATGTTGTAGGCTAGCAAGTTTGTTCTGCAGGAAGTGTATTATTGTATCCTTATCGTGAATGAGTGATTGTAGAAGTGAATTTCACTTCTTGAGCGATATATTTTCTTCCACAAATTTTACAATATCCTCTTGAAGTCCACATACTTCAGAGAAAAAATATCATTCTCAGAATCCATGATAGGTACAAACTGCAACTCCCAGAAGTTTAGGACGTTGGGCTCAGCTGAAATTGTGTCCACAATTGATTACAACACTCCTCCATATTTGGCACTTTATAATTATGGTACAAGTCTCAAAATAAATATTTCCAATGGAAATAGCATGAAAAAACAAGCACTTTCACAAAAAATGGCACTCAAAACTGAGTTACCGATCAAAAGTTACAAGCTTTTTAATATTTTACTCTGTTATTTATTTTAGTTGCCACTAAAACAAAATAAATTGTTGTTGCCTTCACCGTACAAATAAAATTCAAGGGGGCTGAAGTTAAGCACCTACTAGTAGGAATCACAATTTTTAAGCCCTCATATGACCACACCATATGACCAATATAAGAACATGAATTATAATATTTCAAATCTAGTTTCTAAATTACTATTTTCTTTTATAAATGGTTAAGTATAAGCATGTTAAATATCGAAAATGTCAATAGGTGCTCCTATTTTTGTAAAAAAAATAGCAGATAGTCAGTCGTGCCTCCCGTACCACCCCCCCACCTTGCCATTTTTTGAGCACTCCCTTTGGTAGAAAGATAGAGAGGAACATCTAATTTGGGATGGAATTTTTTTGAATATGTATAAAATTAGGCCTAGATTAGGAATGTAATTTTTTTTTCCAATTTGGAGAAGTGAAAAAAAAGATACATGACAAAAGATAAGCGTTTACAATCACTAAAAATAGAGGTATAAAAGACATAGTTTTAAATAAATATAAATAAAAACCTAGAATAGTTAGAAATATATAAAAACTACATATTTAGAAAGATGATAGTTTTCTTGACGTTGTAGGAAATTTTTTAAGAAAGATAGAAAATGTTTTTGTAGGATTTAACATGGTGGAAGGCGAGTTTTTGCATATTTTGTCAAAAAACACGTAGGTGGTTGTGTTTTTACAAGTCTAAGGTGTAGGTTTGGGAAACCAAAGCAATTTCAAGCCTATAAATTTTTGGTTTTGGGGCATAATAAAGGGAACGCGCATGCGTTCCGCAGAGCATAGAAAATATATGTGTTTTTTGCATGCTTCTATTTACAAAAATAAATGTATAAGTTTTTCATTTATTTATATTTATATTTTATTATTTCTTATACTTTAAATTTATTTTAGTAAATATAAGAAATTAGGGTCACTTTGTACCTTATGGAACTAGTCTCACATCTCCATGGGTTTAGGAGATAGTTTTTAATAATCTAATATGGTCAGTACATAGGTAATTTTCTGGATTTCAACATTTAGCCTAAAGCTTTTAGCATTTAAATTCTACAATCAATGTCTATTTTGATAATGAATATAATCATTGTTTAGGTTTTGAGGCCTTTTAGATTGTTTAATGACATTTGTAGGAGTGTTAGATGTGTCAAAATTAGATTTTACAAAACTCACAACTCTCAAAGGAAACAAAAACTGCTCAAATATATGCACACATGAAATGCCTTATAATACATAACAAATCAAAATCCATGTGTTGTATATAATGTCATTAGTGTTGTCATTGATGTCAAGTTACATTGATGGAAAATGGTGTTTAGGTGGCATAGGAGTCAACATGATGTGTCAATCATTAAGAAACATGAAGGTTGATTGGTAGTTTCCTATTTTGGTGTCATGAAGTGTTGCATTGGTGAAGTGTTGGTTTGGAACCAAAATAGGAAGCTTCACCAATTTGAAAGTATTCATGACACATTCAAGTCTTAGATAAAAATGGATGTCTTCAACATGTAGAGGATTTATGTAGCTTTTCAATGCCTATTTTTTTACCTTATAACTTCTTACATAACTCCTAGAATCTTCCAGAGAAGTTAGGTTTCACCATTAGAGTGTTTGCTCCCTACACCTAGAAAACCCGATGTTGAGAAGATAGTTCTTGAATGATCAAACCTTTCTTAAATCTTCCTAAATTACCTTCAACACTTCTATTATTCCTTGACAACACCTCTGGATGCTTAAGATATTTCCTAAACTCTCTTGAAGGGTGTTTTAATAGCTCTAAAATGGCCAAAATAACTAGCACGAAAATTGAAAATTTTGAAACATGATAGGTAAGCCCTTAATCGAAAATAAGGCTTCTTAATCACTGTGCATCCTTCCTCTGGTGATGAAGGAACATATTTTTAATAATAAATTTTGGATTTCTTAGGTGACTAGGGGTATCGTAGGTCCACTTGAGATGGTCATGTACTAGTCCATTTGGACTCCATAGGAAAGAATAGGGAGTTTCCCTCCAAATTTATAATTTGAATATTTGAACTAGCTCTAGGTAGTAATAGGATTAGGTGTTAAGTGACATGGTCCTCTCAAGCCGATATATCAGATGGCTAAGTGTAGTAAGTTGGTGGACCAAAAAGTGGACATGAAAATTCGAAATCCACATACCGCAATTATGGTTTTAAGATTGCAATCGCGGACTATTTTCTATAGGTTCGGAATTTACGAACCTAAAACTGTGATCATGGTCCTCTGAGGAAAAAATAACAGACCTGTGACCCCTCATTTTCCCATTTTGCAAACCGTGATTTCTCCTCCACTGTTGGCACTCACACTTTGAATACCCCCTGCAAATTGCTCTTTGGAATTTTTGATCATGAAATTTTCAACGATGTCACCAAGATGAAGAGGTAAGCCCTCGATTTTGATCAAATTTCTTAAATTTTAGGTTTTTTTTGTGATTTTCATGGGTTTTTCAATTTTTTGTTTATGTATACGATTTCTTTGTTTTGTCAGTTGTTTGGCAAGCTCGTAATCCTGTAAACCATCCAAATATTCCTCAAAACCCTCTTAAACATTCATCAAAACCCTCCTCCAAATGTAGATCCGCCTCATGTGGTCCTTCTGTCCCCATGGAACCAGTAGGAACACAAGTTGATATCATTGGAAGAATCTGACAAAATAAAATTTCTATTGAGAACCTTATTCAAGATAATAAGACAAAATCATGCCACAAATCCATCCCACATGACTTTAGCCAACACATTGTAAACATTGATTGGCGAAGTCAACTCTGCAACCAACCAAATAGACAGATGAAATACCTTTAGAGATGATTGTAGGTGGTGGTATGTAGATAAATTATCCCATACAACCATAAAAGATAAAAAAATTACAAAAGACCACATTTGTGCATTATTTACTGACCTGAGAACCAGTGCCCCCCCATGACTACTTGCAAATGGTTCCCAATCCATTGGTGCCATGATGACCGAATCAAGAACAATTTTTGGGACCGATGGTGGATGGTTTTTTATTATCCACCATGCAACAACAATGAGGTTCCTCTCTATTTTTTGAAGAAATTATATTGTGAGTTTGTGCTTAATGAGGTCCCAAATTATTTTGACTTTTCTTAGTTTTATGGGCGAGGAGGTGGCTATGCACAGAGTAGACTTGGTGCACATGTTGGTCAACTAAGGATCCCCCATGCCCCAAAATTCGCACTGCCTTTAGTTATCCCTCCTATAGTGAAGGAGGTTGTGGAGATTGACACACTACATGCATTAAGGGAGCTCACTGACACTATGACCTAGCATAGTGGCCAGATTACATCTGGTGATGTTGGTGGAGGCACCAATTCTAGCACACCACACCACTGTGGATCATGTGGTGCTGTATGCACTGCGGGCGAGACATCATTTGTTGGATCACATGATTTCTTTTCTCTAGATGAGATGATGGTGGATGTTTTTGGAACTGATGCAAATGATCTTGGTCTTTCACAGGTAAATGCCAAATAAATATCATATATATATACAATATAGTTTATTTCATTTGAGATTTTAATATATATGTATTTGATTACGTCATGTACATACATGTAAAAACTAATTTTTTTTGATTTTAAACAGCAAGAGCTAGTGAAGGACACATCTGACGTTAACATGCTAACTACTGCAACTGGGTGTGTTACAGACGTAAGTTTCAAGTTACTTACATTTCAAATTTCATTTGATTGCACTTTTATTATTAAATACACATTTTTAATGTTCGTGTATAATGTTTCACATGTATATGTACATATTAATATGTTTTTCTTTTATACGCATAGGAGCCTAGTGGGTCATCATCTGCTCTGGGCACTGAGGCTACTGGCACGCCTCACGTGACTTTTACGTAGGTTAGTTTCTCTTTACACTTTGAATTTTCTAATTGTGGAATTCTCTAGTAGTTTGCAATCCCATAACTCTAGCCAGTAGAATTTGATCATAACATTAAGCTCTTATGATGCAAGGGTTAAGTTTAACACTCTCCTAGATATACAAACTCTTATTTTATCATGATCATGGACACTTACCTCTATGCTAGACATGTTTCTAGAGAACTCCATCTCTAATGCTTTCTCCATCATCCCTTGCCTCTGAGGATCTCTTTTAGCTTCTTAGGATGTATGCATAACTGACCTTGCCAACATTGTTAGTTCTATGCATTCTTTATTAACCCTCTTCTCTCTAAACAACAAAGAGATGAAAATATGGGATAAGTTACCTACACTTATAAATATATCATGGGTCCCTTGGTTCATGTTTATCACCAATACTCCCTATGCAATTCTATACACCCAATCTCATATTATATATCTGTTATTCATCAAGTTTCTCTATATTTGCATTCTCATGTACATAATGGATATAGCTTGGTGACCCACCTAGAACCAAGTTCTACATACTGGAAATACATTCCACATCTTTAATGAATTACTTCTTGAATATCTCTAATAATCCTTTTTGTGACTTAATATTGTCCTGTACAGTCATATTTCATTAACTGATGGCATTTTATTTATTCCTACACCCCTAAGATCATTGAAACATCTCATTCATACTGATATCACCTTCATACCTAGTCTAAGATCATGATTTATCAAATTATAGTGAGAATCCTGACGTTTTGCCTTCATTTTTGTACATTGTACTTTTACCAGGTTGCTCGAAATAACTGTTATCTAGATAACTTTCACTACATTGTATTAATCACCAAAAAATCTTGGGTCTTCTAATTCATGCACAAAAAAAGATAATTTGAAATTTCTAGCAAGATTCACCCGTACAATCAAAATTTACACAAATCCCTAGATAGAGCTCGAGAGCCTACAATTTGCTCTAAAAACCAAATTATGCAATTTCAAGATACATAAAAATTATGACTATGATTTACATCACCTGTAGGACCTTTCCATATTAATAGTCAAGAGAGATTATGTAAATAAATAAGACTAATTATCCTTCTCTACTTTATCATAAGGTGTTTAGACTATTGGTTCGGTCATGTACACTTGCAATCTTACATAACTCTTTGTTTTAGGCCTTATTGACTACTAGTCCTCTTCTCATGCTAATACTCATTGCTAGATAGTTTTCAATTAATATTGATCTACATGTTTTTTGTATAGCTTATGACTACCAGAGAGACTCCTCCCTATATGCAGATTGTGGAGGCTGTTGTAGATGCTACCATAGCATCTGCAAATCCACTAACTTAGGTACAATTTTTCAAATTTGTTAAATTTTGGAGGAATTTTTTCTTATTACTTATCTACAATATCAAATTTTGTACATGAAATATTTAATTTTAACTATTTATTTGTATGTAGCCTATCCCTCGTGAGTCTACCATTGACCCTGCAACGTGTCAACGATGAAAAATTGATAGGGATCATGAGATTATGGTAAGATTTCACATGCATTATAAATTCTAAGTTTCTAAATTTTGAATGTATTTTTAAAATTTGGGTGTTAAAAAATTGATGTTTATGAATGTGCAGGCTAGGTTGCAGGCCTTCTTAGAGATGCCTAGGACCACACAGATGAAATCTGTAGTGGCATCTCCCTCCACTACATCCATAGGTCGTGGACATGCTTCTTCTAGCAGGGAAAAGAGAGGGAAGATGTTTCATGATTAGATTCATAGGACCCATGTATAGATATATATGCCATCTGGTCCTAGTTCATGATTCTTCATAGTCCATGTATATATCCTTATGCAACCGCATGTGGTCCTATATGTATGACGCACACTTAGTTCGATACATTATGAACTTATATTTTCAGAGACATGTGGCACACTTAGTTTGATACATTATATCCATGTTGGTTTTCATAACGATATTACTTCTATGTTTGATTTGATTTCATTGCACATGATATAGTTCTATGTATGTTTTCATAACCATATTACTTCTATGTTTGATTTGATTTGATGGCCTTGATTATGTGACCATTATCCATATGATATATATGATATATGATGATATGTTATTGTTATGATATATGATATATGATGTTATGTTATATAATGGTTTTGAAGGTTCTTGGGTGCAAGATCATTTTTTGTCAAGAGATTCAAGTGTGGACTTATATCAATTTTCTTATTTTAAGCACGTGGTTAACACACTCCAAAGTGGGACAAAATGTACACAATTAAAAATGGTCTTGAGGGATTTATTACAAGTCATTTTATATGTTTTTAGTGTACTTACAATTTATTTGTTAAGTATTAGTCCAAATTAAGTGTTATTGATGTGTGTAACAATAAGGTCCTAATTTGAATTCACTTGTTTAAAAAAATATAGAAACATTGTAGTTTAGTTGGCACAAGATATGCAAAAAATATTCTTAACACTCTATTGTGTATTTACATGCTTTAAAAAGAGATCAAACAATCATTAGAGTATTTACATGGTAATGTGTTTACCTTGTTGCAATCTCATTGATGCAAGCCGAGTAGTGAGAAGTCATGCCCCGAGATGTCGTGGGAGTGAAATTTCATTGCACCAACTGCGTCTGATTGGGGGGTATATTCCTTCAGGTGCTATGGAGGGCTCTAGGGAGGCCTGGTTTGGAGTCAGACCACCTGATCCGGAGCCAAGAACCCCTTCCCTATTAATCCCAATTCACGTTTTCAGTGGAAACTTATGACGAAGAACAACTTGGCGACTCGATCATCCAAACCAAGAACTGTCTGAGCTAAAACTTGAGTGAAGGAGGCCTCTAGTTGCACCCAATAATTCAGGGTTATGGCATTCCTTGAGCCTTCGTGGCATAATTGTTTACAAACTGCCTTTTCTAGGACAGTCCTAGGAAATGAACGAAAGTCGAGTAGTGAGAATTCATGCCTCGGGACATCATGGCACCAAACCCACCATGCCAAAATTTATGAGTGGTCAGTTAAATGCTAGCGAAGGCATCGTTTCGGTGTGGGACAATGTCATTGCTTCTGAGCTACTTTGTTTGAGTGTAGTCCCTTAAGAGCCCTGTGACCAAAAAACCATTCAACTTTGACAGGTGATTACTCGGTCTCCATGGCACCTAGAGATGTCTTGTTGGATCTCACACCTCAGCATAGGGACTGTATACAATAGCCTTTCTTAGTTTTTTCCATCTCCAATCAGTACTCTTGATGCCCTATTGTTTGTAAACACATTAAATAGTGCAGTTTGAGCCAGGTAAGGCTGTCAAACACTATATTTTGCAAATGGTGGGTCATGGCACAAAATCGAATGTGCCAACATGTTTGGGTGGCCAGGTAAATGCTATAGGATGCATCAATTTGGTGTAGGACAATGTCGTTGCTTCCGGTCTACTTCATTCGGGCGTAGTACCTTAAGAGCCCTGAGACCAAAAACCGTTCAATTTCATTGGGTGATTACTTAGTCTCCCTGACACCTAGAGATTTCTCCTTAGATCCTACACCTCAGCATAGGGACCCTATACAATATCCTATCTTTTTTTTTCCGTCTCCAATCGGTGCTCTTTCTTCCCTATTGTTTGTAAACACGTGAAATAGTGCAGTTTGAGCTAGTGTAATGCTGTCAAACTCTATATTTTGTAAAGGGTTGGTTTTGGCACCAAACCAAATATACCAAACATCTAAGTGGAAACTTAAATACTAGAGGAGGTGTTTTGGTGTGGAAAAATGTCGTTTCTTTCCAGCTACTTCGTTTGGGCATAATCCCTTATGAGCCCTGAGACAAACAAATCGTTCAACTTCGACTGGTGATTACTTGATCTCCATGGCCTAGAGATACCTTGTTAGATCTTACACCTCAGCGTAGGGACCATATACAATAGAATATATTAGTTTTTTCCTTTTCCAATTGGTGCTCTCACTGCCCTATTGTTTGTAAACACGTAAAATAGTGTAGTTTGACCCCGTGTAAGGCTGTTAAATGCTATATTTTGCAAATGGGGGGTTGTGACACCAAAACGACTATGCCAACACATCAAGTGGCCAAGAAAAAAATAGAGGAGGTGTCATTTTAGTGTCAGACAATTTTGTTGCTTCTGGGCTACTTCGTTTGGGCATAGTCCCTTAGGAGCCCTGAGACCAAAAAAACGTACAACTTCGATGGGTGATTACTTGGTCTCCATGGCACCTAGAGACATCTCATTAGATCCTAAACCTTGGCGTAGGGACCCTATACAATATCCTGTCTCACTTTTTTCCATCTCCAATCAGTGCTATTTCTACCCTATTGTTTACAAACGTGCGAAATAGTGCAATTTGAGCCAATGTAAGGCTGTCAAAACGCTATATTTTACAAATGGTGGGTCGTGGCACTGAACCGACTACGCCAACACATCTAGGTGGCTAGGTAAATGCTAGGAGGTGTCATTTTGGTGCAAGACAATGTCATTGCTTCCGGCTACTTCATTCAGGCGTAGTCCCTTAAGAGCCCTGAGACCAAAAAATTGTTCAACTTCGATGGGTGATTACTCAGTCTTCATGGCACCTAGAGATGTCTCATTAAATCCTACACCTTGGTGTAGGGACCCTCTATAATGTATTATCTTGGTTTTTTCCATCTCCAATTGGTGCTCTCGTTGCCCTATTGTTTGCAAACACGCGAAATAGTGTAGTTTGAGCCATGTATAAGGCTGTCAAACGCTATATTTTACAAACGGTGGGTCGTGGCACCAAACCGGACTGTGCCAACACATTTGGGTGGCTAGGTAAACTCTATAGGAGGTATATTTTTGGTGTGGGGAAATGTCGTTGCTTTTGGGCTACTTTGTTTGGGCTTGTAGTCCCTTAAGAGCCCTAAGACAAAAAAAACCATACAACTTTGACGAGTGATTAGTTGGTCTCTGTGGTACCACAATACATCTCGTTAGATCCTACACCTTGGACGTAGGGACCCTCTACAATATATATCTCAGTTTTTTCTGTCTCCAATCGGTGCTCTCGCTGCCCTATTGTTTGCAAACGTGTGAAATAGTGCAATTTGAGCCAATGTAAGGTTGTCAAACGCTATATTTTGCAAATGGTGGGTCGTGGTACCAAACTGACTACGCTAACACGTCTTGGTGGCCAGGTAAATGCTAGATTGAGGTGTCGTTTTGGTGTGGACAATGTTGTTGCTTCCAGGTTACTTCGTTCGGGCGTAGTTCTTAAGAGCCCTAAGACCAAAAAACGTTCAACTTCAACAGGTGATTACTTGGTCTCCATGACACCTAGAGATGTCATTATCAGATCCTACACCTATATGTAGGGAACCCTCTACAATAGTCCTGTCTCATTTTTTCTGTCTCCAATCGGTGCTCTCGCTGCCCTATTGTTTGCACATGCGTGAAATAGTGCAGTTTGAGCCAGTGTAAGGTTGCCAAACACTATATTTTGTAAACAGTGGGTCATGGCACCAAATCGACTACACCAACATGTTTGGGTGCCTAGGTAATTTCTAGAGGAGGCATATTTTAGGTGCATGAAAATGTCATTTCTTCCTGGCTACTTCGTTCAGGTAGTCCCTTAAGAGTCCTCGAGACCAAAAGAACCTTACAACTTCAATGAGTGATTACTCAGTCTCCGTGGCACCTAGAGATGTCTCGTTAGATTTACACCTTGGTGATAGGGACCCTCTACAATATATGTCTCTGGGTTTTTTCTGATCTCTAATCGGTGCTCTCACTACCCTATTGTTTACAAACACGTGAAATAGTGTAGTTTGAGCCAGTGTAAGGCTGTCAAACAGCTATATTTTGCAAATGGTGGGTCATGTCACCAAAACGACTATGCACATGCATAGGGATGGCCTTGTAAACACTTGGGAGGCATATTTTTGGTTCCCTACACTCCCAGTGCTTCCAGGCTACCTCCTCCAGAGCCAAGAACCCCCTCCACAAGTACATAAACCGTTGTTAGTTGCTTCTCTTTTCTTGTAAAACAATGAAAGCTTCTCTTAGCTTCGAGAATATAAAATTCTCTACTAACAGTGCCAACCACATGAAGGTGGAAGATTTTCTGGGACCACTAACCTACATAAAAGTGTTAGTCAAAGAAACTTTAAGTTCAATCAAAACCATACTAGATATATACAAAATACACAAATTTAATAAAATATATGAACTTGAATCTAGAACTGACAAATTTAAACAATTCAAAGAAATTATATATACTAGATGAGCATGTAAATTCATTCCAATGTTCACCATCAGGATGTGAAAGTGGAATCTTTTCTAGCACCACTAACCTGCATAAAAGTGTTAGTCAAAGAAATTTAAGTTGAATCAAAACCATATACTAGATATATACAAAATACACAAATTTAATAAAATATATGAACTTGAATGATCTGGTTGACAAATTTAAACACTTCAAAGAAATTATATATACCAGATGAACATGTCTAAATTCATTCCAATGAACCATCAGGTCATGAAGGTGGAAGCTTTTCTGGTACCACTAACCTGCATAAAAGTGTTAAAGTCAAAGAAATTTAAGTTAAATCAAAACCATACTAGATATATACAAAATACAACAAATTTAATAAAATATATGAACTTGAAGATCTAGTTGACAAATTTAAACACTTCAAAGAAATTATATATACCAGACTGTGAGCATGTAAATTCATTCCAATGAACCATCAGGATCAGATCTACTCTGAATAGCGGACAAGATTGCTTCATGATCTGAATCTTGAACCTTCCAAAGAATCTTGTTATTAGGCCTTCCTTGATATCTATACAGCTGAATATTTGTTTGCTATAACTAGATGTGAATATAAGAGTATTTTCCTGTGTGTCTCAAAGTCTTCAAACACCAAATAGAGGAATTTTTTAATGGATACCATCAAATCCAAGTTCCAGTAACTACCACTGACCCTGTAGGGTACTCAATATCTTTTCCATCTATAATAGGAGAAGTCAACTTCTTTCTTTCTTCAATGCAATGACATAAGAAATAGTTTGTTCCTTCTTCATTGTCTTCTGTCACAATATTTGCAAACACATGTCCTAAAAAAACAAAGGTTTCAACTCAAATTTAAATTACATATTAATTTCAATGGACATAACTCAATACAAAAATTGTAAATAACCATTTACCTTGTCACACCAAAATCAAAATGTTGTCAAATTCCTTGGATGTTGCAACTTCATCTAGAGAAACAAGTTGTAATGCTGTGGAGGTTGATAACTGGGAAGCAGAGTTAGAGGCCTACAAATCCATCCATCCACCCATTCTTGTGAATCACACTCAGTAGTGACAAATTTGATACAAGATGCACAAAAAACATGCCAAAGCTTTCTTGTCCATGTGGCCCATGAAGTAGCATCTGAGCTACAAAATGAGTGCATATCACTGGACCCTGTGAGTGTCATACAATCCTCATAGTTAGCAATTTGTTGTTCCTCTATCAAAAAAAAATATCTACGAACTGTGGAATTTTCTTGAGAACCTCGGGCCATATTTTCAATACACCATTCAACTATGCTCTTTGCATCTTTCAATTTAGCACCATCTTTGTACTTCAACTCTTCTCTTGCAAGATCTCTTTTCACACATGCCCCTGCACTGTCATGCTCTCCTTTTCCATGTCTATCCTCAGTGAAACTCCAAATATGTTGCACACCCATCTTGACGTGTATCCTTCTCATCTAATAAAACATTTGTGCATTCTTAAACTGAGGCGTGTAATTATCTGACCATATATAATGTTGATTGAAGCGGATGTCCCTATCAGATAAGTTTCCATAAAATAACTAGAAACACCCTTGCACAAATTTAATAGAATGAGTAAGATCATCACTGATATAAAAGTGGTACTCTCTTAAAAAAATTGATCATTCTTTGTACTATCAGGAGAATGTATAAATGCTATATGCACAAAAATGGACAACCTGTACTGAGTTGTAATATTGTGATTGAACCTCCATTTGTAGTTGCAATGTGTAATTCTCTGTAAAATTGACCACTGAAACAATAGTACTAATAGAAAATGTCCTTGCATATCTTGAACTGTTCATCTAACCATCGAGCTCTGTGTGTATGCCTAACATACTCATAAACAATTTCATCCTTAAATTTTCTCATAAATTGAAAAACAGGCATATGTTCTGTAACTAACTCACACCGTTTACAACTCATTTCCATCTTTCAACTGGTATGGTACTGATTTATATTTATCAAACTCAACTAAATTATGTCCTATTACACCTCCATTTTTCTCATGGATGACAAATTTCTAATTTAGGTAATCACTTCGCACGTACCACAACTTCCATCTAAACAATCATAACTATAAAAATTTGTCCAACTTCTCTTTCAAAAAATATCATAGGAATGAAATCCATGAAAGATATTGTGGAACTTGAACACCACATTCTAATAACATAGTTTCAGAATGAAAATTAGAATGAATACGTAAAAATTTAGCATAATGCATCACAAATTCAACATGTTTCCTACAACAACAAGTGGTGCAAGCGTGGTTGATTTTCACATAGAATGGTTTCAACATTTCAAAAAAATGTTGACTAATTTTAATTTCTAGATGCTCATGTTCAAACTTATGAAAAAATTGAGTTTGAGTCATATCTAAGAAATGCTTTGGATGTGGTTCGTGATTAGTAGAACCAACTCTTTGTTTTACAACATCTCTTGTATTAGGTGAAACTCTAGTGTTATCATGTAAAAATTGAATAATAACTTCTCTTATAGCATCAGATATATCTTTTTCCTTACACGATGCTCTAGCAGAAAATGCCCAAAAATCGGTGTTATTGAGTGATTGAAGGATATTACGTCTTTCAATTGCTTTCATTAGAGTTTTTTGATTAACTTTCAACATTCGACTTGTTTGCGTAATCAAACGTTATTTTTTTGTTGATTCACTTACAACACTAGTAGCAAGTACACGACGCACAATATTACTATCCCTTGTGTGTCTCTTGACACCAACAATGTGATATGCATCATGAAGGTTTTCAACAATTGTAGAGGTTTGACCATGTATATTAGATGTTGTCAATCCTAAGGTGTTTAATGTAGGTCTCATTTTATTCAATTTCATCAAACTAACCAACAACTGACATCTTTGGGAATCATTTAAAATTTCAAAATGATTATCCCAAATTTTAGTGAATTTTCTTTTGATTTTCCGTTTAGAAAGTTTGTCAGACATTATTTTCAAAATGTTCTCATCAATTTCAATAAAATAATTAGGTCTCTTACGTAAAATCATAGGAGGTGTTTTTGTCAAATTTTTCTTGTCTACAGTTTCAACCTAAATTTCTTGATTCACATTTTCATTGTCTCCTTCAATTTCAACATCAGCTACATCACGAGTATTTAATTGTTCTTCAACATTGACAGTAAAAAATATTCATCACGAGTATTTAATTCATCTTCAACATTGACAGTAGAAACATTACCTGGTTCCTCATTGTTTATAATAGTAAGGGTTGAAGATGAACCTCTTCTTGATTCAAAAAGATTCCGCATTCGCTCAACATTTTGAAATATTTTTGCCTTTAATTCGTCTGGTGGTTTTTACTTATTGACTTTTTTGACTTTGTTTCTTGTCTCCCATGATGTTTTTCTTCTGGTGATAAGAAAAATGTGTAAAAAGTGACAAAATTTCACAATAATTCATACAATAAGGCACAACAGTAAAAATCACATGGTAATTCAAACATTGGGATGCATGTAATATGATTTAATAATTGTGATTGTATTTTATGAAGTGTGATCATGGTACTAATATCAAATACTGTGATCGTGGTTTATAAACCGTGATCATGGTTCTATATGTATCATCAAATTTGACCCTCAAGGCTTGGGAAATCTTTGTTTTTCCCTAACCAGAGCTATGGGAGGTCATTATGGCGTGTAAAAGGTCAAAAAATTCAATTTTTTCTCTTCCTGCGGATTTGAACCATGCTTAAAATTTGAAAACATCTCACAAAAATGGTACCATCACATAGGGGAGACTGTTAGCTTTATAGAAATATTGATTTTAAAGTGAATAGAATAAGATAAATATCATTTTATATTTTTTAACTAACAGTAGGTCTTTAAGACATTTTTTCCCTTGCAAATGTTCATGTCTACGTTCAAGACTACATTTTTTTTTTTTTTCGCTTATCAAAATGTGATAAAACCTATACCATCCCAAGCATGGAAAAATTCTATACACGTTAAAAAAAATTATTTGATTTCGATATTTTTTGATATAGTTATGGTGGGCAAACGGAAAGTGCTCCGTTTTCTAAATTTTTTCAGACCACTTTCACGGAAAACATCATAAAAAACAAATATTGCTTGAAAAAATCAAAATAAAATCCATCCCAAGATAGACAAAGACACCTAACTTTTCACCAAAGGAAAAAAAAAACAAGATTTGGTCATCCAAATTGCGGGAAAACAGACCACAATCTTATATTTTTTTAAAAATAAAAAACCAAGTCATATAATTTTGAGTGTTTAATATATCTAAACTTATCAGTTTCTTTTTTTAAAATTATTATTTTAGAAATTAGATTCCAGATGCTACGATTCATATTTATATAAATTTTTCTAATTTTGAGTGCGCGTATTGCTAATAATCCCTACAAGTTGAGATTTTTGTTGTTTTTTGCAATATGACGTCTACTTGTGGCCGCTTTTTGGTCCACCAACTTGCTACACTTACCCAAATTTGGAGGTTAGAGACTATTTTGCAAAGCATTTTCACGTGTAAATATATATTTTTGGATTGTCTTCTTATCTATAATGGTGTTCAAGGCTTCGTGGAACCCACACAATGTCCAGGGAATGGAATAGATAGAAAAACTTACTCATACTAGATTATACCTTGTTTTAGAAGTTTAGTTGTGTGTAGCATGAACATAATGATTCAATGGGATCCTTTAGTATATTTCAAGGCATTGATCACAAGGAATTGGTATTACAAAATTAACGAAAAGCTAATAATCCATCTAAAGGAGGATTTCTTAAATTAAATTTGCTTTCACAATCCTAACTGTGTGTGCCTAGTCTTAAGGGCCTAGAGTAGAAAATTCATTGTAAAATTTAATACTTATGCCTAATAGAGTCCTTGATAGGTGTAGAGGAAGGTAATAATAATAACAAGAGTTTCAAAATTCCTATTATAGGTTGGAATAAGAATAAAAGCAAAGGAATGTGCAAATACAATTTAACAATGTTAATGCCTAATTCGAGGGCTAGGAAAGATGTACTTTTAGAAAAATAGTCTTTATTCCATGTATTTGAAGTTGGTGGACCCTCTAAAAAGTTTGAGGAAGGCCTAAGGGAATTAAGGACTCATAAAATTAGGTCATAAGGACATAGTATTGAGTGGTTAATAGGTAAAGGAAGCAATGTACAATCATGCTTATTTCTTGTGATTGTGAAGACCAACCTTGATAAATAATTGTCTTACGAAATAAAATCATAATGAATTTGTATTTATCATTGTTGGAATGGTTTCAGAATGTTTTTAATCCTTTAGTAATAGGGGAAAATCCTTATACAAATTTAATCAAGAAGACCTATTGACTGTCCTGCACAATTCCATAAGGAAGCCTAGAGAGAGTAAGGGTTTGTATGAAAAGCCTTAAATGAAAGAGGAAGAGTTGAGTGATTTACATTAGTGATTAGGAGAGGGGTAAACATAGTGAGATGAGTGAAAATAAAATTGAGTAAAATTCAAGGTGAAGGTGAAAGAAATAGTTTCAGAAGATTGTTTAGAGCTTGAACAAACAAGGAGTCTTAAAAAGCCAAAAGTTGAAAATCTAGCAAGATGATGGGTAAATGAGTAATAGAGAATTGAGGTGTTCTTGAGTAAGGTTTATGTGTGTGTTTAAATGTGGATGTAAGGATGAAATGGGTGGTAATCCATTAAAACCCTTAATTTTTCTTTCAAACCCTAACTAGACCTACTGTTATGGCGAAATCACAATACCCCTGATTGTTTACAATTCGATAGATTGAAATCGTCAGTGTGATTGTATAACATGGAGCTTTTCCTAAAGTGTGGGACTTCACAATAGGGAAATATCTTCAGATGAAGGCTGGTTCCTATTCCTCTATTTTTATACACACATCCAAATTGCAGAGGATCTACTCTAAAATCTACTTGAACTTGCTAAGGAGACATGGTTAAGAAGATTATAAGACATTAAACCTAAAGTAACAGAGGTGATGCACCAAAAGGAATGTTGAATACTTGCTTTGCATGGAAGTAGAAACCATAATTAGATTACGAAGGATGAAAATATGCCACAAATCAATCCACTTCTGAGAATCCACTAACCATTAAACATGTAAGAAAACCACCATGCACAGATAACTGAGATTACATTGAGATATTAGGGAAATACAATGCACACAAGAGAGGGTTGAAATCATCCATAGTATATTATTGCTCCATAGAATTAATATAGTACATTACGATGGCCAAGAGGAAAAAAATTACATTATAGCTTGAATGATAGGTTTGAACTCCACAAATCCACTTACATATAGGAGAAGAAGGGAGGGTGCAAAGAAAAATTATCCAACATTAGAAAATTTCCCCTCCTTCCAATATATAGGAAGAATTAGAGAAAGGAGATAGAAAAATTTGAAATATAGCTCCAACCACCCAAAAATACATTGAATTCGCCTACAACAATGATGAGTGCCATTGCAAAACCCATACCTCCTTATACTTTTCCTTGTTGGGAAAGAAAGGAAGCCCATACCTCATTATTTGGGTAGCTGAGAAATATAGAAAATTCCTCTAAAATGACGTACTGTATTTATTAATTTTGAATAACTTAGTTTCACTTTTCATAGTTCTGTAGAGGAAACTAAGAGCTTTTTAAAAAGTCCTTTCTTGTGTAAATCCGAGCTACCAATCAATAGTTATGGCCATCTGAAGATTGGGGTGCCATACTTCATTAATGACGAGTGGTTGGCCTTCTCTTTTTAGACTCCGAAGTCTCATGGCAACCTTTGAAATCCAAAATTTTGGAATTTTAGGCATTTTGAATTTGGAGGTTGATGTTACTTTTCATCGTTCAAGTCAGCTTAAAAGTTATGAAACTCCAAAACCCGAACCTTCGAAACCCTGAAGTTTGAAATTTAGAATTCAGGTTTCAGACCTTGCGCCTTTCAGACTTCTTGTTGCTCCAACCCCGAAATGAACCTATGAAAGTATGAAATATGGACCTCCAAAAGTTTGAAAATTCTTACTCCATTGACCTTGAAATCAAAATTGAGCTCGAAACACTTCAGCATTTCAGACTTTTGGGATTTGGCTCGAGTTTTTTCATTTTTTTTGGTGAAGACCCCCAAACCTCTGAAACCTCAAAGTCTGAAATTTGGACTTTGGGTTTCAGTCCTTTCACCTTTCGAACCCATGACATTGTTCATACTACTTGATCTCGCCAAGACCTCTAAAATCTCGAAATTCCAAAGTTTGAAACTCAGACTTTGGACATCAAAACTTTGCGCTTTTCAGACATTTCATTGTCTCAATCTCCGAAACAAACCTCCAAAACTGGCCAACTCTGAATCCTAAAATCGGAACCCTCAAAAATTCCAAAATGTCTCTGCTTTGATCCCGAAACAAAATTTTACCCCAAAAATGCCAAACCCTTTCAGACTTCAGCATTTCGGTATTTCGGGCCTTTTGGGTTACCATTCCCTTTTTCCCTCGCCTAGTCTCCAAAATTTCAAATGCCTAAAGTCTAAAGACTTCGGACTTGGGCCTCCATTGTTTCACTCAACTTGCTAAACAAGTTACCTATCTATACCTATCCCAAATTCCTTTTGAGCTCGATCGAGTTGATTTAATCCCTTATTTCTTGAGCTCTAATATCCTTCAACATTCCCTTGGCCAAGCTGGCCCTTTTCCATTCCTTTTCCAACCTTGCATTTTCATTGCTGAGCCCCACATGCAACCTGATTTTCAAAATAAAAAATGTGAGCTCCCATGGTCGAATGGCCCCTTCAATTTATCAGTGTGCAAGGTTATGTTTGTTCAACTTTTCCTGAGGGTAAAAGTTGGATAACCACCTACATAAAACAAGGGAAAATGAGAAATTTGAATTAAGGAAGTTGTATTTTGAGTTGAGTTATATAAAGAGGATTGCAGGGTACTCTATATCATTTGACCATCCTGTCATGAGTTTAAAATTTACCTTGACTCAAAGGAAATTCCTAGTGAGATCATTCAGTGTGTTTCAGTGTGTAGGGAATAGTGTCTAAGGTGATTGATCAACTCATTTAGTTTTGATGAGAGACTACTTCCTCTGAAGGTTAAAAATGCCATTTTTTTGCCATTTTGTAGCTAATTGAACATCCTTTGGAAGTTTTTATAGAAAATATAAAACATATGAGGGTCATTTCAAAGATAATTGAAGATTTCTAAGTAAATTTAGGAAATTTTAGGAAATAAAATGTCATTCATGAGTAATTTGTTTAAGACCAAGTTTTTAGGTGTAGGAAATGAAAGCTAAAATGGTGAAAGTTGGCTTCTCTAGATGATTCCATGAGTTATAGAAAGAGTTAGGATGAAATAAAATAAGAATTGTAAGGCTATTAAAATAATCTACAAGGTGGAATAATCAACATTCATTCAAGGCTTAAATATTTCTTTAGGTATTGCAAAATTCTTCAGCTGCCCCTCCTAGTTCAAAATGAAATAGGACCTAAATTTTGAGTTGTAGGAAGAATTAGATTTTTATAATAGTTTCATTCATCATAGAATTTGATTTTTAGTTATTTAGTGAAGTATGGAGGTCAAGAATGTGTAACTCATCCTCAAATTTCATTTAAGGATCCATCCCTTATTTGGAAGAGGAAACCCCTTTTCATGAGGATCAACTTGAGAAAAAAGGTGTCCATGTACCATAAACATGCTTACACCCAAGTTTTATCTTGGTCAATAAATTGAATTGTGAAGGATTCATCATGTTTAAAGGTGAAATGTTGAGCTCAAGGAGTGACTTGATGATCATCATATCCTAACTCTGTCATTCTACCCAAATCTCTCCAAAGAACAAGCTAAAATGAGCTAGTCATGCCATCAAGGTATCTGGGACCATCATCTGTGAAGTATTAAGGCATCTTATATCTCCATGAGATACATATGAGTAAATAAACATATGAGAATCATGTATTAGATTCCATTAAAGCATGATTTTAGATCTAGGAAAGGTGAGGGGATGATCTTTATATGAAGCATCTTGTTTCTAAGAATGAGAAATCATCTAAGTTCACTTGATGTAATTCACTTGGTACTATTCATAAAAACTAATTCAACTCCTAGTATCATGATCACACCTTAAGGAGGAGGCACATTAAAATCACCTAATTTTTTCCATAGGACAAAAAATCCCATTCAGGGAGCAATCCTCTATCTACAAAGTGAGAATATTATTTTAGTAAGAAGTGGACAAGCATCATAGAGTTGATTCTTGGTCACTAAAGTGAATTATGGACCCAATTTCAAAATTGGTACCAATTTAAGCAATGGTATGCTCAAAAATCCAATCCAAAAGGTCAAAAATACTACAAAACAACTATATGTTTTCCCAGAACAAAGACCGACTACAATATAAATTCCCTGAAAGTTTTAGGTCCTTGCTCGAATCCAAAAAATGAGTAAGTACTGACCAGATTATATTTTGAAAGAATATATTCTAGATTATAACTGTCAGAGCTATGGGACCACTTCCATTAGGTGCAGAGTGACCCTAAATTCTTATATTTACTAAAATAAATTTAAAGTATAAGAAATAATAAAAGTATAAAGAAATAATAAAAAATATTATAACGCGTACACATTTTAGGATCAAGAAATATCAAACCAAGAAAAATATAATGCGTACACGTTATTTAAAAATGTGTATGTATGTTTTGCCAAATTTAATATTTATGTCCAATTTTGGCCCCCAGATTGGTGCACTTACCCGATTAATGTAATTTATTCATTAGTTTTATCTAAATTTATTTTTTTCGCTGACAAATTTAATACGTTGTCTAATGTGACTCTCTAGATATAAGTGCAAGAAGAAATTTTTTGCCTAGAGGTATAACATATATGATATCTTATTAACCATTAGATAAATGTACCTTGTGTTGTTATCTGAGTTTCTTCCCTTCCTCAAGTATTTGGTAGTGGCTAATATGAAATTTCTCATCCTCATAGTAAATGTTAGTGTCTCCACATGACGGTGGTATCCTTCTTTACCTCACATTTCTTAGGGAAATAAAAGTGGTGTTGGAAGCCACACAAAGTTGAAATCTATAGGTTAGGTGGTGCATTTACAAGGAAAATTCCCTTGGTTGGCCCTGGGCATTTCTTCTCCCTACTAGCATGCTAATGTATATGAAGAAGAATAAAAGATACAAATAAAGATGATGGGTACTACCCACTAGATGTTACTTATCCATCTGATTGGATGGGGTATGTGGGGAAACAATCCTGATGATTCCCTAACTTTTTTGGTTGTGGCCCACACGACTTAATGTCTTTTGTCCTTAGTTTTCTCTCACCTTTTTAATTGAAAAAAATGTTTAAGTTGTGAAGTTATTAAATCTCTTAACCTAAATGATATGACTTATGGAATGTGATTCATCCACTCATTTTTTTATAATATCAACTTCTACTTTAGGTTTCTATTTATATATGAAAAAATATTTTCAATCATAATAATAAAAACATTATTATTGAGACTATTTATTTTCCTTTGCATTCAATTTTAAAATGTGGGAGTACTATAAGCATTATAATATATGGGATGCTTCTTGTGTTATATGTGCCACAATTGAATGAAACTAAAGAATAAAACATCAAAATTTCACATAATTTAACATTGTGTTGTATACACTGAGATATATGATAACAAATATCCTGCTAATAATTGACATTACAAATTAGATAGACCAAACACGTAAAATTATTGGGAGTAACCAAATGGCCTAGTTACTTTATGGGAAGCATGCAAGGAAATTAATATGCCTAGTAGAGCCAAACATTGGTTGAGATTCCTAATAAATTTTGTTTAGATGCCATCAATAAATGTAGGTTATATATATAATTGTTTAATTTTATTTTTTGATTACATTTACAGGAGCCATACGGATTTAGTTTTATATAGTCTTTGTAATCTAGATTATAACACTTATGTTAACATCTAAGTCATAATGTATATTTATAATAATTCAATTATAATTATATTTTTCATTTAGCTATGATATATATACCAATGTGTAAATCTGATTTATAATTAGAAATATAATATATATATATATATAAACATACAATAATCAAAATCAGAAATATATAATATTTAATAACTGGATAAATGAAAGTGGAAGTTAGGGTTATAATGATTGCTTGTTGCACAAGATTTGGAAGATAAATAAAGGAACGCAAGTGTAGAAATAGGCTATATAGAGTGTTGTTAAACTACTTATAAAATTTGGAATCTAGAAAATGAGCCAAGGGAAAGTTCATTGGAATGGGGAAAAATTATCATGACATTTATGCCCTCATGGTTGATTTTGACCTATATTCTAATCTGAATTTAAATTATAGAAATTGAAAATCAATGCCTTGGGGATTTAGATGTGTGTTTGGATGTTTAAAATCATACTTTTATATCTAAATATGAGCTCCTTCTTCAAATATTGCCCCTCTCTTCGCTCAAAGGACCTAAAAAGGGTTTAGTTTGCAATGGTCAAAATTTCTTAAATCCTTGTTGATTTGAGAGATTACTACATAAAGATAATCCAAATATTCCTCATAGCGATATATTTTTCCAACCTGGTGAATATGAATGAATGTTTTAATAGTAATGTGTATAGTGAAAAACCTTGACAAGGTGGCCTCTAACAACTTGGTAATGCTACTTGGTGTAAGTTGTAGAATGTGATAGTGATTTAGGGTAGTCACATAATGTGTAATTATACTTAGTAGTTTGTTGGTGTGCTTCAAAGAGTGGCATTTTAGTGAAAATCCTTTTCTTGATTGATTTGTGTGTTCTAATAGATAGATAAAGATGTTGGTGATAATGACCTTCAAATGGGTTTAATGCCACTGTGTTCTTATATTTGTGAAATATTATCTCCCTCAATTGATCTTAAGTCAACATAGAAGACTTGTGCATTTGAAAAATTGGTCATTAGGAGTTTTTTATGTTAAAAACATTGGGTTCGAGTATAAATTTCATCCATTTCTACCCTCGTTAGGTGTTTTTACCGTATATTGGTTCAGATGTTGATCTAAAAGTGGATAAAGCTAGCAAGAAGTCTAATAATGTGTTTTATATATATATATATATATATATATATATCACATATGTGCTTGATGAGAAAAAGATACACAATAAATATGGCCTAGTGCGTATGGAATAGTCAACTAATCTTGACACATTTTAGAATAAGGTAAAATCAATTGAAAAAATGGGAATGGGATGTGATAAATGCCAAATAATTATTTTCAAGTTCCATTGTTCCAAGTTTAGGGTACTATAATTGTCTCCGTTTAAATCTAGTAACTAAAAATATGCTAAATTAAAATAAAATGAACTCTAGACGCAAACCTTCCCAAAAGGACATGGTATACACGTGTTGGTGAAATAATTTGTTGTAGTGCACATTATTGGGTTTCACCAATGATCATGGGTCTAAGTCTCTCCTTCTTAGGTATGGGGAGGCTCTCATTATTGAATCTAAATAACTTAAAATTGTGGGGTGGCCGTTAGGTCAGATATTACATAGGAATAATCCACTAAACCTATAGAAAACTACTTTTATAATGTACACGAGAGGAATTAGGTTGGAGAAAGGTGAAGGGGAGTAGGAGAAATAGGGTTAATGTTGTGAGTAGTAACTAGAGTAGGTATACATTCAATAGAAGAACATAACAATGTAAGTAACAACAAGATTAATCAATCACAGACACAAAGTTCTATAGATCCATTAATCAAAGACACAAAGTTCCTTTTTGGTTGTAAAATATTACAATGTTTGCAAAGTTGGAAATTAGAGAGGATGGAGGAACATAGAAAAGGAGATAAAATACATTTAAATTTTATTACTTGCAGTAGTAGTGAAATCCAACTTACAATAATCAACAATTGCCAACCCTGTTGAATGGAGAAGCTATCCCAATTTATAGCTTACAAAATGTCTCTTCCTCTTCCCCCCATGCAACTTTTCATCTCACCATCATGTGAATTTTTCAGATTCCTTATGAATAAAACTAGGTCCTTTTTCTTATTTTTGAAAAGGGAATTTTACAATGCAACATTAAGTGACTTAAGTGAATAATATGAAAGAATGAAAAATTATGTTCCCAATGAAGAAATAGAATGTTAGAGAGAGGGAGGGGGAGAGAAAAAGAGAGAGAAGTGAAAATCTAGAGATGGGAAAACATTTTATTGATGAAGAATACTTCTTCTGACAGATCTTGAATGAAGTTCCTTTCCCTTGACCACTTATTGAATTGGAACACTGAGATTATAAACTCTTTTTTTCCACAAGACATGGTCACATTCCAAGGTATTGAACAAGTTTTTAAAATTTTTTTATGAAAACTACACTTAGATAGGAACGCAATGATCCTATTTGATCAAAAATGCATCTCCTTTCTAAATTAAATCAATTTATTGGTGAAATAATTTGTTGCATGAAATTTTTTGGTTTCCACCAACAGTAACAGGGCTAAACCAATCCTTGTTGTGTATGGAGAGGATCCCATTATTGGATGTAAACAACCTAAATTTGTGGGGTTGTTTGTTAGGCCAGGGATGACATAGGAATACTCCACTAAACATGTGGAAATTTTTTTGTGTAGAACACAAGGGAGGAATTTTTAGTGAGGAGAGGTAAAGGAGAGTTGGGGAAATAAAGAGAGAGAGAGAGGGTTAATGTTATGAGTAGGCTTACATAATTCACATACATTAACTAGAGTAGGTACACATTCAATTAGAATAACAAAATGATGATAACAATGAAAATACTAACAAATCATTGACACATAATTCTATTGATTCATTTATCAAAGGCTCAAACACCTTTTTTGGTTTTGCAAGATCATCATGTTTAAAAAGTTGAAAATTAGAGGGAGAAAGAGTATAGAAACATAGATAAAGAAATAGAGGAAATACAACTTCAATTAGAAGAAAAAACAATGCTAACAATGATAAGACTAACAAATCATTGACACATAATTCTATTGATTCATTTAACAAAGGCTCAAACACATTTTTTGGTTTTGCAAGATCATCATGTTTACAAAGTTCAAAATTAGAGGGAGAGAGAGTATAGGAATATAAATAAAGAAATAGAGGAAATACAACTTTTATTGCTTAATGTAGTAGTAGTAAATCTCAACAACAGACAATCAATCATCAATTAAAAACCCTTTGGAATGGAGAAGCCATTCTAATTTATAGCATAAAAAAATGTTCTTTCATCTTCCCCCCACCTTAATTTTCACTTTCTTGCATCACTTGTGACCTTCCACATTCTTAGGAATGGAAAGTGAGCCTTTTTATTATTAATGAAAATGCCCTTACAATTTTGTGGAGAATCCATTCCCATTTAGGGAAATGTACCTTGTGTTGTTCACTGAGTTACTTCCCTTCATCAAGTATTTGTAGTGTCAAACATGAAAATTATCATCCTCATAATAAATATCATTGTTTCCCCATGATGGTGGTATCCTTATCCACCTCTCATTTCCCAGGGAAACAAAAGTGGTGTTGGTAGCCACACAAGGTCAAAATATATAAGTTAGGTGGTGGATTCGCAAGGGAAATGCCCTTGGTTAGCCCATGAGCATTTATCCTCCCTACTAGCATGTCAATATATATGAAGAAGTCAATAAGATACAAATAAAGATGGTGGGTGGGTACCCACTAGATGTTACTAATCCATCAAATTGGATGGGGTATGTTAGGAAACAATCCTGATGATGCAACTCTGATTTTTTTGGTTGTGGTCGGCATGACTTAATGTTTTTTTGTCCTTAGTTTTCTATCACCTTTTTAATTTAAAAAATTGTTGAAGTTGTGAAGTTGTTAACTCTCTCAACCTAAACAATGCGACTTATGGAATGTGACTCATTAACTCAATTTTTTTATACTATCAACTTGTACTTTAACTTTATATTTATATATAACAAATATTTTCAATCATAAAAAGAAAAAAATTATTATTAAGACTATTTATACGCCCTTGTATTCATTTTTAATGTGTCGGAGGTCAATAAACATTACAAGATATGGGATGGTTCTAGTGTTATATGTGCCACAATTATCCAATTGAATGAAATTAAAGATAAAAACTTAAAAACATCACCTAATTTAACATTGTGTTGTATACATCGATATATATGATAACAAATATCCTCAAAATAATTGGCATTAAAAACTAGATAGACCAAATATATAAAATTATTAAGAGGAAGCAACTATCCTAGTTACTTTCTAGGAAGCATGCCAACACAATCAATATGCCCACTAGAGCCAAACATGGGTTGAAATTCCTAATAAAAAATTTTCGAGATGTCATTAATAAATGTATTTTTTCATATATAATTGCTTAATTTTTTATTTATTTTTGAGTGCATTTACTGGAGCCATACCAATTTAGTTTTATATTTTCCTTGCAATCTAGATTATAACACTTATGTTAACATAGAAGTCATAATGTATATTTATGATAATTGAATTATAAGTATAATATTATAATTATATTTTTATTTAGTTATGATATATATAATAATGTGTAAATATGATTTAGAATTGGAAATATAGTAGATATGTAGATCTTATAACATAATAATCAAAAGCGGAATTATACAAGCTTTAATAAGTGGAAGTTAGGGTTAGAATGATTGCACTGTTGCACAAGATTTGGAAGATAAATAAAATATGTGAGTGTAGAAATAGGCTATATAGAGTGTTTTTTAATATGCTTATAAAATTTGGAATCTAGAAGATCAGTCCAGGGAAAGTTGATTAGAATGGGGAAAAATTATCACGTCATTTATGCCCTCATGGTTGATTTTGACCTAGATTCTAATATGAATTTAAATTATAACACTTAAAAATGTAGTTCCTTGGGGATTTATATGTGTGTTTTGATGTTTACAATCACAATTTTATATCTAAATATGAGCTCCTTCTTCAAAATTTGCCTCTCTTTGCTTAAAGGACCTGAAAAGGGTATAGTTTGTAATGGTAGAAATTCCTTAAATCCTTATTGATTTGAGAGATTCCTACATAAAAATAATCCAAAGAATCCTCATACCGATGTACTTTTCCAACCTGGTGAATGTGTGTAAATGTTTTAATAATAATATGCTTAGAAAGAAAATCCTGAAAAGTGGGCCTCTTACAACTTGGTAATGCTACTTGGTGTAAGTTGTAACATTTGATAGTGATTTAGGGTAATCACATAATATATATTCAGAATTAGTAGTTTTCTGGTGTGCTTCAAGGAGTGGCATTGCAATGAAAATCCTTTTCTTGATTTATTTATGTGATCTAATAGATAGATAAAGATGTCGAAGATTATGAACTTCAAATGGGTAATGTCATTGTATTTTTTATATGTGCGGAATATTTTCTCCCTCAATTGATCTTAAGTCAACCTAGGATACTTGTGTATTTGAAAAAATATTCATTAGGAGTGTTTATGCTAAAAACATTGGGTTAGGGGTATAAATTTTGTCTATTTCTACCCTCATTAGGTGTTTTTACCCCATATTAGTTCATAAGATGATCTAAAAGTGGAGAAAGCTAGCCAGATGTCTAAGGATATTGCATGAATGTTCTTGATGAGAAAAAGATACACAATAAATATGACCTAGTGGCTATGCAGTGATCAACTAATCGCGACACATGTTAGAATAAGTTAAAATTAATTGCACCAATGGGTATTAGTTGTAAAAAATGCCAAAAGATTATTTTCAAGCTCCATTGTTCCAAGTTTAGGGTACTATAATTTCCCTCATTTCAATCTAGTAACTAAAAAAATGATAAATTAAAATAAAATAAACCATAGATGTAAACCTCCCAAAAAGACATGGTATGCACGTGTTGGTGAAATAATATTTCACAGTGTAGATTATTGGTTTTTACGAATGATCATGGGGGCTAAGACCCTCTTTCTTAGGTATAAGGAGGATTCCATTATTGGATGTAAAGTAAATTAGAATTGTGGGGTGACCATTATGTTGGGGATCACACATGAATAATCCACTAAACCTATGGTAAATTACTTGTATAATGTACAAAGGAGGAATTATCTTGGAGAGAGGTGAAGGGGAGTAGGAAAAATAGGGAGATAGGGTTAATGTTGTGAGTAGGAACTAGTAGATTCTCACTAACAGTAATTGTTGGTCGTTAAAACGTGCACCCATATCTTGGATCCAAAAGATCCGATCTATTTGAGACCACAATGGAACCGTCTCCAAGTTGTGGGACCTTGTGAGCTTGAGACAAATATCCATAGAAGGACGGTTCCTCTACTTATTCCTAACACTATTGCTACTCCTAATGCTAAAAGAAAATATAGGAAAATCTAAACTAACAATGCTAAGGGATCAGGGATAAAAGGATGTGCAAAAAGGGGAAATCCTAAGCTAAGGAAGGTGACAATGGTAGGGAAAGGGTCAATCTCTCTCCACATGTGGTAAAGGAAACAGAGAGTGAACAGGAAAAGAGAACGGATGACATGTACCATAGATCAACACAGGAGCTCGGCCTTCCAGTGTATGCAACATATGAGCATAGGGAATGTAGGCACAAGAGTATGTTCAACATGTAAGAAAATGCAAACAGAGAGGCGAGATGCAAGGAAAACAAGAAAGGGAAGAAAAGAGTTCCAAAAAACATGATATTATTGCTGAAGGGATGCACATTCAGTTACATTCACAACAAGAGGTGAGAACACATTGCAGAGACCATGCCAAGGTCTAAGACCCAAGGGAAGTCAGCCACCATTTTGGCATGGTGCCATTACAACAAAGAGGGATCCTTTGTACAAAGAAAAACTCTGGTATTTATAGAAGAAGAAAGAGAGAAGAGAAGGAGAAAAGGAGGGAAACTTCGATTCAAATCTTCAACCACCAAGTGAAAGTGATAAATGTTTACAAATCCACCTACAAGGCAGTCAGATGCTCTTCCCTATGTTTGTTAGGTGTGTAGAAGAAGGAAGAAAACAAGATCTGATTGAAATCTGGTGGTTAAGGATGATTAGATGTGTGCATTGATGATCATAAAGATGTTTCTCTATTTTCACCTACCAAATCCCACATAAATCTGATTTTGAAAAATCCAACATGTAGTTGATGTCAACAAATTGCAAATGAGACTGTGCACGTGTTAATTTGAGCACTACAAAAAATGTTATGTCTTTCGAAAGTCTACAGGTCGCTCTGACATGCAATAACACATGGTGCATGTCGATTGACTGAGGAAATCGGCCAACTGTTGATTTATTTTGTCTTTTCTACCACATGTCATGCACAAGATGGTTGTCGAGATTTGGTGCCCTATTGGCGTGCTTTGATAGGTTATGTTTATCACACTCAAGTTTGAAAGATGATGTGGCACAGTGACTGACACAGAAGAAGGCACAAGGCACAGAAACAAAAGGTAGGCGCACGGAAGGGAAATAGAGGGAAGGTGCGCACATAGGAGGAATAGGATAATACTTGCATGGGAAAAGTATAGGGAAGGGGCATGAGTATTCAACTAAGGAAGGTTGTGCAACGGCTGAAAAAAATTGGGCACGCAAAGGAGTGTAAGGAAAAGAGGAATTGCAAGGCATGAAAACATGAAGACATACGAGGGACTTAGCTGATTTGGAAGGCAAGTCTATAGAGGTGCATGCAAGGAGTGTGCGATAGGATACGAAAGAAAGCAAGCATGTAGGAGGAAGGTACAAAGGAAAATGGAAAAGGAGATATCAGAATGTAGAGGGAGAAGTGGGAAGGTGCATAAGGGCACGTAGAGGAACTTCAATTGTGCCAAGGTATTAAAAGAAAAATCTTGAGTGTGTGCAACCTGAAATGTGAAACATCAGAGTCAGAATGAAAATATAAGTTATCTAAATTACTAAGAGAGTTATTTGGATAACATTTTTGGTGACTTTTGGGGGCCAATTGCTAGTTAGATGAAGAGACTAGTAGCCTTAGAAGTCCATTAGGCATGGAGTCAAGCACTAAACTTGAAAATATGATCTACAACTTGAAGAACATCCCAGAGTCACTACAACACTGTCTGAACTCTTAATTGAATTGCTACTCTCATATGAAGATATTTTGAATTGGGTTGATGAGAGTGAAAGATGTGCGTGGATTGTCAGAAATACCTTTTTCAAAATTTAATTGTCATCCTAGGAAGCAACAAAAAGGGGCGCGTAGGCACAACAAGAAAGAACAAGGTGTTAGAGGGAGTGCACCAAAACAAAAGCATAACACTTGTACAAAACTAAAAATCACACATGTCCCAAAGGGAACATGTAGAGTGTGCGTGAGCACTTGTGTTGCTAGAAGAAAACCTAAACTAACCTACTATAACTAGAGGAAAAGGGCGCTTAAGAAAAACCTGCAACCATCAAGCAGAAGTAGTTTCCCTTCCTCACAAATTATGACCATGTAATTGATTTAGCGCTGGACATGGTATCGAACAAAAGTGAAAAACCGACTTGTGGATGGTGTTTTACCCTCCTCAAAGTATTAAAAAAAATAATATATACCTCCTGAAGTTGTTATGTGCTTGGATTCGGGAGTCACTGCTGCTGACCTTTGGTGTGTTGAAGCTCTACCTCATGCTCTGAAGTGAGTATGACTGGAGGAAACTTTTTCTTTAGCTCTAGAGTAGCCAGATATCTGATTGGGCATGGTTTGATCCTTGTGATTTTCCCATTAAATTAAAGCTCAATCCCACAGATGTTATTTTCTTACAGACTCTCCTTTTGAAGGTGACTACTTACAGGCTAGGTTGCGTAGAGTTGGGGCATGCGAGGTTTTGCCTCTATAAGAAAATCAGTCTCCTTTAGGATTGCACCCCCTGGAACTAATTGATTTTCCTCTAAAACATGCACTCATATGATTTCCTCTTCCCAATTGGAATCACATGAGTCATGCCATTCCTCAATTATTCTATAGTTGTCAAACATGATGATGTTGGTTGAGAAAGGCACATTGACAGGGGTTATTCATTTATGGTACAATTAGATAGAGGGGAATTGGAAGGAAATGGGAGGATGGGAATGGAAGGGATAGAGGGTGCGTGCGCTAAAAGAATGGAGCCATGTGTGGAAGAGGGGATGGAAGAGAAGTGAAAGTGTGAGAATGGAGGAGGGTATTTCTCAATGGGGGAAATGCGCAAGAAGCTAATAACATACGTAGTGGGATGAGATGATGTAAGTTCATGCAAAGGAGTAGGAGGGTTGTAAGATGGTAGTGTAGGGTTGCCCCATTGATAGAGTTTCCACACGCTATATTATTGAGCCTCCATTTCTTCTTCCCACTCTGTAATCTAGAGCACCATCTCAATGATAAAGTGTAGTTTCTACTAGGTGCTAAACCATCCTGGTACAGGGCTGATCCATGGACAAGGGAGCTTGTAGCCAAATTTATCTACCTTTATGGAGCACTTGACTCTAAGTTGTATCATGTCCATCTCCATCTTTTGAACCAACCTCTCAAAATCAACTTCAGCCATGGAGTTACCACCATCATCTGCATAAACCTATTCTTCATAAACAATATGGTTAGAAAAAAGTGGGTTATATGCATTTTCAGGATAATGGGGCGCATAAAACTGATTTAGAGGAGGAATTTAGAACTATGGGGATGGAGGGAAATAGATTTGCTGCTGTAAATGAGAATTCCATGAAGGGAAATAAGTCATGATTGCACAACTTCAAAAAGAGGAAGGTGGAACAATGGAAGAAGGAAAATGAATGAAAGAATGGGAGATGGGTCAATGAATGAGAAAATGGGGTGTTTTTGGATTAGTCGAGTTTCCGGACATGTTAAAAAAATTCCTCTAAAATCTAGATCTCATAAAAACACATCAAACTTGTTGATATGAAGATGTAAAGCTCTTCACTCTCATCCCACTGAGTGTGCCATAAACTATTGGCCATTCAAACATGAACCTGTATCTCAGATTTGGAAGATCCAAGCTGTTTAAGACCACAATGGAACCATCTCCAAGTTGTGGGACCTTGCGAGCTTGAGACGGATCTCTGGAGAAGGCCAATTCCTCTATCTATGCCTAACACTATTGTTACTGCTAATGCTAAAAGTAAATCCAGGAAAAAAATGAACTAACAATGCCAAGGGACTAGGGATAGAAGGAGGTGCAGAAAGGGGAAATCCTAAGCTAAGGAAGGTGACAACAAAAGGGAAAGGGTCGATCTCTCTCCACAAGCAACGAAGGAAATAGGGAGGGCACAAGAGAAGAGGAACGACGATGTGTACCATTGATAAACACATGAGATCGACCTTCTGACACGTGCAACACATGAGCACGGGGAATGCTAGTATAGGAGTACACACAACATGCCAAAAAATGAAAACAGAGAGGTGATTTGCAATGAAACTGATAAAGGGAAGACAATATTTCTACAAAACATAATTTTATTGCTGAAGGGATGCACAATCAGTTACATTCACGGAAGGAGGTGAGAACACATTGTAGAGACCATGCCAAGGTCTGAGACCCATGGAAAGTCAGCCACCCTTTTGGCATGGTGCCGTTACAACAAAGAGGGACCCTTTTTACAAAGTAGAACTCTATTATTTATAGAAGAAGGAGAGAAGAAAAGGAGAAAAGGAGGGAAACTCCGATTCAAATAGTCAACCACCAACAATAAGTGATAAATGCCTATAAATCCACCCATAAGGCTGTCAGATGCACTTCCCCAAGTTTGTTAGGCATGTAGAAGAAGGAATAAAGAAATATCTGATTGAAATATGGTGGTTAAGGTTGATTAGATGTCTGCATTGATGATCAGAAAGATGTTTCCCTATTTTCTGCCTACCAAATCCCACCTAAATCTGATTTTGAAAAATTCAACATGTAGCTGATGTCACCAGCTTTCAGATGAGATTAGGTTTGTAGGAATTTGAGCACTGTAGTAGAAGTTATTTCTATAAGAAGTCTACAGGTCACTCTGACATGCAATGAAACGTGGCACACACTGATTGACTAAGGAAATTAGCCAACTGTTGACTTATTTTTTATTTTCTGCCACATGTCACGTACTGATTGGTTTTCTAGATTTGGCACCCTATTGGTGAGCTTTGATAGGTTACGTATAGCACACTCAAGTCATAAAGATGATGTGGCACAGTGACTAGCGTAGAATAAGGTGTAAGGCGCAGAGTCAAAAGGTAGGTGCACGAAAGGAAAATAGAGGGAAGGCGTGCACACAGGAGAAATATGAGAATAATTACAGGGGACAAGTATGGGGAAGGGGTGCAAACATTCAACTAAGGAAGGGCATGTGGTGGCAGAAAAAAAGGGGTGCATGAAGGAGTGTAATGAAAAGAGGAAATGCAAGACACACAAGCGCAAATGCATGCGAGGGACTTAGCCGATTTGGAGGGAAAGTCTATAGAGGTGTGTAAGGAAACTATATGCGCGACAGGATATGAAAGAAATCAAGTGTGTAGGAGGAAGGTGCAAATGAAAATGGAAAAGGATATAATATAATGGAGAGGGAGAAGTGGGAAGGTGCATAAGGGCGCGCAGAGGAACTGCATTTGTGCCAAGGTGTCAAAAGACCAATCTTGAGTGCATGCAACCTAAAATGTGAAACATCAGAGTCAAATGAAAATATACGTTATCCAAATAACTAGGAGAGTTATTTGGATAACAATAAGTTGAATAGGTCCACATTAAATTGAAGAACACAACAATGTAAGAAACAATAAGACTAACAAATCAGAGATACAAAATTCTATAGATCCATTAATCAAGGACACAAATTTCCTTCTTGGTTGTACAAGATTACAATACTTGTAAATTTGGAAAGTTGAGAGGATGAAGGAACATAGACAGGAGATGGAAGAAATGTATCTTTTATTTATTGTAGAAGTAGTGAAATAAAACAACTTACAACAATCAACAATTGTCAACCCTTTTGAATGGAGAAGTCATCCCAATTATAGATTACAAAATGTCTCTTCCTCTTCCCCCAATGTGGCTTTTCATCTCACCACCATGTGACTTTTAAAATTCCTTATGAAAGTCATTTTCTTATTTTTGAAAAGGTAATTTTATAATGCAACATCAAGTCACTTAAGTGTATTAGTCAAAAGAGTGAAAAAATACATTCCCAATGAAGAAATATAATGTTATATAGAGGGATTGGGAGAGAGATAATAAGAGAGATAAGTGAAAATCTAGAGACGGGGAAGAAACATCTTTTGATGAAGAATCATGTTTTCTGATGGATCTTGAATGATGTTCCTTTCCCTGAACACTTGTTGAATTGGAACACTGATATTCCTACTCTTGTTTTTTCACGAGACATGGACACATTCCAAGATATTGAACGATTCTTCAAAGATAGTGTTATGAAAACTGCACTAAGATGGGAAGATGATTATCCTCTTTTATCACAAAGGTGTATCATTTCTTAATGCAATCAACTTGGTGAAATAATTTTTCACATGAAAATTATTAGTTTCCACTAACGGTGATGGGGCTAAGCACATCCTTATTGTGTATGGGGAGGATCCCATTATTGAATGTAAACTATCTAAATATGTGGGGTGGCTTGTTAGGACAGGGATCACACGGGAATACTCCACTAGACATGTTGAAAAATGTTTATACTGAGTACAATGGAGGAATTTTTAGTGAGGAGAGGTAAGGGGGGGTTGGGGAAATAAGGAGAGAGATGGTTAATTTTGTGAGTAGGCTTACAAAATTCACATACATCAATCAAAGTAGGTCAAAATTCAATTATAAGAACATAACAATGTTAACAATTATAAGATTAACAAATCATAGACATATAATTCTATTGATTCATTATCAAAGGCTTAGACACCTTTCTTAGGTTTGCAAGATCATTATGTTTACATAGTTATAAATTAGAGGGAGAGAGATAGAGGAACATAGAAAAATAAATTTAAAAATGTAACTTTTATTGCTTTATACAGTAGTGGTAAATCGTAACAACATACAATCAATACATAATTACCAACCCTTTGGAATGGAGAAGTCATTCTGATTTATAACATCACAAATTGTCCTTTCATATCCCCCCACACAACTTTTCACTTTTCATCATCACTTGCGACCTTCCACATTCCTAGGAATAGAAAGTGAGCCTTTTTCTTATTGATAATAAATGGCCCTTACAATGTTGAATTGAAGGTTACTTAAGTGAATATGAAAAATTATGGGAAAAGTTCATTTTCAATGAGTAATTAGTATATATACAGAGAATAAATAAGAGAGATAGAGGGAGAGAAGGGTTTACCAATCCAATGAAGATAAATCGTTGTGATGGACCTCTAAGGAAATGCTTCATGAATGATAACCTTGACCTTTGACCACTTGTTGAACTTAAAAACTATGATTTCATATGATTCCTCATTGTGCAATATGCAAGAACAATCCTAATCTAAGTGCCAAAAGATTATTTAGAAACACATTTGTGAGACATGAAAATGTGAGCCTGGGATGAATGCTAGCACCACTCATGATGGATATCTCTTGATCTCACAGTGAGAGTGAGGCACACTTTCTTTCTTCTTAGACTTTCACAATTGACCACAATGATCATAAGAGAAAACTCCATCATGCTCAAATTTTTTTATGGTTATTATTCTCTTACTAAAATAGGCCTTCATCATTCGAGTCAAAATATTATCCCTTAATAAAATTCTTTCATGTGGCCACACGTTGGAATGAAATGAGGTGATGGAAATGTCCTTATTTATTGAGGAATGATCACACCACAAGGTTTTAGATGAATTTTTAAGAACGCTACCAAGTGGATGAAAAAAATTGAAATGGATATGATTGCCCATTATTGTAAATATGATGCTCCAAATAAAGATAAATCACCTTCTTACATTTCCTAACTCTAGAATCCTCCTTGAATGGAATCATATTGTATACCTCATTTTCATATGTTTCACATAGGAATAGATGATTTCTTGATCCTTCACAAAAAAATGGTCCTCTATGCCTTAGATTAGCTCTTCTTGGCTTGTTCCTTGAAGAAGGATTTAACACAATGGTGAATTCAGGATGTGACAATCACTACCTCACTACTTGAGCCTCACACTTCACATATGAGCATGATGACCTTTTCAATACTCACTTTTCTGACCATAAGTGGAAACATCCTTATAATGTCTAAACAACCTCTTTCTCAATTCTCTCTCATGGATATGGTTTTTCCTCCTCTTCATGATATAACTAATTATCCCTAAATGTAACTTGAAAGAATGTATGATACTGATTTCCATGTTCTTTTCCTCTTCAATGTACTAAAACACTACAAATTCCACCTTCTCTACTTTGCAAGATGTGAGATCATTATCAAGAATGGATCAAGTGGTTAGAAAAAATCCTCGAGGTATGCATTTCTTAAGATAAATTCCATCCTCACTCATATCTCATGATGATCATCCTCTTGATGAATTTGAATTTCAATGGAGCTCTTGATTATTTTCAAACTCTTTACTCACCTCATGATTTCCTGATTGCACTCATTATCTAAGTGAACACTCTAATCTTGTTCCTTGTCATAGTGTGATACACATGATGTTCATTTTATGAATTAATTTTATCATAGTGACTTCCTTCTACCTTAATTGGAATGAGTTAGATCATATAGCTCTTTTCATCAAAATTGTGTTGTGTAAAGATCTCCTTGAAACTGATGCTTTGAGAGCCCGTGAAGGGTTTTCTTTCTTGTTTAGGCCATGAGACACCTTCCCGTCCTTATGATGATGGGAAATATCAATGAGATAAATAAAATGGGAGTTACCACAACTTTTTGACCTCAATTCTAAGACTTACTATACATAGCAGGTGTTATGTAGGATTGCTAATTTTATCAAATTTTCACTGTTTTTTGCTTTCTGATGTTTCTTACCTATTTGGGGAACCGCATATTCTAAGATTTCAAATATTTTGAAAATTTTAAATTTTTTAGACATGCCTTGCCATGAACACATGCTATTTTTAGCAAGTTCAATGTAGGTTTCGGATTGTAATGAAAACAATCTTAAAATTATGGGTTTTATTCCAATATTCCTTGCTCCCATTTTTAGATGATTCCCTCATTTGTATGATTGGGAAAATGATATTTTCATCAAATGGGGAATAATAAAAAAAAAAATCCTCATATCATGTAATAAATGTCTCAGATGAAATTATATTTTTCGAGGATCATCCGCTCCAAGTTTAAGGGCTTTTCGCTTGTCATATATTTGGGAAAATGAAAAATTCTTTGAATAGGGAAGAATACTAAGAGAGAATTATAATAAGAGGAAAATCATTACTTCATACCCATAAAAAAAACTAGCCACATCATCATGCAAAAAATGGATTTCATTAAAGTAGATTTTTTGTGGATCATTCGCTCCAATTTTTGGATGATTTCACCTGTTAGATCTCTGTAGAAATGAAAAAAGAAATCATTTTCATTTTTTTTTTGTTTTGGTATGACATTCAATGGAGGTTGTAGGAATTTTTAACAAAAATATTCATAAAAATTTCTAACTAGTGGTGAGAGAGAATTTTAAATGAGTTTTTATCAAGTTTTAACTCACCTTGTTGATTACACTTTGAACCTGGGTTGAAGTTTGAGTTTATATTTTGTTTGCATATGGTGTAATTGAGACAATTACAAAAATAGGGGTAAAAAGTGCACCTTGGAGAAATATGATGACATATGGTAACTTGAGGTTCAATGAGAATGAGATGCATTTAACTCCACTTTAACCCAAAAATCTTAACTCAATTGCATGAGAGGGTTTGTGTTTGAGTTGCACCCATTCCAAAGGGAGAAAAGGGGACAAGGGGACACATGGGACCACAAAGTGCACTTTAGAGAAATATATTGACATGTATGAATAAGTATGGATTTTAATATTCTCCCTCACTCTCACATGCCTTAACTTAGCTTAGACCCAACTCGGATTAACCAGACTTAGGAGTGGAGGGTACAAGAGCCAAAAAAGGAACGAGGTTCATTTTTGTGACCCTCTTGTCCACTTAGGGGAAGAGGGGAAAATTGAGACACAAAATTTCACCCATAATGAGGGAATGAGGATGCACTTTGTGCCCCTCTTGCCCCCTTGCATTTTGGGTACAAATGAGACATACAGAAAAAATGGGACACACATGGATCTAAAGTGCACCTTAGGGAGAAGGATGAGGATGTTGGAATTATAATGATAAAGTGGTATGGCCAACCTTTAATGTATATGGGTCCATCATTAATATATAGGTTAATATTTAATAATATGAAATATTTTTATTTTTATTATTAAATATGTTAATATAGGTATAGATACTTTAGGTTAAATATTTAATATCATGAAATTATTATATTTCTAATCTTAAATATTATAAACCTAGGTGTATGTGTCAACCATTTTAGGCTGAAAAAGGTGGGTCTGGAGACATACTTGATCACCTTATATAAAAAAGACTTTAAGTCCTCATTTGATATATTCGGGAAATATATCAAAGGTGTGCAAATCAAGTGACTTGGTTTTACCCTTGGTAAATAGGGTTTCAAATGAGGAGGTGGTCTTACTAGATGTAAAATAAGTTCTCTGAAGTAAAATGTTATTTTCAAAGTGGTTTTTACCCTATTAGGGTTTTCCACTATAAATACTATATTACTTGTGTTATTTATTCCTATAAGTATTTCTTTATTTATTTATGTTATGATATAATTTTTATTTAAATATTTATTGTAACATTATGTAATATGCAAGTTGATTAAATCCGTATTTATTAGAATCCTTAAATTCTAACATGGTATCAGAGCGAGGTAAATTAAATAAATTAAGATCAAATGTTTGTATTTTATTTGTACGAATTTTTTAACCAACTCGAAAGGGTATTTTAAAAGTATCTGGTCCCCTTCTTTTTTTCCCCCAATTTATTTTGACATTACATTTGTGTGCAATTAAAACTATCGGTAAATTTTTTTAAGGTTTTTCAATTTTAAATCCCTAATTTTTTGGGGGAGATATAATATGATATGATTCTTAATTTCATTTATATTTTGTAAATTATATGGAATTAATATTTATTTGGAGATTGATGTATGCATAGGTGAAAGGGGCTTTTTTAAATATTTACTTGCATGAAAGTCACATACATAAATTTTTTTTATTACTATATGAAATGATTTTCATGTTTTCTATAATTTCAAATGTTTGTAGGTTAAATATTTGAGAAAGTAAATTCATACCCGTGTTTTTCGGTCCCCTCTAAAAGGATTTGATTTGAAAAACTATAGTTTATAGTTAATCTATAACTATATCCTATATAATTTGAAAACTATATTATTATTTTTCAATAAAAATATATATATAATATAGAATAAGGTTTATATAATAATTTATATAAACATCATATTAAAATTTATATAGTTTTAAAAAATAAAAATTATATATTAAAAGCCTTAAACCATATTAAAATTACATGGGATTGAGGGAAGAGTCAACATATCATATTCTAAGCCTAAGTTTAAATCATATTTAAATGTAACTTATAAATATATGCATATATAGTTTTAAAAAAAAAAACCTAAATTTGAATCATATTATATATATATATATGATTATTTTAAACCACTTAAAATATAATTTTTATTAGATTTGGTTTATATATGTTTTTAAAAAAAAACCCAAAGTGCTTATTTTTTTAGTAAGGGGCCCATGTTTTTTCTTGGCTATGAAGGGATTATTTTTTAAATCTTAATACTTATTAAATAAAACTTAACATGTGTCCATAACCATTTATATTATCCATGTAAGGGGTGGCCCCATTCATTTAGATCTTATAGTTTATAAAAACTATATAAATAAACCTATTTAAAGGTTTTCTTTTATATAAGAGTGGGAGTGGAGAATAAAATGAGATAACATCTCAGGTATAAATATGGAACTTTCAAGTATAAATGGAGAATTAAAAAATGGGTTAGTTTATTGGTGACCCACGTGAAATGTGGTAAATATTTATTAAAATATTGGTAGTTATAGCCACATAAAAGTTTTAAATTTTTTTGGATTGCAGGAATTATATATAATATTTTGCAATATTTCTATATTTTTAAGTGTGTGCAGGGTAAAATTAAGAGTAAATGAAAGGAGGAAACAAGGTTCATGAAAATAGGGATTTCAATTTATTTCATTGGTTGATTGAAATTACTTGTCCCCCTCTGTAAAATATGCAAGTTAATCTATACTCTCATAAATCTATTTGCACCTGGTAAAAATTTTTTAACCTGGTCTATGTCCTTTGAACCCATTTAATAAGGGTTATGTGTTTTTAATATAAAAACAATATACTATAGTTTATAATCGTTATGAACTATAAGTTGTTTTTTATTTTTATTCTATAAATTATATACATTTTTTAATAAAAAAAGTGTGTATATTTTTACATTATAAATTATAATAGGTTATTATAATGTGTTAAAATATAACCTCCCTAATATTATACAAAAGAATAAATTATAAAATTTCACGTTCTGAAAATACACAAGTTTTAGCTCATTAAATTTGACGGTCAAATGACCGTCATGGTAGACCAAACATAAGTCAATATGACGGTCATTTAGACGTCAAATTTAAGCTTGTAGGTTATAGGAAACTTTAATTGGGTTTAAAATTGACAGTTAAAACCATCACGATAGACCAAAAAAATAAGTCAGTATGACGGTCATTTAGACGTCAAATTTAAGCTAGCCGAATTTTTATCTATATTAAATTTTTTTCAGAAATTTGAAGTTGTTATGCATTTTTAGGGGTCTCTTCTTCACTTCTATATCATCGGAAATATTTTTTGTATATAAATCTGGGGTATGATACAAATCCCTTTATGATGCGGGTTATTATTTTGATCATGGGAGATTAATTAGTATGCATTGTAATGACAAAATTAGTTATGATCAAATAGTTTCTTTAGATCTGTAAAATTTAGATATGATTATATTAAAAGTGTTGTTTTTATATATAAACATGTATCTAACTCTGTAGTATATTATATATTATAATGAGGTGTGTTTTATAGGTTTAGGAAAACAATGACGTCTAACTATTTTTGTCTTGACAAAACCCAAATCCTAAATGAAATCAACTACAACATTTGGGTCAAAATAGAATTTATGGCTAGAAAATTCTGGACTATTATTTCTAGATCCAAGGTTACTCCCACCGGTCATCAAGCAACTATAGATAAGCATGATTGCATTCTTGCAATGAATGTGAAAGGAACGATAACCAGATCGTACCAAACCAAGAACATAGATGATAATCAAACACCACGAGTCAATAAGATGAAAGTAATTCACAAGAATAACTTTACATAAAACATTTGCAAATAAATCAGAAGCAATATCATATATTATTATGCAACTCAATGCAATACATTGAGAATGGGCCTTGCTTAAATAGGCAATGAATAACAATCTAAGAACTAGTCAAGGTCGTAGATCAAGCTATAAATCAAGGAAATAACTAGTCATCAAAGAACTAGTCAAGACCATAGATTTAGGAGAGAACTAGACATCAAGGATATAGTCAATACCATAGATCAAGGAAAATAACTATACCTAACAACTAGATAATATCTCTAAATATCTAAATAAGATAAAAGAAATATCCACACCCATAAGTGGGTGAGGATAAATACAATAAACGTAAATAAAGTACCTAGGTGAATATGAGCCAAGGTAAATACCTACTCTAACATAATGTAAGATGCTCTTTCTATGCAATGGAAATGATGAGTACCTTCTACACATTCGTAATCTCGAACATCTGAAAGATGTATGGAAACAACTAGAATCCATGCATGAAGGATACCTAGTATATCAAGGATAGTAATGAGAGTATAATAGCTGAAGGAATTCAAAGAAATGATCTATATATTTTTTATGATTTCTTTTCTGCATCTTATTTTATATCTTAGAGTTTGAATAATTCAAAACTATGGCATGAAAGGTTATGACATGTTAATTATCGAAACTTATATGAAATGTATAGATATAGTCTAGTGAAAGGTTTACATGTGTTATCTTCTTCTCTTGAAGTTACTTCATTAAATGCTTCTAAATGATGGTTTTGATTCTAATTTAGTAAATGGTCATGATGATTTTTTGATGCTATAGATTGTTTCTGAAACTCCTTATCTTTTAAGATAAGAATTAAATTGAGCTCAATCTATGTTAGAAACTCAAATCTTGTTAACCATAGGAAAATGATCAGAAGCCATCATATGTACCATGCATTAATTACCTTGTATGACACTGAGTCGTGAAGTATTATAGGGTCTAGGTGGATTATACAAAGTAAATATAATGGTTATGGTAGTATTAACAAACATAAAGCTAGACTTATTACTAGAGGTTTCACTTAGAAACTTGGTATCGATTATGTTGAGACATTTCTTGTAGCTAAAATGAGTACTGTTAGGGCCTTATTTACTATTGTCGCTCAATTTGGGTGAGAAATCCACCAAATGAATAAGAAAAAATACTTTTTTGAATTATGATTTAAAAGAAGAAATTTACATGTTTCAACCTAAAGGATTTGAAGAAATTAGTAAGAAAAACTATGTTTGTAAGTTGGGAAATCCTTGTATGGTTTAAACTTAGTATGTGAAAAATTCTTTTCTTCTTTAAACTGCTAATTTTTGTTAATTGTTCTTCTAACAATGATATATTCATTAAGAAATAAGACTCGCATATTATCATTATATATGTTGATGATTTACTTATGTCTGGTGATAATTCTGATTTAATTCATAGGATTAAAGAGATAATTGAAGCAATATTTTAAAATGAATGAGTTAGGTCTCTCACATCATGTTATTTGTATGATTGTATTTCATTCTATTGTTATTTTTCAAAACACATAATAATATGCATCAACCTTTGTATTGAAAAGTTTCTTATGATTGATTGTAAATCATTTTTCTACTTCAATGGAAGTTGGAATAAATATTGATCATAAATCTGCATATGAAAAAGGTTGATCCTTTTTATATACATTGTTAGTTGATAGTTTGATTATCTAACTATAACTAGATCAGATATTTCCTATACAAAAGGAATTACTTCAAGGTTTATATAAACCTTATTTTTAGAGATCATTGGAATCTTGCAAAAAAATTTTTAGATATTTGAAAGGAATCAATTATGGGTTGCATTATAATAAGAATGAAAATGTTATCTTATATGAATTTTTGATGATTCTAACTATACTAATGGTGGGTTATAAAATATACTAGATATGTGTTCAAATTTTTTGGAGTAGGAATCATTACTTGGAACAACAAATACAATCAATAGTCTCCATTTTTTCTACTGAGGCAAAGAAGTATAATGGAAGAAGTAAAGAATCCATGTGGCTGCAATGACTGTTGCTAGAGGATTACACATAGAAGCTAATGAAGTATTTATCTTCTATGTGGGTGGTCAGAGTCGTATTACTCTTGATTAAGAATCCAATTTAACATCAGAGGATAAAGAAGATTAAGATACTTATATGTTTCACCCGTGAGAAGGTGCAAAGTGGTGAGATAAATCTCAAGTTCATGTTGACTGAAGAGCATGTTGCTGACATCTTCACAAAGTCCCCTAGTGCTGCAAAGTTTTGTTACTTTCATGAAAATCTTGAATTGTCGGAGTTGCCATTGAGGGTTCCGAGTGTGCATGACAATGTAACCTCCTAATGGAACTTGGTTTTTTGTAAAAAGACCTTTGGGCATTTGTAAAAGACCTTCGGGAAAGTATAAAAAGACCTTTACGCATGTATACCTCATCGACTTCTTTTTTAGAAAGTAGTGTAGAAATATGTTAAAGACGGTCTTCAGTAAACTCTTTAGTTCTATTGAGTTTACTGGTAAACATCCAGTACAAGTATATTGTTAAGGAGATCCTTTGTTGTAAAAGACTTCTATATGATTGGGTTCAATAACCTTTTATGAGAACCTGTGAGAACATGTAGAACTCACAAATCATACTTAGCCACTGATCATGGGATAATCTTTGGGATTCCAAATCCTTTTGTACCAAAAGGTAAATTGAGTATGATGAAGGTGTTATAATTCTTTCAATCGATATGTTAGCCTAAAACCTTTATAGTTTAAGGATTGTAAATCCTGTAGTGTACCACGAACATGTAATCTATTGGCATATGTTATGTTATCCCACTTAACATTAAGGGGAAGTGTTGGAACATAATGATTAAATGTTCTATCCAACCCTTAATGTATATGGGTCCATAATTAATATATAGGTTAATATTTAATAATATGAAATATTTATATTTCTATTATGAAATATGATAATCTAGGTATATACTTTAGGTTAAATATTTAATATTATGAAATGATTATATTTCTAATATTAAATATTATAAACCTAGGTGTATGTGTCAACCATTTTAGGTTGAAAATGTGGGTCAGGAGACATACCTGACCACCTTATATAAAAAGGATTTTAGGTCCTCATTTGATATATTCAAGAGATATATCAAAGGTGTGTAAATCAAGTGATTTGGTTTTACCCTTGGTAAATATGGTTTCAAAGGGGAAGGTGATCTTACTGGATGTAAAATAAGTTCTCTGAAGTAAAATGTTATTTTCAAAGTGGTTTTTACCCTATTGGGGTTTTCTACTATAAATACTGTGTCACCTGTGTTATTTATTTCCTGTAAGTATTTCCTTATTTACTTATGTTATGATGTAGTCTTTATTTAAATATTTATTGTAACATTATGTAATATGTAAGTTGATTAAATCCATATTTACTAGAATCCTCAAATTCTAACAGCTATAATTTTATGTCCATAATGTACCCCTTCTCCCTTAGGGGAAAATTGAGACAAAATGAGGTGCAAATTACACCTAGGCCAATAATGGAAAGATAATTTTACACTAGACTTCTAGAAATAGCTATGATACTTGATTTTTCACCTTGTAGGCGTAGGAAACTCAAAATTTAGGCGCTTTTTGTTCATAACTATGAGGGAAAACTGCATGGTTCAAATTTATTTATGAAACCTTCACACCTCAGATAAAAATTAATGTTTTTTATTTTATATAGAATTCTAATATATTTCCATTTCCTATTTTTTTCCTTTTAACTCTTTACGGAGCTCTTAGAATCATCCAAAGAATTTAGGATTCACCATTACGGTGTTTATTCCCTGCCTCTAGAAAATCCATTAACTAGATTATCCTTGAATAAGAAAAATATTTCATAAGCATTCCTAAATTACCTCTAACACTTATAAGACTCCTCAAAATCACCTCCCAATGCTTAATACCTTTTCTGAGATCTCTCAGCGGGTGTTTGATTAGCTCGAAAATGGTCGAAATGGCATTTTAAGGGCCTCTAGAGGAAGTTATCTTCCATCAAGTCACGTTGAAATCATCAATCATCTTATTCAATAATCCATGAACACTGAAACAAAATTAAAAACCTTGTTACGAACTTCCTCTGAGCTAGGGTGAGAGAGGTACTAAAGACATGTTAGCTAGAGGAAGGATTTCACTTAGGAACTTAGTTGTCATGCTCTGATTTTTTCATTTTTGGGTTAGTCAATTTACATGACAACTGGCTCTATCTTGGGGACTTTGGACTGTAAGGGGAAATAGAGAACTCAAAATATATCATGGGTAGGAGATCATTTTTTTTAGTCCATTGGGAAATGGGAGTCATTACACTGAACAATAAGATAGTATAAAAACATGATGGACATGACTAACACACAATAGGGAAAAGAAACATAAAACGGAAGGGAAACACAAAGTAAAAAGGGAAACATCATGAAACATCCTAAATCATGTATGTTACATGCGGGGAATAAATTCTATTTCACTGAAGAACCAATTTAAATTGAATTCTTACCCATATATGGGTATCCATGGATGCCTTTCTTCCATAAATACATTGACGAGATCACATAAATATGATCCATTTCTCAATTTCTTGAGAAATCTCACACAATTATTCTTGAAATTGATGACCAACATAGTTATTTTCATTTCCTTTTTTTCCTTTGAAACCTTATTTCCATATTTTCATTGATTCCAATATTTACACTATGTCATATAGTATATTCCTAATTCTATATTTAAGTTTATGAGAATGGGAATATGCCCATTTTCAACAAATTTATATTACAACTATGTTCTTGATTCTTTTAATGTGTATCTGCTTTATCTCAAATATTTTTCTATGATTCCTATGTGAGGCATTTTGATACCTTTTGAAAATTAAACTAATGTGATATGGGTACCTGTTTTATGAAATAAGAAGCAACTATTAAGTCTATGAGAATGGGAATATGCCAATTCTCATCACACATGGTATAAGTATGTTCCTAATTATTTTATGTGTATCAACTTTATATTTATTTTTATTCTATAATTCATATATGAGGGATTTTTTACCTCCTTTTGAAAATTTATATCTTGGCCAGACATTAGGGTTAAGTCATGGAGCATTGCCATACACTCTTATTGAGATCATTAAATAATATATCATAACACTCTAAATATTATAGTTTTGCATTCAAGAATTAGGGGATTCTAGTTATATAATTTTACTATTAGACTTCAAAAAGGTTCACATTCTATAAATTTATTAGAATAATTTAAAAAATAAGTTTTGTAGACTCATGCACATAGTCTTAGGAAAAGACCATATAATTTTGTGGTTGTAATGAATGCATACTTCAATTCATTACGTAACATGAATTTTTGAAATGATTTCCTTGTAAATCACATCCATGTCACTTTAAATCACAAGATCCAACTCCTTGTAAACTTAGAGCATAATTAAGGATTTTTTTTTTCAAATTAAATTAAATTGCATGGTGGAAATCATATTATTAATAATATGGTAGAGATCCATAAGAAATACAATATTTTATAGAATTATATTATGGAAAAATATTTCAAAGTAATATAGTAATTAGTCCTTCATTTAATTATCAAATAATAGTACAACTGTAAATTTTATAGGACCAACATTTGGAATATTTTATCAAAAAAAACCAAATCCCAGGCCAAGATGATTTCACATATAAATTTATAAACTTCAATAGTTTCTCCAAGTCAACATTCCTTATCCTATTCAAGTAGTTCAAGGTATGATTTAATGGCCACATGTCCTTTATTGAGTATCTTTATGTATCCAATTTTCCCTTTTTTTGTTTGGTGTCCATGCCCAGATGATGCTATCCACATTGATATCTGCTTTAGGTTCTTTTGAGATGGTCCATGTTTTATTTGGTCTTTAAACAATCTCGATAGAAGTGTTGTACCTTCTCCTCTCCTTGCAGGTTTCCAAATATTGAGCTCTAATATTTTTTATGTACATCATTACCTTCTTGTTGAAGGAAAACATCCCCATCTTCTCTCCCCCATCCATATCTTTTCATTATCCGATTTCCTAGTAATATAAGGTATCATGTTTGCCCTCGAAACACATCATTTAATGGATTGAAATTATTGGTTAGATCTTACAAAAATAGGTCCATCATAAATATCTACTTGATCACTATGTACAAGGTGAAGACCAACCATTTGAGCACCCCCTTGCTTAATCATAAGGAAAATTCTTGTTTCATTTAAAATAAAATGTTCTATTGGCCAAACAATTGTTTTATTAGGTTCTAGCGAGTTAGAGAATTCTAAACACATAATTTCCACAATCTCTATGCATACACAAAAATTCAAAGGACCCAACTTCTCTCCATCAATTTCATGAACTTCAAGCACATGAGTTATATAACCCATGGATATGTCATTTTCTCTGCTACAAGATTTGTGTTTGAGATATGACATTGTCTTTGCACAAAATATTTGATATATTTAGGACTTGTATTGATGGTTCTTTCACTGTCATCACTAGAATATCCATCACTCTTTGCATTGTAGTTCTCTTAACCATTGCAAATGTTTTCACTTCCCAAATTGGGGGGGAATGAATGAATCTTCATAACTTTGACAATTCACCCTCTTCCAAAGAAATTTAGTATCCCTTATTCCTGACATTTACCAAGGTTTCAAATTCATCAACTGAGAAAAGAAATTTTTACTCTTCCATCCAATACTATGTTAATAATGATAACCATAAATTCTCTTCCCACATATTTGGAATGTAGGTTTCTTCCTACTTGGATATAATCTTTCCTCCATAACTTTGGTTCCCCTTTGAAAACAAGTCCACATGACCATCCTCTACAAATGCAAAAGAATCCACAGATGTAACAAAATAAAATACAATTTTTTTGAGATGATGGAAAACATATTAAAGCATTGCATAAAATAAATTGAAAATGATCATGTATGTACAACCATAAGTATATTGAATACACATAACACATGATCTACAAATTCTATAATTCAGTAAGGTTTGGAAAATACTTCAAAGTTATGCGTATAATTTGGAAATATTTTATAACACGATTTCTAAACTATAATTGAACTTGACTCAATTGAATTTGAATGATGAGAAATAAATAGAGGTTAACATTTCCATTTGCTAATCTCTTCATCCAAATAGAGGATAAATAGATGAGGTTTAATTTAAATGATGATAAATAAATATAAGTGGTTAAATATAAGTTTATTAGAAACTTGATTGCTAACCACTTCATGCAAATATCTTCATCATTTTAACATAACATGTATTACTTTTGCAAGAAATCCTCATACTTCCAATGTTCCCTGACTATGAGAATGGGGTATCTGTTCATGTTTAAAACATTCTCATAAAAGAATGTAATTGTCATTCATTCTTTATGTTTCACATAGGTGAATTTTGTTTTCTTTCTATATTGAGTTTATGAGAACGGGCATATGTCCATTCTCATTACAATGATAAAAATCTTTGTTTATATGAGAAATGACATATTCCCATTCTCATCATATCACTATAAAGGATGTGGGAAAGGGCAACTATCCATTCTAAAAAAATTTATATGATTACCTTTATTTCTCTTCTATGATTCTTATACGAGAATGGGCATATGTCCATTCAATACAAGATAAAAAAATTTGTTTGTATGAGAATGAAAATATGCCCATTCTGTGATATGTGTATTTTTTCTGCTATGATTCTTATATGAGAAATGGACATATGCCCATTCAATACAAGATACAAAATGAATTGTTTGGTATGAGAATGGACATATGCCCATTCTGTCCATGTTTATTGCCAACACTCATTTTATTTTTTCGCAATGTAAAATATTAATTTGAAATTTATAGGGTATTATTAAATAATAACAATATTATTTCTTGTATTTAATTATTAGTATTATTAATTAATGTTATTTATTAATTAATTTTGATTATTACTAATATGATATGTTAAATATATATTCTTTGATTTCTAATTTTTTGCTGATTAAAGTTTAAATATTTTTATCGACCCATTCTAAGCATTATAATTAATGAAGCATTATAAACTTTAATGAAGTTTATGTGGTTAATTAGTTTTATAAATTTTTACTATTATTTTAATAATTCACAATAATTAATTAAGCATTAAAAATAATGGCGATTAAGTTGTTAATTACGTTTATAAAGTTTAATTATATTTTTTATAATATTATTTAATTATTGTAAATTTATTTTTTATTCATTTGATAATATATATAGATGTCATTTTCAATATAATAATTTAAGGTTATTAGTAATATTAATTCTTGTAGTTAATATTAATTGTCAGGATTTTTTTTGAAATTATTTATAATATTATTGATTAATTATTTAAATTAGCACTAATACTAATTATTTATAATATTATTAATTAATGTTAATTTTAATTTATTAATGTATTAATATTAGTTTATTAATTAATATTATATTTTTACTTTATTAATATTATTAATTAATGTTATAACTATTAATTTGGCATAGCGAGACCATTAATTATTTACCACCTTTTATTAAATGAAGGCACTTCTTTGTCAAACACGTCTTCAAACACATGTTGGAGGGAAATTGGCCAAATTAATGACAATTAATTCTTCCATGGCATGGTAGAGAGGATGAAGGTAGTTATTGTTTTCGATGATGGTAGAGAATTTGGGAATTACAAGGTTAATCACGGTCGGCGAAACTATCTCTTTCTTGTTCATCCTTTCTGCTTTCTTTTTCATCTAGTTTTGCCTTTTTTCTTTTCGTCCTTATGCTTTGGGATGCCTGTATTTCAGTTATACCATTTCATCATTTGAAGCAGGAAGTTTGAAGATTATTTAAGAGATATTTTTTAATCTCTCCACTAAATTTTTGTTTACGCTTTCCACTTAGGGCTCCCTCTGTTTCATGAGATTGTTTTGGATTTTGAAGCACAATATTTGAAGAAAATTTTAGGCATGAATTATTCTAAATCTTCTCTGTTGAATTATTATGAGATGAAGAATATGATTTGGTTTTTTTTCCCTTATATTCTATTCTGGGCTTAATGATAATTCCCTATTTTTTATCTTTTGTATTTTTTGATCTGGGTGTTAATAATATCACTTCAATGTTTTGAAAGAAATGCATTGTTGTTAACCTAAACATAATTGATAATACGAGGAGTTATATGTTATAATTTTTGTAGATCAAGAATTTCCACGCTTGTTACTTGTCCAAGTTAATGTACCAAACTAAACACAAAAGTCATGAAAAACTCAAATGAAATCGATACCTGATAATTAAGATGGGATCCGAAGATGTAGATGGGAGGAAAGCCAATGTAGATGAGACGGGCGCACACGAGCAATCTTGCAAAGCAGATCTGAAAAACCTGTGATGTACAAATCCTTGGCAGAAAAAGACAATGTTAAAAGATATTTGGGTGGGCTGCCCGAAAAGCTGGTCCGGGAAGCAATGAGCTTCCTCTGCAAATTTCAGTCCACGTTTTCAATTAAGGAAAGAAGCGTACATGATAAAAGATGTAGGTAAATGTTTAGATTTTTTGATTAAAAATAAAAGATAGACTATAAACAGCAGAGATAATGTAAACATAATACAGGAAACTGTGAAAACAATGCTAGACTTATGTTACATGTACCTAGCACATGTCTGCAGGTTGATCAACATCGACCAGATTGTAGTCGACGTTGATTTATTTAAGTGGCACCGATTAGGGTAAATCGGTGTCGACTGGAATGGGTCAGTGTCGACCGGAGGAAATTTGTAGAAAACTTGATGGATGATTGATGAGGACTGGATCGTAAACACCTGTAGGGGCTTCAAAGTTGCAGACAGAGTTTCACCTTAGCTAGATGCAGGGACAGAATCACCAAGAGGCCGAGGAATCCTCACGATGTCGATGTTGCGAGGGAATAGTAATGGTACACCTCTCAGGGATTGATTTGGAAAAAATTCTCTCTTCTTCTAGTTGACGATTCGAAGGCTCATGGCTTAAGCTTTCTGTCTCTCTTTTTGTCTAACCAGAACTAAATTCTGGCCCTGTATTTATAATCGGTGCCGACCGAGGTACAATCGGTGCCATTTTGAAAAATTGGCGTCAACTAAGTACCAGTCAACACCGATCAGGGAACAGATTCCCAAAATTGCCAAAAAGGATGAATTGGAAAGATAAGAGTGTATCCTTCTGACCCAAATACGGGAAATATCTCATTGTAGGGTTTGGGGGGAGGAGAAATAGGGGGGATAGATGGATGGAATTGATTATGGGAGGTTAGGAATTGATATGGGGTAGATAAGCAGTTAAGATACATGTAAAAAATATAATTAAATAGTTAATATTTAATTATCCATTGATAAAATACAATGTGGTACAATAAACTTAGGAGAGATGTTTAATTAGATATTTAATTAATACCCTAAAAGAAAAGTGGTGATATAAAGGTGCCCCAGGTTACCCAAGAAGGTAAACGAACGTGGGGGACACTAAATTGGGTAACCAATTTTAGGTGTCTACATTTTGCCCCTTTTTGTCGAGTAACTTGCGATAAGCAAAGTTACAAGACAAAAACAAGGAGTTGGAAGAAAGAAAGAAAAAGTGATGATGTGATCCCCCTCAAACTAGGGATGGGATGAATCCCAAAAGACCAACCGATCCCGAGTTTGAAAAAGGTAAATGAGAACGCAGGATGCCCCAGCTAGATATATAGAGTAGATCTAACTATTGATGACGCATGAAAACAATAAAAAAGGTAGTAACCTAAGGACCTCACATTGGTAGGGTAGACTAGATGGTCTTCGGATGAGACGATGTTAGTGGCTAAAGACCCATGAGGGGAAGGAGGGCTGCAAAATAGTAGCAACTAAAGAGTGACACATTTGTAGGGACAACCAGACAGTCTATGAATCAGACGATGTTAGTGCCTACAAACCCGCTATCTTTAGGTTGCCACAAATGCGAGTGACCCATGTATAGGGAACAAACTTGAAATGAGTGATAATAGTGAAAATATGTGCCTAAAGGAAACACTCAGGTCATAATCATGATCAGATAAACAAGCCAAGCATCAACACTTTGGCAAAAAAGATGAGGAGACATTCTCGTTGGAAGAATGTGATGTGAAAAGACAAGAATGTAAACAATCGGTGACGATTGGCCGCAATCAGCGTTGACCATGTAAAATCGACATCGACTAAACCAATCGGTGCCGACCAGAAAAATCGGCACCGACCATACCGAAACCATATAAATATGGGAAAGGGAAATGTTAACGATTTATTTACACTGCGACGATTGATTTAGAAAGAGTCAAAAATTGATTTTGAGCAACATGGAAGACTCTGGGAGCAGTCAGAAGTGGAAGAGGACACGACCTAGGGTAAGTGGATCTACCTTAACTTTGTGTATGTGTTTATCGTCAAATAGCATACTAGGATGCTAGATTTGAGGAAAAAATGGGGATAATTTGGAGGCCAGAGTGTCTTGGACACTTGGCCTGTCAATCAGCATTGATTGACAAAATTGGCATTGATTAGGTTCAATCAGCATTGATTGGGATTATGATTGACGTCGACTAGATTAGATCGATGTCGATTGGAACTCAATCAGTGCCGATTGGATATATTAGACCTAGAAAGTAGAGAAATGTGCTTTTGATGTTTCGATTTGAATAAATGAGAAGCTAACACCGTTCTTGATGTCGTGGATGTAGGCACGAGAGGATTTACACATGCAGGATGCTATTCTCGAGTTTCTAGAGACTATTCTTCCTGATGTGACAGATGTTGATTGGTGTCACCTAGAGCTAGCTGGGCTTGGGGGATTCCATTACTACCGACGGGTGCCTGAGACATAGAGTTGATGCAAGCATTGATACGACGATGGGACAACAGGATGTGCACGTTCTAGAACAGGACGTGCACGTTCTTGTTCAGGACAGGTGAGATGACCATCACCCATGAGGATATCTATAGGATCCTTAGGCTTTCGACTATAGGGGACCCGATAGAGACCACTCCATGAGAGCAGCAGAAGAGGGCCCTGGGATGATTGTATGGAGACAGGGTAGATGATTCAGAGATAGTGTCCGGGGTGGTGAGGATAGCCTCACATTATAGAAAATATGATGCCAGGAGCAAACAGATAGCATTGATTCAGATGGCAATCTCCTACTTTTCTCTACCAGATTCAGGAGGCAGGAGATTTCCACTACTTTTACTGAACTGTGTTTGTGATATCCTAGAGTTTAGGTAGGTGTTCACGTTTACAAATGCCGTAGTAGCACAGATATATCATGAGCTGTGGATGTACACCACAGGCAGATGGACAGGTATTGATGTCAACTTTTTGCCCCATTGCTGGACATATGAGCATATAGCAGTGATCAGGCCATTAGGGATTCCATGGATGCCAGAAGCAGAGGGGGCGCTCGAGTACGGATTCCGGGGATGGCAGGTAGATATGGTCCCGAGAGATACAGGGAGATCTATAGAGTGGTATATAGAGCGATTCAGGACTTTAACACCAGAGCAAGTTATATGGAGACCATACCGGGTCTACCCGACATGGACCGGTCAGGATGCTCACCTGGTGGAGCTGAGATGGAGTAGGGTGGTCAGGGGTTGCAAGCCAGATATTTTAGAGTGAGTCCCGTTTATACGGGTGCTGAGGTATTTTGGTTTGGTATAGACAGTCCTGACCACATATGTGCCATATAGGCAGGACAGTAGAGAGACCGACCTACCGATTTTGATTCTGGCAGATCACTAAGGGAGGCCCCACCTCCCACAGATAGTGATGATGACGTAGGAGTGGATGATGGCTATGTGGCATGGTACTCCACAGAGCTGCCACGACACCTCCCAGCATCCGTAGATGCAGATGATGATGACATAGCTGCAGCACTAGAGAGACTGGAGGGAGAGCATGCTGCCTTGACACATACACACTAGGTTACCCTCGAGGAGATTAGAGCTCTGATGGAGGAGAGGGATGCATTGATATTAGAGAGAGATACCACATGTCAGGAGCAGGATATAGCGATACAGCAGAGAGATCGCTACCATAGACACAGAGAGGCCCTTAGGGCCAAATACGGTGATACAGACGCCACCTCAGAGTTAGGGGCACAAGGTGCGGTAGTAGGAGGGCCATCACCTGCAGCAGTAGTACCATTACGAGCACCCGACATGGTGAGTCTGAGAACTTATCAGGCTCTCCTTGTTGAGGTGAGATACTATGAGGATGCCCTGACACAACATGCCCTCGATGTGCCTCGTTACAGGGTGAGGAGGAGATCAGCGATAGCCATGGCTAGTGGTGCATTGGAGGGTGCGAGCACTAGGAGAGATTGAGATGGCGGTAGGGCCCCAGCAGTAGGCGCCTCTAGCTCTATAGGAGACATCCAAGAGAGACAACATGGACTAGAGGAGGGTAGAGGAGACAGTGTCTTCCACCTATCTGACTTCACCATATAGATGTGTTATTTTTGTATCGATATACTGATGTAGCCTCGATTTTAAGGCATTTTGATGTATGATATAGATGGCTTGATTGGAAGCCATTCATTTTTTTGTACAAATATATATGTATATATATTCATCATTTTGTGTTATGTGATTATACTTATGCATTTAATTTTGATAGATATAGATAGATGTCATGTAATTTTGATGGACATAAATACATGTTTATAGAGGATAGATGAATAGATGTGGTGTGATTTGATGTGATTTGATAGATTGATAAAATAAACATGTTTAAGATGTTAATTCAATTTAAATGAGATAGATAGTTGGATTCACATGTGTTTTTAATACATGCTTTGATGTGTTTTAGATGAAGTAGATAAGATGAGCATAGATAGATGATAGATTTGACTAAATTAACATATTAAATGTCAATTTAACTGGATGAACAACAAATAATAATAATAATAATAATAATAATATTATTATTATTATTAATATTATTGTTGTTTTTAGAAATAAAAATCACTACACCTAGATAGGAAAAAGAATGATAAGTTAGGGCTCGAACCGACCATAAATAGAGACCTTGATAGAAAATTGAAAGATGATGCACACAAGGCCATAGATGAGGTTAAAATAAAATCGACACTAGTTAGTCGCAAACTAAATCGAGGAGGTAGATAAGGACGAGAGATAAGTATATATCTCGTCAGAACACATGAAAGATTAAATTCGTGCCCATATGGGGAAAACAAGATCTCCATATGATCGAAAAGGTATCATATCACAACTTCATGATTTGTTTTTTTTTGGATAGAAAAGCAAACTGATCGATGCGGGAAGTTTTCCAAATATAGAAAGACTGATCGATACGGGAAGTCTTGCAGAGATGCTAAAAAGTGAACAAACTGGAAAATAGAGGAAGTTTGTTACTGAAAAGGTTGAAAATGCCATAAAACAAACAACCGTCCTTCAAGGGAGCGGTCTTTATTTTGATTTTAATGGTAGCCATCCTTCGAGGAATGGTCTATATTTTTTATTTTATTTGATAAGGCATAGATAGCTGTCCTTCGAGGGATCAGTCTATCTTTTGGGACTAGGATAACATCTCTTTTTTTTTTTTTTGAGCTTTGGAAGAAGCTGAGTTTAGACAAGATAAATCAGATAGAGGGGAAAGAAATGTATATAAGCGCATACTCATGCCCCAAAATTGTTTTGATTAAGATGAACACCTAGGGCGGATGTAGTAGTGATTAAGGTATTCCTACCATGAGAAGGAACAAATCCGTAAGGAAAATCCCAATCGGAGCCAATTTTGATCCCGGCAGATCTACTAAGGGAGGCCCCATCTCCCACAGATAGTGATGATGACATAGGAGTGGATGATGGCTATGTGGCATGGTACTCCACAGAGCTACCACGACACCTCCCAGCATCCATAGATGGAGATGAGGATGACATAGTTCCAGTGCTAGAGAGACTGGAGGGAGAGCATGTTGCCTTGACACATACACACCAGGCTACCCTCGAGGAGATTAGAGCTCTGACGGAGGAGAGGGATGCATTGATATTAGAGAGAGATACCACATGCCAGGAGCGGGATATAGTAATATAGCAGAGAGATCACTACCATAGACACAGAGAGGCCCTCAGGGCCAAATACGGTGATACAGGCACCACCTCAGAGTTAGGGGCACAAGGTGCGGTAGTAGGAGGGCCATCACCTACAGCAGTAGTGCCATTACAAGCACCCAACATGGTGAGTTTGAGCACTTATCAGGCTATCCTTGTTGAGGTGAGATACTATGAGGACGCCCTGACACAACATGCCCCCAATGTTCCTCGTTACAGGGTGAGGAGGAGATCAGCGATAGCCGTGGCTAGTGGTGCATTAGAGGGTGCGAGCACAGGAGAGATTGAGATGGCGGTAGGGCCCCAGTAGCAGGTGCCTATAGCTCTATAGGAGACAGCCAGGAGAGACAGCCTGGACCAGAGGAGGGTGGAGGAGACAGTGTCTTCCACCTATCTGACTTCACCATATAGATGTGTTATTTTTGTATCCATATACTGATGTAGCCTCGATTTTAAGGCATTTTTGATGTATGATATAGATGGCTTGATTGGAAGCCATTCATTTTTTTGTACAAATATATATGTATATATATATTCATCATTTTGTGTTATGTGATTGTACTTATGCATTTAATTTTGATAGATATAGATAGATGTCATGTAATTTTGATGGACATAGATACATGTTTATAGAGGATAGATGAATAGATGTGGTGTGATTTGATGTGATTTGTTAGATTGATAAAATAAACATGTTTAAGATGTTAATTCAATTTAAATGAGATAGATAGATGGATTCACATGTGTTTTTAATACATGCTTTGATGTGTTTTAGATGAAGTAGATAAGATGAGCATAGATAGATGATAGATTTGACTAAATTAACATATTAAATGTCAATTTAACTGGATGAACAACAAATAATCATGGGAAATGTCTTTTGTGAAAGAAAGTGATGTAATGATATTATTATTATTATTATTATTATTTTTAGAAATAAAAATCACTACACCTAGATAGGAAAAAGAATGATAAGTTAGGCTCCGAACCGACCATAAATAGAGACCTTGATAGAAAATTGAAAGATGATGCACACAAGGCCATAGATGAGGTTAAAATAAAACCGACACTAGTTAGTCGCAAACTAGATCGAGGAGGTAGATAAGGACGAGAGATAAGTATACATCTCATCAGAACACATGAAAGATTAAATACGTGCCCATATGGGGAAAACAAGATCTCCATATGATCGAAAAGGTATCATATCACAACTTCATGATTTGTTTTTTATTTTTGGATAGAAAAGCAAACTGATTGATGCGTGAAGTTTTCCAAATATAGAAAGACTGATCGATACGGGAAGTCTTGCAGAGATGCTAAAAAGTGAACAAACTAGAAAATAGAGGAAGTTTGTTACTGAAAAGGCTGAAAATGCCATAAAACAAATAGCCATCCTTCAAGGGAGCGGTCTTTATTTTGATTTTGATGGTAGCCATCCTTCGAGGAATGGTCTATATTTTTTATTTTATTTGATAAGGCATAGATAGCTGTCCTTCGAGGGATTAGTCTATCTTTTGGGACTAGGATAACATCTCTTTTTTTTTTTTGAGCTTTGGAAGAAGCTGAGTTTAGACCAGAAAAATCAAATAGAGGGGAAAGAAATGTATATAAGCACATACTCATGCCCCAAAATTGTTTTGATTAAGATGAACACCTAGGGTGGATGTAGCAGTGATTAAGGTATTCCTACCATGAGAAGGAACAGATCCATAAGGAAAATCCCAATCGGCGCCGATTGAACCTAATCGACACCGATTTTATCAATCAACAACAATTGACAGGGTACTCATATTCAAGGTATAACAGACATAACGCGGAGAACTGCATAGTTCTGAATCACTATAAAATGCATGACGGGTTGCAGATGGATGAAAAATCTGTTTTGCGACTACAATCGTGTAAGATAGATGTTAATAGTAGAAGGGCCTTAGATGCAAGTCATTAAGAGGTTCCATTTAAGGTACACCATCCATGGAAGATAGGTGATAAGCCCCAGACCCATATTTATGAGTGACAATGTACGGACCCATCCAGTTAGGAGAAAACTTACCATGCTGACTCCATTCTAGTGTAGTGACATTTTGGTTTTATTTAAGAACAAGATCACCAACTTTGAAGTCACGGGGCTGCAAGTACTTGTTATAAGCATTTTTGACATGCTCAAGATAGACTTGGTGATGCTCAAGAGCATTGAGACACCACTCATCTAGCAACTCAAGTTGCGCTAGACGGTTTTGATGATAGTCCTCATCAGAGACAAATTCTCTAAGAGAGACACGAAGAGATGGAATCTAGACTTCCAAAGGAAGGACAGCTTCAGACCCATAGATGAGAGAGAAGGGAGTAGCACCAGTAGGAGTATGAATGCTAGTCTGATAAGGCTAGAAAGCAAAAGGGATATGTAAATGGCAATCCCTACCAGCTCGACTAGTTACCTTTGCGAGGATATTACACAAAGTTTTATTGGAAGCCTCAGCTTGGCCGTTAGCTTGGGGATAGTACGGAGAAGAAAATATGAGCTTGATATTGAAAGCATCATAGAGGTTCTATAAATTTATGTTTTTGAAATACTTACCATTGTCTGTGATGAGTTTGTGTGGGACACTAAAGCGACAAATGATGTGTTGATAGAAAAAATCAACAATGGGTTTAGCTTTGGTTGATGAAAGAGGAATAGCTTCCACCCACTTAGTGAAGTATTCTGTGGAAGTAATGATAGAGTGATGATGCTGTGAAGAGTGGGGATTGATGAGACTGATGAGATCAAGACCCCATTGTGAAAAAGGCCACAAATCCACTGCAGGTTGCAAAGCCTAACTAGGGATATGTGTAAGATTGGAATGTTGTTGACACTTGACACATTTCTTAGCGTACTTGCAACAGTAGTGATTAAGAGAAGGCCAATAGTAACCTAAATGTAAGATGCATTTAGCTATGGCCAAGCCACTAAAATGTCCACCACATATACCATCATGGACTTCCTAGATGGCTTTATATGATTCAGGGGTTTTGAGGCACCGAAGAAAAATACCATCAAAACCACGTTTGTAGAGGATTCCACCCAGAATAGTATAACAATTAGCGCATAGGATAAAATATATTCTATCATTGGAAGTCAGATCTGAAGGAAGTACTGAATGGGATATATAATAAAAAATGTGCTGATACCACTCATCTTGAGTGTTGGTTGTGATGGCGTTGATTGAAGTCAACTACCTGAGATGAGATGGTTGGTCTAAAGGTTGAACAACCACATAAAGTCACGAGTCTTTAGTAAAAGGTGGAATAAGTGAGGCTAAAGAAGCCATTGTATCTGTGAATCAGTTTGCAGTGTGAGGAATAGATTAGATAGTAAATTTATTGAAAGATTGAAGCTGAAAGAGAATGATATCATGATAATTTTGAAGGATATCATTTTTACACTGATAGACACTAGTGACTTGATTAACGATGAGCTCAGAATCACCGAAGATGTTGATATGGAAAGCACCAAGATTAATGGCATTTGAAGTCCTAAAACGAGGGCTTCATATTCGGCCATATTATTGGTACACTCAAAGTTAAGTTTGTGTGCGACAGGGATAGGTGAACCTCAAGGAGGAATCATGACGAAACCTATACATCCCCCTTGCTGACATTTAGACCCATCAAAGAAGAGTTTTACTTTAAATGGAGACAGACCGAAATCAATTTGTTAGATGTACTCATATGGGAATTGAGAAAGGGGGATTTGAGTGTCCGGAAGAGGAGTATCAGCTAATTGATCTGCAATGACCTGACCCTTGATAGATTTTTTTGAGATGAACTCAAGATCAAACTCTATTCATGAGCATGAGCCAACGAGTGATACGATCATTGTGATAAGGTTTCACATGCATTGTCTTGAGTGCATTGACACTTGTAACAATGTAATTTTTGTGATTAAGGAGGTAGTGACGAAGTTTAGAAGTCGTGAAGAAGAGAGCACAACATAGTTTTTCAACTTCAAAGTAGCATGTTTCATACTCATGAAGAGTGCGACTGATATAATAGATGGCTTGTTCTTTACCGTTAACGTCTCTATGTGAGATCATGGCTCCCAGAGCATGGTCAGTCACAAAAATATAAAGATAGAATGGATCGTCCTCGCGTGGAGGTGTAAGCACAGGTGGAGAAAGAAGATAAGCTTCGAGATCATTAAAGGCCTTTTGGAAATGCTCATCCCATTCAAAATGAACATTTTTATGGAGGAGATGATGAAAAGGTTGACAACGGTCTGAAAGTTGCGAGATAAAATGATGCACTGATTGAAGGCGTCCTTGAAGACCATGTAGCTTCTTTAAGTTGGAAGGGGGAGGCATCTCGAGGATAGCCTTTATTTTTGTGGGATCAACTTCAATGCCCCTAATAGAAATGATAAAGCCTAAGAGTTTACCAGTGAGAACGCCAAACACGCATTTAGATGGATTTAGGAGAAGACAAAAATGAATGAGTCTCTCAAAGAGAGGTGCAAGAATGAAAAGGTGATCCTGATGGCATTTGGACTTACCAAGGAAGTCATCAACGTAATCTTCCATAGTTTTGTGTAAGAGATCATGGAAGATGTAGGTCATTGCATGTTGATAAGTCGCTCCTGCATTCTTAAGACTGAATGGCATGACGCGATAAAAAAAATTCCCCAAAGGAGTTATGAAGGAAGTCATATACTGGTCCTCTGGTGCAATGAGAATTTGATTATACCTAGAGAAACCATCCATAAGAGAAAGCATCTCGTGACCTGCAGTTAAATCCATGAGTTGGTCAATATTAGGTAGAGGAAAATCATCTTTCGGACAAGCGAGATTAAGATCTCAGATAGTCGGTGCAAATTCAAATTTTCCTAGTAGCTTTGGTTACTAGTACTACATTTGAAACCCATTGTGGATAGTCAATGGGTTGGATGAAGTTAGTGGAAAGCAAGCGCTACAACTCTTCTTTAACAAGAAGGGCTACATGAGGATGCATCTTACGCAGTTTTTGTTTAACTAGTTTGATGTCTAGAAGAGTAATGATATTGTGGACCATGATATTAGGATCGAGGCCTAGCATATCTTCGTATGACCAAGAAAATGCTTAGCGATGGTGGGAAAGAAAGGACGGTGAAGTCTCCTAACTCATGTGGATTAAGAGATTGGCTGACCTTAATGATGCGAGGGTCTTGATCAGTCCCTATATTAAGGTTGACAATGGCTTCGTTGAGAAGCGTAGACGTGTCAGAAGGAATGGTTTTAGGAAGATAAGAAAACTCTACCCCCAGATAGGTAAGGACAGAATCATCATCCGAACAGTGGATAGTATTGATAGTGGGAGAGTCATCTCCAACTATTTCAGGGAAGACTAATGGTATGGAAGTGGATTTTCCATTAGTGTTATAGGTCAATGGACCTAAGGAAATGGTATTGACTAAAAAAAAAGTTAGGCGGGATGGAAATGGTGTCATCCACATCAAGTGATGCTTCCGACCTAATGGGAGAAGATGGTTCCTCAATGGAAAGAGGCTCATCGAGAATGGTGACGGTGGATTTTCGAGAGAGGTTTAAACCCTAAACCAAATTTTTGATGTGGTTTAAGAGTTGGAATGGACGCGAGGTCATGCACACCCTGTTCCATACTTTCCTAGGCCAAAGCCCTTCCACGCACATTGATATAGATAAGTTTTTGCGAATGTGGGATTCTGTAGATAATCAAACCCTGTTGAATAGGGTTTGGCCCTAGGAGGAGAATCTAGATGATAGTGAGGTGTATCAAGACCACCGTAGATGAAGTTAGTCTATTGATTGGGAAGACCAATGGTGATGATGTGACCAAGACCTGGCTGATATTCAGGTTGTTTTTCTGGCCTACCATACTCGTTAGGTTTGAGATGGGCGTCAAAAGAGAGAAGAGGAAGCTCTCCTAGCAAAAAATGCTGCAACGTTTCTTCTAGATTTTGTAAATATGGTAATTTTGTTGCAGGTATGGAAGAGGATGAAGCCTCATCAGGAGAACAAGCATTCTCTTTTGGAGGGGTAGACCCTGTGGTCATGTCACATTGTGCGGAGGGGAAAGGATCTCCTAGATGAGTATAGATTTTGCCCTCATACTGATATTTTATGCATCGATGGAGGGTTGATGGGATGTAATGCATTGTACGAATCCAGGAGCATTTGAGGATCATATTGTAGTGGAATTTCCCTTCAACAATGTAAAAAATCTCATGAAGTAGTTTCTTACCTACCCAAATGGGCAGGACCACAGTTCCTAAAGTAACTGCCAGTTGATCATTAAATGATCGAAGGGTGAAAGGTGGTGGTGACACTACGTTCTTTAGTAACTTAAGTTTCTCAAATGTGTGGGAGGAAATGACATTGAGTGCAGCACCACTGTCGATCATAGTGTGTTTTAATGTAGTGTTATTGATTTGAAACTGTGATAAAGAGGGGAGCCTCTAAATCCTCAGAAGAAAGGGGAGGAATTTCAGAATCCTCAAAGGAAATGGCGGTTGATGGACCTATTCAATCCAACAACCATCTCGAAAGGTTGGGGCTCATCTGAATTCACTGCGATATGACACAGATTATCAATCAGATCCTGGCGATGTTGTGGAGATGATTGAATGAGGTCAAAAAGAGACATTTTGACCGGAGCATGGGTGAGTTGTTTCATAACACTCTCCTCAACTGACATGGGAATCTGAGCCTGGGTGAAGCATGAATAGAGACCTGAGGTCTCGGGGCTGATGAGGAAGGAGGAACTCCTTCAGGGGCCACAGAAATGACAACCCATGGTCGAGAGGCTATAGAAGATGATAGATTATCATACTGTTGTGCTCTAGTGGTGATATGAATTGTGTTGATTTGAGAAGGTGGAAGATCATCCGGAGTGGAATTAATAGAATTAGAGGCCTGAGTAGACCGTTCAGGCTCAGATGTAGTTGAGATGACAGGAGACACTTGTTCCTCCTCCTCTTCCAGTAGAAGATCACTTTCTTCCAAGAGGTTATTAATGACAAATTAAAGGGCTTTACATCCCTCAGTGTCATGACCTAGAGTGCGGTGGTAAGCACAAATCAAATCAGAGTTGAACCAGGAAGGTTTTACTCCTTTAGGATTATAGGGTTTGATCAGAGGAAGAGATATAGATGAAGATTGGATAAGTTGGTGAAGGATTTTAGTATAGAATCTGGTAGACAAAGATGAGGACAGAGATGATGAAGGCACCTCTTTAGCCTTAACAGACTACCGAGGTAAAAGAATCTGCATATCTGGTTTGACAATCTTTTTAGGGATCATTTTGCTTTTCTGGACATTGGGAAAAGTAGCCTTGGGTGCTTGAGACGGAAGAAAGTGAGGCAAGATTGATTTTGGTGGAGGAGGAGCTCCTAAGATAGATTTTAAAGATGACGAAGATGTGACAAGTGTTTTGGTCTTTGGAGATGAAGAAGGCTGCTTGGCCGAAATAGATGACGATTTAGATAAGACTGATTTAGATGGGGGAGGAGCTCCCAAAATAGGTCTGATAGGAGGCACAAAGGGTGCCTTGGATTTTGGTGACGAAGATGATGGTTCTGATAAAAGAGGTGATGCCTTTCTAGTGGGTAAATCCACTTTACGAGGCACGGTGAAGATGGTGTTGTAGAAGAAGACACCTTTTTCAGTGGATAAATCCAATCTTTTATGAGGCACAGAGAGGGATTTTTGAGGGAAAGCACCAAGAGTCTTGATAGTCTGAAATATTGGTTTTCCCTTTTTAGGGATGGTGACAACTTCGAACGCATAAGGTGATTGTAACCTTTTCGGGGGAAGTAGAGGGGATGGTACTGAGTGATGCAACGTTAGACTTCAATTGTCTCGGTCTAAGTTCAGGAACCAAAAGTGTAGGTGTCGGTGTTATTTCTTTAAATTTTTCCTTAATAGGAAAGGCAACATCAGAGATGGAAGAAGTGGATGATGAAGAAGTAGTTCCCTATGAGGAAGATACTTCTGGTACAGTAATTGTGGGTGCAACTACTATAGAAAAAAAAATAGGAAGAGTCAAGATCAAAGACACTTCCATCGGTAGAGAAGTTATTACAACTATAGGTATGTTAACCAATGGCATAGTCACAGTGAAAATGGGAGCAACAGAAGTAGATGTATTCATAGCAAAAAACTTGAAGGGATGTAAATGCCTCAAGCATCGAAAGAATGTCTGACGATGAGATAGATGAAGATGACACTGTCTCTGGTATGGATGGAAGATCAGATAAAGAGGTAGAGAGAGATGAATCTATCTCTAACAATGGAGGAATACTCAAAGATGGATCATCTGAAGATGGTGGAATCTCAGAGATTAACGGAGCGGGAGGAAGTTTCGATTCAGTTGACGTGTTCGTAGATGGCTCAGGTTTAGAAGAAGATCCTTTAGTAGAAATGAAGCTGATAGTATGAGTGTTTGGTTTTTGAGGCCCCAAAATGTCATTGTTTGGAGAGTGATTAGGAAAAGGTTGTTTAAAGAAATCAAGCACTTGATTTGGGGGAGCATTTGGGTTATCCTAGAATGAGCTCACCTTTATCAATGAATTTTTGAACAAGATTTTTGAAGGTCTGACATCATTCAATGTCATGGCCTTTGCTTCTATGATAACGACAAAAGTCATTTTCACGATACCAGAATGGTCGTTCTTGGCTCTCATCAAAATTTCTAATAGGGGGAAGTTCGATCATGTGAACTTCCAGACATTTTTTCTAAGATAGAAGCATATGATTCCCCCAATGAAGTAAAAGATCGAGATGACAAGGGTCCTTTCCGAGAGGATGAAGAGTCTCTCCAAGGTGTTTGATTAGACATGTTATCAGTTCGCGATGTCTTTAAGATGATAGCATTCATGGATCCCTGATTCTTGTCTTTGTTAGAAGAAGAAGGATTTGATTTTGTGAATCGAGAAAAGTTTGGTTTAGACTTAGAGTGAAGTTTTAACTTCCCTTGTTCAATGGCATGAGATTCAAGTTTACGTGCCATTGTGAATGCTTCTTCAAATGTATGAAAGGATTGAATCCTTAAGGTGGAAGAAATATGGTTGGCGCAAGATCGAGTAAACAACTCGATTTGTTGAGGTTGAGGGAGGGAGAAAGACAATTGATTTATTATACCTCTCCAACGAGTGAAAAAGTCTGCAATAGATTCGTCATCGAATTGACGGATGTTATAAAGATCTATAATCGAGATCTTATGTGCAATGTTTATTGAGAAGTTTTCAACAAACATTTGAGCTAATTGAGAGAAAGAAAATAGGGATGTTGGGGTATGTTATTGTACCACTCTAAAGCAGGCCCTGCTAAAGACATAGGGAAGGTACGGAGCATAAGCTCCTGATCCTGGACTATAAGGTAGCAAGTGTGCTTGAATGCTCGCAGGTGTTGTTGAGGATCCTCCCGGCTATGAAATTTTGAGAACTTAGGAAGTTCCCATTGGGGAGGATAAGGCTTAAAAGCCACTGATGGATGAATCAGTTCATTACATACTTCTTCAAAAGAGTATGAAGGGCGAGCCCCTTTGGTGGAGGCTTCTAGGTCTGCGATTTTCTTGAAAAGAAGTTGGATGACATCTGATTGAGGAGGGGGCATGTTGGTATGTCTTGCATAAGAAGTAAATGGTAGGTTTTGTTGAGGCGTTAATGGGGGATTCATCTGCTGATTAACAATATGATAAGAGGAATAACCAGGCATTCTGGGTGACGCCTGGCAAGGTATTTGTTGTGAAGGAGCCTGCATGTATAAACAAGACTGTGAGATGACAAGTGGTTGAGAGAAAGGTGGTTGAATGAAAGACGGAGCCTATGATTGGTGGGATCCTACACTTGTCGACTGAATTGGAATGGATTGAGGAATGTGGGTGTTGATTTGATTGGATATGGTGGGGAACAAACTCTGAATGAGGCTTTTGACTGCTGGATTGGTTATTAAGGGTTCCGATGCCAGAGGATGGGTAAAGGTCACTATCGCTAGAGCATTAGAAGAAAGACCAGCTAGAGGACGAGAAGGAGGAACCAACTAACTCATAGAAGGTTGTTGATTCACAGAGAGGTACTGACCTTGAGACACAATAGATGACATAGAAGAATTAACAGCAATTTATGAGAGAGTGGATGCACTCATCATAGCTAAAGAAGAGGGCCTCTCAAAAGTAGGCTGTGAAGTAGCTGAGGTAGCCGTGGCACTAGGGATAGGCAAATTCATTTGAGAACCAGTCAACATGGTCAGTGGAAGAGAAAAAGGAGGTATAGATGTGCCACCCTCTTTCATGGTTTGAGGCAAGAAAAAGCATGCTAACTGTTCTATAAAATTCTGGGATGGTTCATGAGAATAATCATAAACTTGCTAGATTGGTGGTTCCTGATCAGATATTCAAACAAACTTATGCACTAGATAGTCCATAAGGGCTACTGGGTTATGATCAAGAAGCACCTGAAATTCAGGATTTCCGTGAGGAACATACTCTATGTCAAAAGTAGATAATACCTTTGAAGGACTGGGGGAAGCTGGTCGTGATGGGATCACTTTAGGATGATAGAAAGGATTATATGACCAAGATGGGGAACTAACTAACAGTGGTCTCGAGGAAGACCCGAGGGGTGCTGAAACATCCACATTAGTGGTGATCTCAGATGAAGAAGAGGCTAGTTGAGCCATTTTCCTACATTGTGACCAAGTGATGACCATCACAAACAAGCAGAAATAAAGAAAAAAGATTAACCTAACTAATGCACAGACAATTCAAGTAGTGTGGGTGATTATCTCTTTTAAGTTTTGATGCTTTTAAGAAAGAAAATATTAGGGAAGGCTTTTTAGAACAGGAACTACTCAGATAGCCAAACTAAGGATGGTTTGGGGAATATTTTGGTGAGGAGTCCCGAAGGCACTTAAGTAAAAGACTGGTACATGGCTTGATATAGGGGTCTACCCCTGCACTTCATACACCACTATGATAAGGGAGTCAGGTGCTTTGCCAATATATACCAGAACTTCCGTGAATTTATAGCGCGGCCTGAGTACCGCGTAGGCTCTTCCTCTTGGATGTCACTTCCAAGTAGGTGAGGCCATGGAAGGAGTTTTTGTTTAAATGCTTTATACCTAGTGATTTTGACTTTGTGTGCAAGGGTGAAAAATAAAAAACAAATAGTGTCACTACTGATTTTGATCAATTTTCCAACCTACTTAGAAGACTAGATGAAGAACATACAACAGAAATGACAAAGAAAAAATTCTTTTTAAGCACTAAAAATGAAGTGTTTGATTTTGATGAAGACAAGTCAAACAAGTTCTTTCCCAATGTGATTAATTATTTTTAAGCACCAAAATAGAAATGTTTGAGTGTGATAGAAAACAAACAAAAAAGTTCTTTTTAAGTTCTTAAAAAGGAGAAAACACCGTAAAAGAGAAATACCTATAGATTTAGCTCTCCAAGGTGTGTGGACTTCAAAAATCACGTTGTTGAGCTCTTCCCCTCGAATAATCCCGTGAACAAGAAAAGTTCTCTGCAAGAAAAGGTTAAGTAAACACGCAAAAAAATCCAGAAAGATATATCCAGATAATAGTAGAACGAAAATTTCTATTTAAGAAACTAGAAACTTTCAAGGAAATGACAATTTTGCACAAAGAGATAAATCAAAAAGTGTAGCTTTGAAATCAAATGAAAGATTTACTAATTTTAGAAATAGAAATGGGAATCTAGATATGCAAGAAAGAAATAATTTTGATTTTGCAAATTATAAACGAAAGAAACAAGACCAAAATAAAGAAAGGAAATGCTTAAGGAAAACTGATGAAAATCAGTGAAGAAAAAGAACAAAATTTCAAAACTGGAAAAGAGATGAACTTACCAATAGGGGACTTTGGTGGGAGTCCCACCGGGCATGCCAGAATGTAGATCAAGAATTTCCGTGCTTGTTACCTGTCCAAGTTAATGCACCAAACTAAACACAAAAGTCCTAAAAAACTCAAATGAAATCGATACCTGATAGTTAAGACAGGATCTAAAGACGTAGATGGGAGGAAAGCCAATGTAGATGAGATGGGCACACATGAGAAATCCTGCAAAGTAGATCCGAAAAACCTGTGATGTACAAATCCTTGGCAGAAAAAGACAATGTTAAAAGATATTTGGGTGGACTGCTCGAAAAGCTAGGTCTAGGAAGCGATGAGCTTCCTCAGCGAATGTCAGTCCACATTTTCAATTAAGGAAAGAAGCATACATGATAAAATATGTAGGTAAATGTTTAGATTTTCTAATTAAAAATAAAAGACAGAATGTAAACAGCAGATAAAATATAAACAGAACACATGAAACTGTGAAAACAATGCTAGACTTATGTTACCTGTACTTAGCACCTGTCTGTAGGTTGATCGACGTCGACCAGATTGTAGTCGGCATCGATTTATTTTAAGCGGCACCGATTAGGGTAAATCGACATCGACTAGAATGGGAGCATGTCGATCGGAGGAAAGTTGCAGAAAGCTTGATGGATGATTGATGAGGATTGGATCATAAACACCTACAGGGGCTGAAAAGTTGCGGACAGAGTTTCACCTTAGCTAGATGCAGGAACAAAATCACCAAGAGGTTGAGGAATCCTCACGATGTCAATGTTGCGAGGGCAGAGTAACGGTACACCTCTCAGGGATTGATTTGGACAAAATTCTCTCTTCTTCTGATTGATGATTCGAAGGCTCAAGGCTTAAGCTTTCTATCTCTCTTTTTGTCTAACCAGAACTAAATTCTGGCCCTGTATTTATAATTGGCGCCGACTGAGGTACAATCGGCCACCGTTCCAAAAAATCAGCATCGACCGAGTACCAGTCGGTGCCAATCAGGGAACAGATTCCTAAAATGGCCAAAAAGGATGAATTGGAAAGATAAGAGTGTATCCTTCTGACTCAAATACGGGAAATATCCCACTGCATGGTTTGGGGGGAGGATAAATAGGGGGTGATAGATGGATAGAATTGATTATGGGAGGTTAGGAATTGATATGGGGTAGATAAGCAGTTAAGATACATGTAAAAAGTATAATTAAATAGTTAATATTTAATTATCCATGGATAAAATACAATGGGGTACAATAAACTTAGGATAGATGTTTAATTAGATATTTAATTAATACCCTAAAGGAAAAGTGGTGATATAAAGGTGCCCCAGGTTACTTAAGAAGGTAAACGAACGCGGGGGACACTAAATTGGGTAACCAATTTTAGGTGTCTACCATTTTACCAAAGTACATATTGGTCTTACCACCTAGGCGACATAACAAGCATTTCTTATTTGCTGAGTTGTGTGGTTTATTGCATTTCAAATTTCTGGGTATAAAATAATGTCGTATTTTAGATTTTTTGTATTTATGATATTGGTTTTAAGAATATCACTTCAATATTTTAATTGTAAGACTTGCATACTTGTTATCATCCATAGTTATAAAAAGGATGCATCTAAAAATGACAGTTTCATGCATGTTTCAGGGGTTTCTCTATATTGTATTCTGAATTTTTGGGTATAAAATAATGTCGTATTTTATATTTTTTGTATTTTTATATGTTTTTTAAGAATATCACTTCAATATTTTTATTGTAAGAATGGTATAGTTGTTATCCTCCATAGTTATAAAATGATGCATCCAAAAATGACCATTTCATGCATGTTTCAGACTTCTCTCTATTGTATTCCAAATTTCCGGGTATAAAATAATGTTGTATTTTAGATATGGGTTTTAATAATACCACTTCAATATTTTCATTATAAGACTTGCATAGTTTTTATCCTTCATAGTTATAAAAGGATGCATCTACAAAATGACCGTTTCATGCATGTTTTAGAGTCTCAACATGATCATATTCCCTTGCAAAAAATTTATATGGTTCTAAGAAATCCAATTCCAATCCTTCTTGCTAAGACGAGGAGTTAACGATTTTTCTCTTACCAAAGTACAGTGTGGGGTTACCACCTAGGCAACATTACTTATTTTCTGAGCTGGATGGCATAGCTGCACAGGCCAAGAAGGGCGGGTGAATTGCGGTGATCGAGCTCGGCAAGCGAGATGCCATTCCGAGTTGGGTGGGCAAGTTGACATTCCAAGATGGGCTGGTGAGCTATCCTGTCAAGCTAGCCAGTCAAGATGGATGGTCTAGCTCTCTAATCAAGATGGGCCAAACAAGATGGACTGATGAGATGATTGCGTGAGGTTGACCAACCGAGATGGATGGGCGAGATGACTTCCACAGCTAGGTTGGGTGGATGACCTACCAAGCTGGGTATGGTAGTTGACCTACTGAGATGGCCTGGCCAGTTGACCTGCCGAGCTAGGCGAGTGAGCTCACCTATTGAGATAAGAAATATTAAACCTAATTTTTTTCATATATGAATTAAAATGATTAAGTTCAATGTTGTATCTAATGAGAAAATGACCGGTATCATAGTTGGAATCATGAAAAGAAGAAAAAAAATAAAACCTAGCTTGTTTTATAATTCACAATTGTCCATTCTCACAGCCTTCCTAAAGTCATTGAAAAAAAATTCAATATTGCTTGTATTACAATGATTATAATTTGCATACATCCATTCTCATTACAAACAAACTATTTTATCTTCCATTGAATGGTTAGGTATACATTCCTATAGAGGTATTAAAATGTTTCAGTTCAATATCGCTTGTATTAGAATGTTTAGAAGGAGCCTTTTCCCATTTTCATACACTCAATCATTTATTTCTTGTATTGAATAGGTAGGTGCCCATTGACATATGGGAATCATATATGAAGAATATAGATAAAATTTAATTTATTTTAGAATGGGAAGTTTCCCTTTATGAAATAGGAATCATATAAGAAAAGTAGATCAAATTTATTTATTTTTTGAATGGGTGATTCCCCATAATCTCAACCTTCATAGGTATTAAAACGATTATGTTTAATCTTGTATCGAATGAAAAATTCCCAATACCATATAAGAATCATAAAATAAGAAAATAGATAAAAACTAATTTTTTTTAGAAAGGCAGGTTTCCCACTCTTATAACCTTCATATAGCTTTTAAATTGATTAAGTTAAATATTTCGTATATTAGATTGAAAATTCCTTTTCACTCTTATAACCTATTACTTTTCCCATAGTAATGATCAAGTTCAGTATTACTTGTATTGCAATGATAAGAATGGGAATACATCCTTTCTCATACAAACAAAAGTTTGTATCTTGAATGGGCATATGCCCAGTCTCTTATAGTAATCATAGAAGAAGAATTTAGGTTGAATTTATAAGATGTGAAATTAATAAATAGAGGTTAAATAGAAGTTAATTAGAAATGTGATTGATAACCGCGTCATCCAAATATCTTCACCATATTAACATAGCATATATTAGTTTTACAAGAATTTCTCATATTTACAATATTCCCTAACTATTAGAATGGACATTTGTCCATTTTAAAACATTCTCATAAAATGATGAAATTGTCATTCATTCTTTATTTTTTGTGTAGGAGATTTTTTCTTTCTTTCTACATTGAGTTTTTGAGTATGGGCATATGCACATTCTCATCACAATGATAAAAATATTTGTTTATATGAGAAGTTTCATACGTCCATTATCATCAATAGAATATAAATCTTTGTTTGTATGAGAATGGACATATACCTATTCTAGCCATTCTACATCATTGAAGTAATATTTAACTTAATCATTTTTAATATCACTACAAAGGATGGGGGAATGGGAATCTGTCCATTCTAAAACAAATTAAATATTACATCTATTTTTCTTCTATGATTCTTATATTAGAATGGGAACATGCCCATTAATACAAGATAAATATTTAAATATATGGAGAGGTGCAAAACATAATAAACATTTAAATATATTCACAAACCTTATATCCAATCGTAATAGTAAAGTAAATAATAATATTCATAACATATATGACATGTCAATAATAATATAATACTGTTAAAATTTGAAACAAGTTTTCTAATTATCGATTATTGAAAATATCTCGCCCTCTAGTATAAATTAGTATAAATTAATTTTGTTGATTTGTTGCGCTAGGGTTTTTTTATTGATTCTCATTGTTGCCATGGTGATCCCGTTGCTACCAGGACTGTTTCCTCAGGGGGAATCAAGGGAGATGGAATTCTAGTTCTCTATCTCCTCTAACAAGCTTCGAAAAATCTTTCAGATTGATTCCGACTCGGTGGAGAAAGCCATAGAAACTATTCTTGGGGAGGATTACATGTAAGCCTGTGGTCGATCTCGCATCAATATCGAGGTCGCTTCCTTTTTCGTCACCCACTTGCTACTCCTCGGAGGACACAAAGACGAGACTCTGCAGATTGATCGACATTTTATTCACCCTAAACATGCAGTTTGTCTTACAAAAGCAATGAAAAAATTTAGCTTTCCCACAACTCTTTCTAAAATTTCAATGGTAGTTAATAGGGAGTTGGTTGCTCAAGGATATGTTGACAAATTATAAAGGAGGTATAAATTTTTTTTTGATTTTACTATTTCAATTCATTGGAAATATGGATTGAAGGAGGAAGGTTCCGCCTACTTATCATCCCAAAACTTGTTTATAACTTGCCATGAGCCAGCTCGAATTAACAAACTCAAGGAAGGTCCTGCCGACATAGCCCTTCTATAATTGAAAGCTTTATCCTTCCCAATTGGCCATGTTCCAACTCGAATTGTAAAACTTAGGAGGGATGAGATGGCTTCATATACTTATCTGCTAAGGGATGCATAGGCTAGCTCTCAAGAACATCATAGTAGCTCCAGTTGAATCTCAGGAGGTCAAAGTGAATTATGAAGTTTATGAATTATCAAAATAATAAAGCTCCTAGGTATGTATATTTTTTTTTACTTTTGTCATTTTTCAGGGCATCCATACTTAAAATCCTTTCCTAATTTTGGACTACTCTACTTATGGATATTTTTTACAATGTTATGTAAGGGATGGGACCCAAGAATGCCCCGGCTCCAAGCTCCATTGAAAAGTGTTTATTGATAAATAACATCAGACATAGCTATGAATTTTTTTGAAAATTTAAATTTTAGTTTAAGTGCAATAATTAAACCTAAAGCATGGCTACACTATTGTTTAATATTTACATTTATTTTTGTCCGTGCTATAGTAATTTGCAAATAAATTGTTTACCACCTTTTATTATTTGAAGGTACTTGCTTGTGAAACACATCAGTGAAATTAATGGCAATTAATTCTTTCATGGCATGGTAGAGAGAATGAAGAAGAATTTCAGGCATGAATTATTCTAACTCTTCTTTGCTGAATTATTATGAGATAAAGAAGGGGAAAATTCCCATTTTCATACAATAAATGACATGTGCCCATTCTATGGACACAATCATGAAACTCTTTGTTTGTATGAGAATGAGCATATGCCTATTCTAACCATTCTACCTCATTAAAGCAATATTGAACTTATTGTTTTTACATCAATGTAGAGGATGTGGGAATGAGCAACTGTCCATTCTATAAAAAATTAAATATTGCCTCTATTTCTCTTCTATGATTCCTATATAAGAATGGGCATATGCCCATTCAGTACCAGATAACTTTTTTTGTTTGTATGAGAATGAACATTTTCCCATTCTGTCTATGTGTATTTTTCTTCTATGATTCTTATATGAGAATGAGAATATGCCCTTTTAATATAGGATAAAAAATGTTTGTTTCTATGAGAATGGAAATATGCCCATTTTGTCTATGTGTATTGAAACAATCATTTTATTTGATCCCTATATGAGAATGGTCACATGCCCATTCTATACACCCATTCTCACATAGGAATCATGAAAGAATAATAGAAAATTAAATTTCATCGAAATTATTGAACTCAATCATTTTGAGATCAATAAAAAGGCTGCGATAATGAGGAATTGTTCATTCTGAAGCAAATTAAATTTTATCTCTATTAATTCCTGTGATGATGTATGGCTTTTGATTATGTAAAATATTTAATGTGAAATGATCTTATTTAATGTTGACTTTTGAATCATTATTAGGCGCTACTATTACCTTGTTTTATATATTGATTATTTTGAATGATGAATAACTTTTTTTTCTTGCTTATAAGATTAGAATTTATCTATATGATTATAAAATTAGTTAGCAAAAAAAAATTCCAATAGAGATTGCATTATTACCTTGTTAATTGATAATATGTACTATGTATATATAAAGGATAGTTAATCATTTTGTAATCTTCATTTTATAATAATTCAACATGATTATGATTTGAAAATTCATGCTAGTTATTTGAACTGACATGCATACAATTTTAGGAATCAGAATAATCATTACCAAGTGACACGTTGGATTTGACACACCTACAAAAGCAACGAGATTGGGTAAGTGCCCACTCTAAAGAAAGTAAATGTTTTATGTATTCTTATTGTTATACTTATTCACATATCTCGATGAACAATAATAGAGTTTCTATTATGAGATTGGGTAAGTGCCCACTCTAAACAAAGTAAACGTTATCATTATTATTTTTATTATACTTATTCACATATCTCCATGAACAATAATGGAGTTTTTATTATACTTATTCACATTCACATATGCCCATTCTTTATATGGGTAAGTGAACTAAGTTGGGGGGCCAAAAAGTGGAAAAAACTCTAAAAACAGTCAAAACATGTATGCGTTTTTCCATAACATGTTCACATTATATTTTTCTTGGTTTAGTATTTTTCGAGCCTAAAACGCGTACATGTTTTCTTGAAGGAAAAACTCGTATGTGTTATAACACATACACGTTTTTCATAGTATGGACTATATATGAGTATTTAGAGGGTTTATACTTACAAAAATAAATGTTTAAGTATAAGAAATAATAAAAGTATAAATAAATAATAAAATATTTCTTTATACTTTTATTATTTCTTATACTTTACATTTATTTTAGTAAATATAAGAAGTTAGGGTCACTCTGCATTTGATGAAAGTGATCCCATAACTTTAACAGTTCTAATCTAGAAGATATTTTTTTCAAAATTTAATCTAGTTAATACTTACTCATTTTCATAATTTCAGCAATGACCTAAAACTTTTACACCATATATATTGTAGTCGGTATTTATTTTGAGAAAACATATAGTCATTTTGTAGGTTTTTTGACTTTATGGATTGGATTTTGTCCCTATCACATCTTTAATTTATACTAATTTAGAAATTTGGTCCATAATTCACTTTAGTGACCACGAATCATCTCTATGATGCTTGTCTACTTCTTACTAAAATGAGATCCTCACTTTGTAGGTAAATGATTTCTCCCTGAATGGGATTCCCTTCATAGAGAAAAAATGAGGTGATTGTAATGTGCCTCCTTCTTAGGTCCTATGGCTCAGGGTTGAGGGTTTAGAGTTGAGGGTTTAGGGCTAAGGGTTTAGGGTTTATGACTTAGTTTTTAGGGTTTAGGACACAAGGCTTAGGGTTTAGGGCTCAAGGTTAAGGATTTAGGGTTCAAGGTTTAGGGTTTAGGATTAGGGATTAGGGGTTAGGGGTTAGGGGTTAGGGATTAAGGCTTAGTGTTTAGGGCTCAAAGTTTAGGGTAAATAAGGTGTATGGTTTATGGCTCAGGGTTTAGGTTTTAGGGTTTAGGGTTGAGGGTTGAGGTTTTAGTGTTTAGGGTTTAGGATTTAGGGATTAGGGTTTAGGGTTTATGGATAATGGTTTAGAGTTTATGGTTTATGGTTTAGGTTTAGGGTTTAGGACTCATGACTCAGGGTTTAGGGTTTAGGGCCTAGGGTTTAGGGTTTAGAGCTAGGGTTTAGGGTTAAGGATTGAGGGTTGAGGGTTTATGGTTTAGGGATTATGGTTTAAGGTTTAAGGTTTAGGGTTTAGGGTTTAGGGAAAAATTCTTAAGGTTTATGGTTTAAGGATCATGGTTTAGGGTTTAGGGCTTAGGGCTTAAGGTTTAAGGCTCAAGGTTGAGGGCTCAAGGTTTAGACTCACCCATTCACTCACTGTAATGTTTTGTCTTACCCATTATTATTAGTATTGACTGAGAGTCTTCAGCTAAAAATGGTTCATCTTATTCATAGGCAGAATATTCAAAGCGAGTCATCACAATTTGATGACTTTCATCTATTGATATTTTGAAGGAGGGAAATTACAGATATCCAAGAATAATTCGGTATAAATAAATGTTACCCAATACATCTATCTTCTTTTTCCCATCGCAAGGGAACTATTTCAATCACTGTAATGTTTTTTGCCTTTCCTATTCTTATTAGTATTAACATAGAGTATTCAACTAAAAAGGGTTCATATGATTCCTAAGTATAACATTCAAAGAGAGTCATAACAATTTTCTGTCTTTCATCTATTGATATTTTTGAAGGAGGGAAATGTTAGATATCCAAGAAATAATTAGTACAAAGATATGTTTTTGATGCTATTTTGAATAATTATTTCAATTGCAAGTTGTTGGGAATGAAGGTTTCATTCGAAGAAAAAATCTTGATATGTGCAATGCTTGTGTAAGATGGCAATTTGAGAGGATTTATGAGGTTCAAGTTTATTTTCCAATATGTATTACTCCAATTTTTTATATTGTTTCTCTAGATGCAACGACATTCTGATTAAAACATTCAATAATTCTTGAACGTCCAATCCTACCATAGACCCCAATAGTCCTCGATCCTTAGATATAAGGGGACATAATTACTTGTATTCCATTTATAATGATAGAGATATTTGTAAAAAAAAATTATGACCTCTAAATCTGTATGAATTTCAAGTTGTTTAAAAATCACATCACACCCTTCACTAGACTTGATGACTACCCCTATCTTTTTGAAGGCACTTTTGAAAGAATCCATGGGTTTATCATAGAAGGAATTATCAATGAATGGAATGTCACTAAGTTGTAGGTCATCCGAATCCCATTCATAACTAAACAAGAAAAATTTACTAGGTGATTGATAACCCCTTTATATTCTTAGCCATTCCCCAGTTCTTATGCTTATTTTGAGCACTTTAGGAAGTTTTTTCAAATTTTCTATCCATTCTAGTATCATAAGAGATTTCTCTTTCTCTAGAGGAGAGGATACTATAGGAAATTCAGTTCTGATCCTACACCTCCACATTGGTATATTCTATATGTTTCTTCCATTTCCTTTGAGATTAATTTTTATGTTACAATGGTTATTTTTTCCAGCTTCCAATGGGTCATCCTGACTTGCATAATACCATATATGGAAAAATGAGAAATGTGAAATTTGTTTCAGAGTGTGAAGAAATTGATATTCAAGAGTGCAAGTATATGTGGGGAGAAAAAAGTTTGGAAGAGATGTGTAATACGCATTGCAAAGAACAAGATAGATGTCATATCCATTTAGTTTATTTTCTCACCTCTCATAAACAAGGTAGTTGTATAAGCATACTCAATGATGGTTCTAGGCACAAGACTAGGAAATATGTTCCTAATATTGATATTCAAAAAGATAAACTCACTCACGAGACCTAGTGGAAATATATGAGGTTTCCGGTTTAGAGCTTAAGGCTTTGGATTTAGTGTTTAGGGCTTAGGGCTTAGGGATTAGAGTTAAAGGTTTATGGTTTAGGGTTTAGGATTTAGTGTTCAGGGTTTAGGGTTTATTATTTTGGTTTTAGGGATTAAGGTTTTTTAGTTTAGGGTTTAGGTCTCAGGGTTAAGGGTTGAGGTTTAAGGGTTTAGGTTGTAGAGTTTAGGGTTTAGGGTTTAAGGATCAAGGTTTAGGGTTTAGGATTTAGTTCTTAGGGTTTAGGGTTTATGGTTTAGGGGTCATGGTTTAGGGTTTAGGGTATAGCATTTAGGGATCATGGTTCAGGGTTTAGGGTTTAGGGCATAAGTTTTAGGGTTTATGGTTTAGGGCTTAAGGTTTAGGGTTTAGGGTTTAGGGTACATGGTTCAGGGTTTAAGGCTCAAGGATCAAGGTGTAAGGTTCAAGTCTTAGGGTTTAGGTTTTATTATTTAGGGCTTAGGGTTTAGGGTGTATGGTTCAAGGTTTAGGGTTAGAAGTTATGGGTTTAAGGTTTAGGGGTTAGATCTTATGGCTCTAGATTTAGGGTTTAGGGTTTAGGAATTAGGGCTTAGGGTTTAAGGTTTAGGGTTTATGGCTCAAGGATTGGGGTGTAGGGTTCAATGCTTAGGGTTTAGGGTTTAAGATTTATGGTTTATGGCTTAAGGTTCTGGGTTCATAGTTACTGGTTTAAGGTTTAAGGGTTAGATCTCAGGGATCTATATTTACTATTTAGGGTTTAGGGCTCAAGGTTTAGGGTTTAGGGTTAAGGGTTTAGGGTTTAGGTATTAGGGTTTAGGATTTAGTGTTTAGGGTTGAGGGTTATTATTTTGGTTTTAGGGTATAAGGTTTATAGTTTATATTTTAGGTCTCAGGGTTAAGGGTTTAGGGCACAGAGTTTAGGGTTTAGTGTTTAGGATTTAGGGCTCAGGGTTTAGGGTTTAGGGATAAAGATTTAGGGTTTAGGATTCAGTTTTTAGGGTTTATGGTTTATGGTTTAGGGTTTAGGGTTTAGGATTTAGTTTTTAGGATTTAGGGTTTAGCATTTATGGTTCATGGTTCATGGTTTATGGTTTAGGGATTAGGGCTCAGGGTTTAGGACTCAAGGCTTAGGCTTAAGGGTTTAGGGATCATGGGTAAGGGATTAATTTTTAACAATTATGGTTTAGGGATTAGGATTTAGGGTTTAAATGATAAAATCTTTAAGCTGAATGCTAAAATCCTAAAAATTACCTATATACTGACTAGATTATACTATTAAAAACTATCTCCTAAATCATGACTAATGGATCTGTGAGACTAGTTCCATAAGGTGCAATGCGACCCTATTTTCTTATATTTACTAAAATAAATTTAAATTATAATTTTTATACTTAAACATTTATTTTTGTTAATACAAGCATGCCAAAACCACATACTATGAAGAACACGTACGCGTTATGTGTTTTAACTTTTTCCAAGCCATGCCTTGAGGCTTGGATCCAGTTTTGATCCCCAAGCCTAAGGCATGGACCTACACAAACACAACAAACTGTGTTTTTGTAGGAAAATGCAAAAAATTCACTTCCCTTATAAAAAATCAATATGAAACAATCAATTCGTTTAAAAAAATTATACCACGACATAGAGAAGACTATCTAATTTCTAAACATATAATTTTTCAATTTTTTTTACTAATATATGGTTTTCATATTATTTATTTTATAAAAATTCCTTTTTATAGCTATTTTTTGAAGTTTAAACACATCTATCTTTCATCGTATATCTTTTTTTTGGCTCGTCAAAATTTTAAAAATATATACTAGCCAAAACTAGGCCAAATCCTATACTCAATAAAAATAATAATCTCATTTTTGATATTATTTGAGGTAGTTAAGGGGGAGGCATAGTCGAAGCTTTGTTATGTTTTTAAATTAAAAAAATTTGTATTAGAAAAAACATAAAAAAATAAAATACTCGCTAAAAAATCTTTAAAAAATTGTAGCCCAAACTAGATGCTCTTATCTATCTTTCTACTAAAGGGTTTTAAAAAATACTAAATGGTGATAAAAAATGGTGGGGGACACGAATGTCACTCTGTTATGTTTTTTAACAAAAACAAGAGCACCTGTTGGTATTTTAGTTATTTGACCCACTTAAACTTATCCGTTTTCAATAAAATTTAGTAACTTAGAAACTAGACTCAAAATTATACGAATCATGTTTATACATCTTTCAATTTTAAGAGTAACTATTTCAAAAAACTCATACAAGTTGAATTTTTTTATTTTTCATAAAAATGTTTCCACTTAAGACCCCTTTTTGGCCCCCCAACTTGGCGCATTTACGCATATACTAACGTTATCTCTATATTTTATTTTTATTATTTTTTCATTTTTCTATATTATGAACAATAATTGACCTTCTTTTAACGATTCCCTTATGAGAATAGGAAAATTCCCATTATAAAATATATATTAAAGAGAATACGCATATGCCCATTCTACTTATTTTAATATTAGCGATATTGTTTGCATCTGTCCATTTAATAGAAAAAACAAGTATTTTGTTTGCATTACAATCAGCATATTCCCATTCTAAACGATGTAATACAATAAATACCAATGCTATGAGATTACTTCTATTCTTCCTATTTAAACCTATTTAAAATTTTAAAAACTCTGAGACTGTTTATTCCATACTCTTTTTTTTTCTATTATTCCTATCTACCCAAGCAATCCTTCTATGATTCCTAAATGAGAATGGGTGCCCATTCTATAATAAAGTAGATTTGATTATTTCTATCATAAAGGGCATATGTCTATTCTAAAATTTATAATACAAGTAATATATTTTTTTGATAATGGGCATGTGCACAGTCGTAACTGAAACAAATTTGTTTATGATAATGGGCATGTGCCAATTCAAAACATTCTCATTCAATTTTTTTTTATTATATGAGAATGGGCATGTGCGCACTCATTACTACTTAATTAATACTTATGATTGTTATCTCCCCTAAGAACTCTTTTTCTATTCCTATATGAGAACAAGAAGATGCCCATTTTATACAAGACAATGTAAAGATGGTCAATCAATTTTTTACTTATTTAAAATAAATGACCATTAATAAAGCATACTCTTCTTTTATGATTCCTAACTACCCAAGAAAGTATTTTATGAATCCTATATGAGAATAGGAAAATAAAAAATGCAATGCCCATTTAAAACATGACAAAACAATTTTGTTTGCATGAGAATGGACATATTCCCATTCTAAACATTGTGATACAAGTTGTAATGATTTTATGAGGTTCCCTCTATTATTCCTATTTATATCTATTTAAAAATTGTGAGACTATTTTATCCATACTTTTCTTATTCTTCTTCTATGATTCCTAAATGAGAAGGGACATCTGTCGATTCAATACAAAATAATTCTATAAAGCTCCATCAATTTCATAACTCTTTAACGAGATGTGAGAATGGGTTCCCATTTAAAATAAATCTCCAAAATTTGATTATTCCTATAATAAAAGGACATATGCCCATTCTCCATTGGGAAAACATATTTTTTTCGATAATGGGTTATTGCCCATTCTAAATTCTCATACTAGCTAATTTTGATTTTATGAGATTAGGCAATTCATCAATATTACTTAGTCATTTGAATAACATATCTAATCCAATTACTTTTATCATTGTTATCTTCCCAGTGAGCATGTTTTCATTCCTATATGAGAACAGTCATCTGTAATATAAACAAGGTCAATCAATTTTCCTACCTATTTAAAAGTTGTGACCATTTATAAACATACTCTTCTTTTATGATTCCTATTTCCAAGAAAGTATTTTATGAATCCTATATGACTAATAGGTATGATACTAAAAAATGGAATGTCCATTCAAAATTCAATACAATTTTGTTTTGCATGAGAATTGCCTAATTCTAAACATTGTAATCAATAATATTGATTTTATGAAATATGCCTCTATTATTCCTATGGTTACATCTATTTAAAAATTGTGAGAATTTTTCCATACTTTTTCTTATTCTTCTTCTATGATTCCTAAATGAGAAGATGCATCTGCCCATTCAATACAAAATCAATTTATAAAGCTCAATCAATTTCATAATTTAACAAGATGTGAGAATGGGTTCCCATTCTAAAATAAATTAAATTTGATTATTCCTATAATAAAAGGCATATGCCCATTCTAAACTTTATAATATATGTAATATTTATTTTTTTGATATTGGGCATGGGCACAGTCATGATTGAAACATATTTTTTATATGAGAATGGGTATGTGCCCATTCTAAACATTTTCATACAAGGAATTTTAATTCTGTGAGAGTGGGCATGTGCTCTTTCGTCAATACTTACTCAATACTTAGTCATTTGAATAGCATATCTAATCCATACTTTTCTTTTATCATTGTTATCTTCCCTACGAACTCTTTTTTGATTCCTATATGAGAATAGACAGATTCCTATATGAGAACAGGGATCTGCTCATTTGATACAAGACAATGTAAACATGGTCAATCAATTTTTTACCTATTTAAAAGTCATGACCATTTATAAAGCATACTATTCTTGTATGATTTCTATCTGCACAAAAAAGTCTTTTATGAATCCTATATGAGAATAGGAAGATTAAAAATGCAATTCCCATTCAAAACAAGATGAAACATTTTTATTTTCATGAGAATGGGTAGATTCCCATTCTAAACATTTTAATACAAGCAATACTGATTTTATGAGTATGCATGTATTATTCCTATTTATATCTATTTAAAAATGGTGAGATTGTTTTATCCATACTTTTATTATTCTTTTCCTATGATTCCTAAATGAGAAGGGGCATGTACCCATTCAATACAAGACAATATAAAAAATATCAATCAATTTCTTAACTTTATGCAAGCCGTGAGAATGGGTGCCCATTCTAACGATACTAAATATGACAATAGTAATTATTACAAGTGTCTAATTAGGTTTGACGATAAATTCTATTTTATATTTTTCATTATTCAAATATCTAGTTAAAACATAAAATGGGTCCAATCAATTCAAATATATATTTAAAATATTTATGATAAACTTAGGATACTAGGATATTAAAGCATATAAGCATTTTAACATTAAAAGGTGTTGATTCATTTTTTTAATATTTTTAAATATTTTTTGAAAGGTGACTATACCCTTGTGTACAAAAGGAGGCCTAATCCAGCCTGAATAAGAGAGAAAGCAGAGAAGCTGTATCAAAGCACAAAAGTTACATGCAAAGAACACCGAAGCCTAGAAACAGCAACACAAACGAGACTTAACAGCAAAATTCAACGGCAACAAAACAGCAAGCCTACAGCCAAGAAGCAGTAGTAAAACTGGAACTACTTCTTGGCCGCTTGATCAATACTCATCTTTACTTTTTTCCAAGCATGATACATACCCAGAGGTGGTCATATGAGCAGCATCCGTCTTATCGACTCCTCTCTGGTTCTTTTACTCTCTTTCTCATTGCCCCAAAGCAGTAATCGGGACACCGCTGAGTTGCGAAACACTTCTTGCATGACATTCGATGAATTCCTTATGGCCCTGAATGCTAAAGGTGTTGATTTATTATTGTAAGATAGATTCAATTTTTTTTATAAATTTATACATGCCGTGAGAATTGGTGACCATTCTAAAACACAATAAATACGTAAATAGGAAAAAGTATTTTATCAATATTTTAAAAAAACCTTCAAATTTTCATTATCAAAACATATTTTCGGTAAATGTGGACTTTTTAAAACATTACATGTTTCTAAAATGGTATGAGGATAAATTCTACACTATTATTTTCATTATTTAAATTCTATTTCAAATAAATTCAAATATGTAAGCATTTTAAAGCATATTAAAGCATTTAAGCATTACATGGTGGTGACTCGTTATTGTATTATAAATTCATATTTTGAATATATGTACAAAAATGGCACAACGTATTTTTCATTATTCTAATGAATCTATAAAACATTTAAATGTTTCTAAACATTGGGATGATAACATATTAAACCATTTAAATATGTACCCTTTCGTGGTTAAGTATTTACGATATAATTAGTATATTAAAGGCATTTAAGCATTATAGTTTGGTGATTTATTATGGTAGGATAGATTCAATTTTCAAGACTTAGGATAGTAAGATATTAAAGGAATTTAGTCATTAAAAGGTGGAGATTTATTATGGTACGAAAAATTCAAATTTTGAATTTAGGCACTTTATTTTAGAAGAAATTTTCTTTTTTTAAATACATTATTAAAATATTGAATTTGAATGGCTCGGGTTTTGATTGTTTGATTGTTTGTTCTCTAATTTGAATTATGAATGTCCTCTAAAAAATGAAGCTAAAAAAAGACTACCCAAAATTCAAATTTTGAATCAAACGTGACATAATAAATGAAAAATTATGGGAGGTATATAATATTAATAATAATTAATTAACTAAAAACATTAATTAATAATATTATAATTAATTACTATTTGTGCTTCAATTATTATATTAAAATTTTCATATAATTATATTATCAAACAAATAGAAAATAATTTCAAATATTTAAACTTTAATTATCAAAAAAATAGAAATCAAATGAATAAAACAAGAAGAATAAACTTTATATACTGCATTATTATTTATAATGCTTCTTCAATTATAATGCTTCATTAATGTATTTAACATATCATATTAGGAATAATCAAAAGTAATTAATTAATAACAATAATTAATAATACTAATAATTAAATACAAGAAATAATATTGTATCATTTAAAAATAACTATAAATTGTTGTATGTGAATGGAATTATTATATGTGAATATGCTTGCATCGATTTTAATACCTCTATAGTAGTCTCTATTCTTCGATTATGTAATATGTGAGAATGAAGTTAGTTTACGCACTAAAATGATAAGAAATTTCTTTTATTACTCATAATATAATATGGATGTGAAAATGATAAAAATTATATAACTTATAGTAATCACATCATAGGGTTATATTAAATGTTCTAAATAATGAGATGACACATTGGAAGAACAATTTAGAGCAATTAGTTTTTATTCCTTTTTGAGATTATTTTTTATTAATGGCTGAAAAGTGAGTAATAAGAACAATGAAAATAAGGAAATACACAAAGACAAAATGAGCATATGTTTATTCTCGTACAAACAAACTTGTTTTATCTTGTACTTAAAGGGATATGTCCATTTTCATACAAACAAAATATTTTCTATCTTGTATTAAAAGGGCATATGCCCATTCTCATATAAACAAACATTTTCTATCTTGTCTGTCATATGGGCATATGCCCATTCTTAGATAAAAATCATATAAGAGAAATAAATGTAATATACCCTAGGCAGAATGGGCATACATTCATTCTCATACAAACAAACATTTTAAACTTGTATTGAATGGGCATATGATCATTCTCATATATGAATAATACACCCATTCTCATTTAAGAATCATAGAAGAGAAATAGAGGTAATATACACCTAGACGGAATGGGTATATGTTCTTTCTCATACAAACAATTTTTTTAACTTGTATGAGAATGGGCATATTCCCATTCTCATATAAGATGCCCATTCTCATATAAGAATCATAGAAGAGAAATAGAGGTAATAATTAATTTTTTTTAGAATAGACATAGAGGTAATATGCACCTAAATAGAATGGGAATATGTTCTTTTTCATACAAACAAACATTTTTAACTTGTATTGAATAGGCATATGCCCATTCTCATATTGCTAAATCAAGGTAATATACACCTAGACAAAACTTTTTCTCACATCCTTTATAGTGCTATAAAAATGATTCAAGTTCAATATTGCTTAATAGAGGTAATATACACCTAGAAAGAATGGGCATATGTTCATTCTCATACAAACAAACATTTTTAACTTGTATTGAATGGGCATTTGCCTATAAGAATCATAGAAAATAAATACAAATAATAATTACTTTTTTAGAATGGATATTTTTCCTTTCCCACATCCATTATAATGATATAAAAATGATTAAGTTCAATATTGCTTCAATGAGGTAGAATGGTTAGAATAGGCATATGTCATTCTCATACAAACAAAGACTTCTATGATTGTGATGAGAATGGGCATATGGAATTTGAATTTAACCTCTGTATATATTATAATAAAATCAAGAAAAATTCCCTTCTATTAGAATTTTTAAAATGTACAAATGCCCATTCTCATAGTCAGGGAATATGGGAAGCATGAGAAATTCTTGTAAGAATAATATATGCAATTACATCCTTTTATGAGAATATCTAAATTGAACAGATGCTCATTATAAAATTCAGGCAATATGGGAAGTATGAGGAAGTCTTGGAAAAATAATATATGTTATGTTAATATGATGAAGATATTTGGATGAATATGTTAATTAACTTCGCTCGACAGTTCACCGATAAGCTCGCATGGGAGGTCACCAAGCAACTCACCTAGGAGATCTACTTAACTTCTATATATTTGTTTATCAACATATGAATTCAACCTAAGTTCTTCTTTAATTATTATTATATGATATTGGGAGCTCTATGAGAATATTTTAAATGAATAGATGCTCATTATAAAAGTCAGGAAATATGGGAAGTATGAGGAATTCTTGAAAAAATAATATATGCTATGTTAATATGATGAAGATATTTAGATGAAGATGTTAATTAACTTCGCCTGATAGCTCGCCAAGAATCTCGCATGGGAGCTCGCCGAGAAACTCACCTTGGATCTTGTCAAGCAGCTCACCTGGGAGCTCGCCGAATAGCTCACCTAAGAGCTCGCCAAGCAACTCGCTCAGGAGCTCTACTTAAACTCTATATATTTGTTTCTCAACTTATGAATTCAACCTAAATTCTTCTTCAATTATTCTTATATGATACTGGGCATCTACCCATTCAAACTATAAATGTTTGTTTGTATGGGAATGGGAATATGCCCATTATTATCATTGCAATACAATAAAGACTTCTATTTATGCCCATTCTCATAGTAAGGGAATATGAAAAGTATGAGAAATTCTTGTAAAAGTAATATATATGATTGCATCATTTTATGAGAATACTTAAAATGGATAGATGTTCATTATAATATTCAGGAAATATGGGAATTATTAAGACTTCTTGGAAAAAAAATATATGCTATGTTAAAATGATGAAGATATTTGGATGAAGTTGTTAACTAACTTCTATTTATATATATATAATATATATATATATATATATATATATATATATATATGTATGTATGTATGTATGTATGTATGTATGTATGTATGTATGCCCATTATGTATGTATGTATAAATATGTATTTATGTATGTATAGTATGTAGTATGTATGTATGTTATGTATGTCATGTATGTAATCTTCTTATAAATTGTATCCTCTATAAATTATTTCTTCAATGATTCATCTAAGATACTTCGCATCTACCCATTCAATATACAAATGTTTATTTGTATGAGAATGGGCATATGCCCATTATTATCATTGTAAAACAAGCAATAATTCTATTTATCCTCTATATATTTGTTTCACAACTTATAAATTTAACCTAAATTCTTATTCAATGATTCCTATAAGATACTGGGCATCTTCCCATTCAATATAAAAATGTTCACACACACACACACACACACACACACACATACACACACACACATACATACATACACACACATAAATATATGTATATGTATGTGTATGTATGTGTATATGTATATGCATATGTATGTATGTATGTATGTATATGTTTCTCAACTTATAAATTCAAGCTAAATTCTTCTTAAATGATTCCTATAAGAGATTGGGCATCTTCCCATTCAAGATACAAATGTTCGTTTATATCAGAATGAGCATATTCCCATTATTATCATTGAAATACAAGAAATAATTCTATTTATCCTCTATAATGAAGGTTGTAAGAGTATAAGAGTGAAAAGGAATGGTCAATATAATACAAATAAATATTTAACTTCATCAATTTAAAAACTATATGAAGGTTATGAGAATGGGAAACTTGCATTTGATTACAAGATTTTATCTTATCTTATTTTATTGGATTGGGTAGTTTTCATTCGATACAAGATTGAACATAATAGTTTTAATACCCATGAAGGTTGTTATTAAGGGGAATTTCTCATTCAACAATAAAATAAATTTTATCATTTCTTATATAATACCTATTTGATAAAAAATTTATAATTGAATGATGATCTCTCTATGTCTTAGTAAAACATTTTAAATGTAAAACATTATCATATCCATGTTTTAGTTAACAAAAATACATGGAAATTTAATATTAACTTGTGAATAGCTGGGAGAAATTATACCCCATCATGTTAAAGAATGGGTTTGCTTAAATTGGCTTTGGGTTGACGTATATTAAATTCTCAATGACATTGGCTACGTGTGGTGTCTTTATAAATTTACATGGAAAATAGTTGGAGTCAATGACACTAGCTTTAGAAGATCCTTCATCTTCCATCTTTGAGAATTGGGAAGGGATTATTAATTTTGGCCTTGGCTCGTGTGGTTTGATTTTTAAGTAGCCTTTCTCCCTACTCTTTCTGTCATGATGGTGTTTCCATCTCTTCCTATCATTTTTCTATGAAGTGATGGAAAAGAAATGACATTCTTCAATTCCATTTCTCGGTCGCATCTCAAGCTAGTTTTCATAATTGATTCGTCATCTGTTTGTGAAGTAATTGAATTTTTTTTGGGTAATGCCTATCTCAGTGACTCCAAAAGAGATCGGGTAAACTTAGAAATTTCCTCAGTGTTTGTTTCCAATCTAATACTGGTTAGGCATAAAAAATTAAATGTTTCTAATATTGCTAACATTTTATCAAGCCCTCTCTTAGGGCTGGTTTAGATGAAGAACTCAAGCATTGTAATATAAACACTTTGTCCATGTTCTACAATCTTGATGCAAAAACTAGTTGGATCCACCATTCATTAGTGGAACCCTTAGCAAAGGTTAACTGATGCCTCACTCACTTTGTGTAGGTTTTCATAGAATATTTTACATCTAAAGACCCAGACCGACCACCTCTCCATCTTCTTAGCAATTTTGATTTAACACAGATTCATGTTCCTATCCACCCTGAGTATGCTGGTGTTTTTGTGTTGTGAAAGATTCAACATCCCACCTATAGATTCCTATTAAATATTATCACTGCTTGTGGTGGTCACTGTAGAATGGCTACTCGGGGTAACTCCTTGGTTTCTTCCTTCTTGTTGGCTAATGTAAAAGTAGAGCTAATCGACTAATTTGGACTAATATTGCTAATGATGATTAATTTTGACTGTTATTTCGGTATTTTACAATAAATTAAATATACATTTTGTGGTTTGCACTTATATTCCAATCACATCTATAAATCATCAACATTTCTATTAGGATAACCGTGTTTTAAGTTATTTTCATTTAAAGCTAAATGGTGATAAAAAATATATTTGCAAATGAGTAAATTGTGATAAAAAAATTATTTTCATGGTGGTCTCACTCGCTATAACATGGTCTAGAACAAATATAAATTTAAACATTAGCATATTAACCCATTCTCAAAATCCATTTTATAAATTTTAAAATTTATATATATATAGTAAGATGAGAAATACATAAGGCTTGATCCCTTACGAGTGTATGTAGTACAACAAAACTTCCCATCATATATATATTACTGTCACAATGCACAACTTCCCATTCTATCTATTATAATTCTTATATGAGAATCATCATATGCTCATTCAATGTTTGCTAAATGTGAATGGATATATACATATGTATATTGTAAGATGAGAAGTGAGAACTACATAAGGCTTGATCCCTCTCGAGAGTATGTAGTGCAGCACTTGGTGTTTCCTATACTTGGCTTCACCAAGGTTAGTCCAGCCAACATGATATAATTATTAACAAAATAATAAACTACATAAGGCTTGATCCCTCTCGAGGGTAAGTAGGGCAAAACTTGGTAGTGCCTATAATTGGTTGCACTAAGGTTAGTCTAGCCAAAATGATACAATTATAAAAATAATAATAAAACTACATAAGGTTTGATCCCTCTCATGGGTATGTAGTGTAACACTTAGCACTATCAGTACTTGGCTCCACCAAGATTAGTCTAGCCAAAATGATACATTTATAAAAAAATAACAAAACTACATAAGGCTTGATCCCTCTCAAGTGTATGTAGTGTAGCACTTGGCGGTGCCTGTACTTGGCTCTAACAAGTTTAGTCTAGCCAAAATGATACAATTCTAAAAAAATTATAAAACTACATAAGGCTCGATCCCTCTCAAGGGTATGTAGTGCAGCACTTGGCGGTGCCTATACTTGGCTCCACCAAAGTTAGTCCAGCCAAACTAACATAATTATAAAAAAATAATAGAACTACATAAGGCTTGATCCCTCTTGAGGGTATGTAGTGCAACACTTGGTGATGCATGTACTTGGCTCCTCCAAGTTTAGTCCATCCAAAATGATACAAATAAAAAAAAATAGAACTACATAAGGCTTGATCCCTCTCGAGGGTATGTAGTGCAGTACTTGGTGGTGCCTATACTTATCTCCACCAAGGTTATTCCAACAAAAATGATAAAATTATATAAAAAATAATAGAACTACATAAGACTTGATCCCTCTCACGATTATGTAGCGTAACACTTGGTGCTACCAGGGATATTCTAGCTAGTGTAATACAATAATACTAATTACTTCAAAAAAAAATGTTTGTTTGTATCAGAATGGGCTTGTGCCCATTATAAACATGTACATCTTCTATAAAGGTTGTCAAAATGAACTGCTTCCCATTCCTTCCCATGTTAAAAGAAAGTAAATATAATATGTTCAAATTAAAGTTATCTATAATCTTCTTCAGTTATATAAATAAAATATTTCTATTAGTTATACATGAGAATGATAAAACTTGTCCCTAGTCTTCTTCTATTAGTTATGTATGCAAATGGGCATCTTCCCTTTTAAATATGAAAAGATGAAAAAATAAAGTAGAGAGAATAAAAGTAGCATAAACATTTTCTTCAAATCATGGTTAAACTGTCACAAGGTACATCTTCCAATTCTCTTACTATAATTCTTATATGAGAATGGGCAGACACCCATTCAAAATATCCATTTTTATTATATGCTTCCCAAATGTGAATGGCATGTATATCTATATTATATATATTGTAAGATGAGAACTACATAACTGGTTTGATCCCTCTTGAGGGTATGTTAGAGCATAATTTTTCCATTCTAAACATCTAATATATTTGAATCTATTACTCTAGATTAAAACGATATAATTATAAACAAGAACTTGAGATATACAGTGAATGATTTCCTATTTTGTATAATTTTAAGGACGGGGTGCAAGAAAACAGGAACACCTAATCATTTCTTCAACCAATAATTTTCAACCAATAGTCACAGTGGGAAGTTTATACCTTAATCCTGAATATGTGATTCATGGTGATGTTTTGGTAATGCAAGACCATTATGTGCTTGAATCACATCTTTAGGAAGAAATTCATCACGTCTATTAATATCTTTCACTTCGTATTCAGAATGAAATGCTTCACTTCTATTACTACGGTCTTTGATATGATGAGAACTACATAAGGCTTGATCCCTCTAGAGTGTATGTAGTGTAGCACTTGGCTCGGCCAAGGATAGTCTAGCCAAATACAATTATAATTACTTAAATAGAGTAGACATAAAGTAATTCAAATCACATAAGTACTTCAAAAATTATTATAAAACAAACAATGTTTTTTGTATGAGAATAACATTCCCATGTTAAAAGAATGTAAATATAATATGTTGAGCTTAAAATTATATCTATTCTTCTTGTATTAAATTAGATATTTAAGAGACAAAAAAATGTTTGTTTGTATGAGAATAACCTTCCCATATTAAAAGAATGTAAATATAATATGTTGAGCTTAAAATTATATCTATTCTTCTTGTATTAAATTAGATATATAAGATATTTCTATTAGTTATACATGAGAATGAGAAGATTTATCTCTATTCTTTTTCTATTAGTTATATGTGAGAATGGGCATCTTCCCTTTTTAAGCAGAAAGGATGAAAACATAAATTGGAAAGAGTAAAAGTAGCATAAACATTTGGAGTTTCAAATCATTTTGAAAATCTGAAGCGTGCAAATTAGACAGAGTAAAAGTAACATAAACGACCATCTTTCCTTCTACAAAAAATTAATTACATTCATTTTAATACCTCTACAATTACTATTCTTCTTCTTCCAAGATTCCTATATGGGAATGGGTAGATCATTTTAATGTATATAATCTCTATTCTAATTGGCATATGCCCATTCTAAAATAAATTTAAGTTTTTCACTCCACCTGTCCATTCAAATAACTCCAAAAAATTACGAATTGAAGATAACTTTTCTTCTTCTAATAGTTATGTTACATGAGAATGGACATCAGCCTATTCAATATAAACAAACAATTATATCACGTGAGAATGGGCATCTACCCAATCAATACAAACAAACAAAAAATTATATCACATGAGAATGTTCATATTCCCATTCAATAAAAACAAACTAACTTATCATGGGTAAATTCAATCATAGAAAAAGAGTAGAGTTTAAAATGGGAATTTGAACGTTATCATAGCTTGTTACTTTTATATTAAGTCTAAAGTTTGTAAATATTTTGATATGTACTACACTAATATAAACAAACATTTATATCACATGAGAATAGGAATCTACCCATTCAATATAAACAGAACAAACTTATCATGGGTAGATGCAATCATTGAAAAAAAATAGAGTTTAAAATGGAAAGTTGAACATTATCACAACGTGTTACTTTTATAATAGATGTTAATTCTGTGAATATTTTGATATATATCACATTAACAAAATTTGTGATAGCAAAAAATGGATCCCATTACCATGACCCCGTACAAAGAAAAATTCCATTTATTGACGGTGTAGATGACTATGGAAAAAGAAATGAAGCATGGTTCATTAAAGTTCACACCCCTGATAATTATTACAATGATCTGTGGTTGTTTTATTTCTTGGGATACCAACGCACACCAGTTGGCGTACTTGTGAGTATAAAGTGTATAAAAAATACACTTGTATCTCTTCAAGTGGAAAAAGTAAACAACAAATCAAGAACATGGTCACTACATAAAATGTAGTTAAAGGTTTCTCTTTACAAAAAAAGAGGGCATGGAAAGGTCAGAAAAAAAATACAAAGATTCATGTTATAATTATGGTTGGAAAATTGACCCTTCCATTGAAAGGGACAAGAGTGGTGTGCATAATAGTGAAGCTATATATGCAGGAATTGTCACTTCATTAAAAATGCTATATCAGTATGCAATCACTTCGTCTGTTTCCCACCACCTGAATATGGATAAGAAAGTGGGCCAATGAAAATTGCATTCAAATATGTTTACCATTATTAGAAGACAAAAATTATCTAAGATGGAAAAACACATTTCAGAATCACACTTTTAAGAGGTGGAGCGATCTGTAAAAGAGAAAACATTATTAAAATCAAATCAAACTGAATTTAGAATAAGTCAATCTACATTATTTGAAGAGCTTAATATTTTTTATTTGAAGAAAATTCATTCAAAATTGATTTTTTTTTTTCCATGTAGCTCTTGCAAAATACCAATATAGATCACTTGATAAATCAAGTGTCAGTCTCCTTGTGCACTCTATGTTGTGCAACCATGTACCTCTTCAGGGGGTTGTAAATTTGCTTTCTTTAAAAATTTCTACTGGTGATATTTTTGACATGGAGTATGAACATGAAATTCTTGACATAGAAACTCACTTCTATTTATTGATGAGAAAAATATAATTGAAGCCCAAAAACAAATCCTTGCAAATCCCAATTTTTCATTTGTTCATGGTCGAATCAAACAAAGGTCTTCCCGTATCCTATCTTCCAAAGCAACAACATAAAAAATAATTAGTATTTGCAAGAAATAGAATACGGTAAACTAAACATGGGTGAAAACAATATTTATTGACTCTTTTTACAAAGCCAGGTCAAGTTGGATCTTAGAAAAGAGGCCACAACGTCCTAGTTCTAGTCACGAAAAGTCAGAGGGTTGGAAGGTATTTATAAATTGTATTAAGTTTTTTTACACATAGAAATTAACTTACATTATTTCTCATAGAATGCTAAACTAATAAAATTTATTTTAATGTTCACATGTAGTCATTCAAAAGGAAAATTTTACATCTTTTTGGGAAGGGAAAATTGGAAACTTTGAATGATAAAATTGTATTTCTTATACTCTCAGATGAAATTTGGGATAAGTCGATTTTATTGTTTTATTTATATACCAATGGTGGGTTTCCTTGTATCCCAACAAAAGATACAGATCCGGATATCAAGCCAAATTCATTAGATCTACTTACAACATGACTATTCAGATACATGAAAGGTATGACAGATGAAGAATTAAATGACCTTATAGATAAACGCATTAGTGGTGATTTTTTTTTCAGAGATGAGTATGGTGTTAATGCAATGTTTCTAAAATATTATTGAAAAAAAGTAAAGTAGGGTAGAACAACAAGGGCCAAAGTTATGTCTTATATGCTAACAAGAGTTACAAAATATGTTGCACATATAGGATGCAATGTATTAAATGTGATTGAAAATTTTCCATCCATGAGTCACATTTTGTTCAACTATGTCAATACCTTAGAGAAGAGAAGAAAAAAATGAAAAGGAAAAAAACATCATTAGAGGAAATAAATTTTCCAAATATTCAAAACTTGTTATTGAACTATTTCAATTGTATGTGACTGTGGCTAATACAAATTCTCAACCAAGGATGTTAGATACATATGAATTCAGCTTGTCAATGTTCTTATTCTTTTTTTCTTTGTAGAACATTGATAATTTTATAATTCCATTTACTGCCACTCACTATAGAAGTTGTAATTTCTGATTTCTATAATCATGTGAGTATTGTCTCACAAAATGATAGTGTTGAGCTTCTCTGTGTCACTAGGTGCAGTACAATGAGTTGTGTCTACATATTTATACTTCTAGCAGTACAAGCTATCTTATTTGATACTGATATAAAACATATACATGAAAAAAAATCACCTATCATTTCAGAAGGATGTTACAAAATTTTGAATGCAAAACACACATTTTAAGGGATGTCATTGATTTTTACCATATATTGTATTCATAATTCAACCGTTGTGGATGGTGGAAGATGTTACAATGGAACTAGATTGGAAACATTTAGATCCCTTGGATATTATCAACCCGAATGAAATTGGAGTTGCCATCTCTAAACATCCTTTCAAATGTGAGAGATTAGTGCATTTTTAGGAGCACATGATTGAGATATGCAACAATAATGTGTCCCATGTATTAATATTATATGGTGGGAAAAATGCATTAAAGGAAACACATAATACAAAGAGGTCCTCACTTATCTTTATTGTGGATAATCACAAGTAGGAAATCTTGATCCAACACTATTATAAATGTCTAACTATGCCTCTAGGTAAATAGCCTCTACAATTTTTATTATATTCATTTCTTTATATACATTAGTCCTTAACAATGTTTACTTTGTTCTAATATTAATATGTACATCCTTCATATATTTTTCTCCTAAGTTCTTTTCATGGGGAATGGCCCCTCTACCTTATAAAAGAGGAAAACTACATAAGGCTTGATCCCTCTTGTCGATTGTATGTAGTGCAACACATGACAAAGTTATAAGTATCATTTAATTTGCAATGGGAAGTTGTTCGCCTTGAACGGGAAAGGAAACCAAATGATAATCCAAGTCATGGGTTGAGTTACAAATAATTATTCATGTGAACACTTTATATTAGAGTTATAAATATTCTAAAAATTTTAACCACTTCTTTTATAGAGGTTTAATAATGATCAAGTTCAATATTGCATGCATTAAATGGGGCATATCTCCATTCTCATATATCAATCATATATTCTTCCTCAATGATTCTTATATAAAGACATGCATATGCACATTCAATACAATGGTTGAACTTAATCATTTTAATACTTCTATAAATTATATTATAAATAGTGGGGAATGACCCCTCTACCTTATAAAATAGGAAAACTACATAAGACTTGATCCATCTCATCAATGGTATGTAGTGCAACACCCAAGCTCTACTAGGGATAGTCCAACCAATATAAGAGAATTATGAATAATTATCATAAGGAAAAAATTGCAAGTTTTGAAGAGTGAAGACCTAGAGAAAAGTATTTACTGACCAAGTAAAAAGTATTCTTTGAAGTCTTGGGTCATTCTAACCTTGGTGATAGATTGCAAGTGATTTAGGGTATGCATCAAACAACCAGATCATGTAACATATCTTTCATACAAAAAACAAATTTATGCAACATTATATTCTTATTCTATGATTCCTAATTGAGAACATGTATCTGCCAAGTGAATACAAGATTAAACAGATTTTATAGTGTGTAATGCCTCTAACATGCTTGATGTCTATGATGACTTACTTACTCAAAGTTGCAAACTTTGATATGTGATTCTTGTTTGAAGATGGTGTACTCTTGTTAAATAAGTAATCATGTTCGTTGTAGATAATATGTTATCTTTTGGAAATAGATACAACTCTGCCATGTCTTTTCTAAATTTAGAATGAAGCATTTCATTCCTTCTTATGTTGAATGTTCACTGCATGTGGATAGAGGAAATTGATTTAGCTTAAACTCATTCATAAGTCTATATTGTATTTGAACTTATGCTTCAGTTTTTATGGTTTTTGATGTAGAATAACTATATAGTAGATCAATTTCATTGATCCAAGGCATGCTTTTGATTTTATGATGTCAAGGACATCTTGACCTAGTTGGGTAGAATATTAGATTTATGAACCTAGGCTACCACGGGATCACCGGTAACCTCTGTTGATCACGTCCTTCTTAAGTGATCCGAGAATGTCATTTTGATTATTCTTTTGGTAAGGTTCTATTGAAAAATTTAATAATTGTTAAGGAAACTAATTAAATCTAAATTCCTAAGTTACTAGGTTCTTTTATTAATGAGGATTGTTTATTAGAGGAAGGGAACCCTAAGTCATGTAACTAGGATAACCTAAGACTAAAATAATAAACTAACCTAAGGACATAAGTTGGTTTTTAATCTAATGTTTATGAACCTAACCTAAGGGAATGGAATATCCTAAGGGGGAGATCGTGGATGTAATACAAAGAGGTGTCGGTGGCACCAATCTCTAAGTATTTATGAGGTTTTAATGAGGCTTTAAACTCTTTGTTACCACCAATTTTGGCGAGTGCATGAAAGGTCCATGGAGGATGAGTTGTCTCCTTTGCTAAAGTATTAGTTACATGGAGTTTTAAACTTGGTGATATCCAGCAATAGTTGGCAAAGGTAAGAGATAAGGAAGGAATCTGTCATACCTGTTTGCATTAATTGATATCTGCCATTGGGAAAACAACCTAGGAAATAGGAGAAGTTGGAGAAAAAGGTGGTTTTCTATTTTCATTGTTTCATTTGGGTTTGTTGATGAGATTTATAGATTTGCATGTGGTTTTCATTTTCAAACCTCCATTTCAAATTTGTGAATGCATATTTTTTCCTTGCATGGTGGTGATGGTAACTAAAAGTAAGCTAGAAAGTTATAAGACAAAGAAAGGGAAAGTGTCAAAGCTATTTTTTGGCATTTTCATGGAAAATTTTCTATCGAGGTTATGCATGAATATTTACAACAAGGAATAGAAGACAAGAGCTCTATAAGGCATGATATGTCTTATCTCTTTAAAATCTTCTACTTTTATTTAAATGTATTCATTAAAAGAAATCTGTTCTTGATTGGAAACTCTTTGATTCTGGTTTTTGTGTATTCTTTTTCTATCTTCAATGGCGTTTTTGACTTGGTTTCTTGGATGCTTTATGATGTTGTCTGTGTTGTATTATTGTGAATCTGGGTTGTTTAGATTGAATGTAAAATGTGTTAACTTATTTTCATATGAACTTTCTTTGGAGTTGAAATGAATCAATGTTTGTTTCTATGTTTAATGGATACCTTGACTTGGTATTGTGTATGCATAAATAATAGCCTGGTTCTTATTCAAATCTGTATATTTTATCTTGAAAATCTCTCCATATTAGTAATGGTTGGAGACTAACCTTATAGGTGGAATTCGTCATGATAGTTTGAGATATACGCATGTGACTTCAGGAAATCTTTATGTTCTTCGTTTTGGTTTGTTTGCTTGTTTATGACAATGGGCACTAACTATTGTTTGTTAGACTTGTTTTGTGACTATATTTTCATTACTTGCTTAGAATATCCAAATTTTATAGATCTAGGATATGCTTATTTTGGGTTCTCCCCAAATGGGAGCTATATCAAATCTTAGTTTCATTTATAGAACCTTGTTTGGGTGGTAGTATCTCTCGAGGGAAGATGAATAGGAAGAAATAAATATTGTTAGTTTTTGTTTTCAGATCTCCTTCGTTGAAACATATTGATTATCCATATGGGCCTTGTAGTTGCTTCATGAAAGATATTTTTGATCAATACGAGGCTTGCAAAGTCTGTTTTGTCTTTGTAATAACGTTTTGTTGAAAGAAGAATGTTATTACTTTTCTTTAGATTTTCTATTCTTGTTGATGTTATTGTAATATTTGTTGGGTGAAATTGTTTTATTTGGGAGACTGGTATTTTCCTCCTTTTCTATGTTGTGAGTTTAGTTGGAACTTAAACCCTTGTTGGGTTGGCCTGCATAAGGAGGTAACTATTAAGTTTTTCTTATTCTAAGCTAGGTGATAAATATTAATGGATTCGTATTCTTGTGGTCTTGATAAATTCTGTTTCCTTATTGGAGTGAAGTATTCTTCTTCTAATGGACACTCTTTTAGAGTTGATTCTAATTTTTGAGTTTGTAGAAATGGGATTATGTGTGTGTGTGTATTGACATTCTTTTCTTGTTTACAGTTTTTTACTATCTGGGAACCAGATGTTAATCATGGTGTATTCTCAACCATGATTCTGTTGGATATTTTTTGTGAATCTCCTTTAGGATGGTTGGAGTCTTATGCTTTTCTAAAAAAATTTGTTTCATTAATTCTTAAGCTCATGTCATTGAGTTGAATTCAATATTTTGATAAGACTGGGACTTTGTGTAAGGTTTGAAATGACTTTTATTTCTCTTATTGTAGCTTTTAGAAACATTTAATATGAAGTTGTTAACATTTAAGGGACTACATGGTGTTTTCTATGAATTTTCTTTCAAGTTTTAAAACTTAGAATGATTGCATACCTTTAGGGAACTTATGCAGTGAGTTGTGTTGGGTTTTTTTCTAATCTTTGTTAAATAAACTTTCCTTATCTATAATGTTGAGAATTTTTTTATCACTCCAATTCTTAAATTCTGAATTGAACCTGAGTTAGGTAAGATTGTTTGATGTAATGAAAGACAAATTTTATAACTATGGATATATGGAACAACATGCTTATTCTAAAATAGGATTTGTTAGAACATTTTATTTCTTCTTGAATAAGTAACAAGTTGAGTTGTGGAACTTAAGTTAGAAGTTGGGTTGATAAATTGAGATTAACTTAGAAATATGATTTACTTATTTCTTAAGTATTGTTGTTTAGATGAGTAGTAGGTTGTAATGAGTTCATATTGGTGTTTGAGATAAAAATGAATTATATTGATTTGTTTAGTTATTACTGAAACATTAGTTATTGTAGGTTTTATGATCCTCTCTTCGTTTTGTAATCTTTTGGGAAAGTCTTTCTGTTAATCTTATTTTGTGATTTTGGAACCATTTCATTAACAACAGGTTTCCTTTTATGAAACAATTAGATAAAAGCACTTTTTTTTTATCATGATAGCGTTTATCATACTCAGTTCATATGAACTCACTTGTGCTAATAATTTTGCAAATGACTTTCGTAAAAGATGAAAGGAGAAAGACATATAAAAAGTTACATTTTTTACTAAAGAAATTATATCTTTGTTATGATGACTATGTAGCGACATTTATTCGAAATGTACTTCATCATAAAAAGATTATGTATTTAAACTAATTTATATTAATTAAGTGAGTGGATCACTCCCTTTTTGATAAATGAATTGTATTGCTGATTGTTGATTGTTGATTTACTTATGAGACTTTCATTGACATAAGTTGTTATATACATTACGAATTAATACCATTCATGAAGGGGGCAATTTGGATATACATGTGATATGGGATTACGAAACTTATAAGCTTTTATGATATATAAGCTTATTGGTATAAGGATCTTCACTAATAGTTGATTGATTTCCAAGTGAAAGAGCACAACTAAGTTGATACTCTTTAGTAGATCCTTAAATAGTAAAAAGGGGACATGATTTTATTATATAAATGTGTATGAATTTTTTTTTATGCTAAGGCATACGTGATCTTTTTTCATAGTTAGGACATTATTCCTTGATAAGGAAAACAAATACTTTTCTTGTAACTAAACTAAGAGCTTAATTTGAGAACTTGTTAGGCGTTGTGATTAAAAATCATGAGAATGGATGGCTATGTTTTTCCTTAATCATATTTCTATAATTGAATCAAAAATGTTTTAAAGGAAAAAAAAGGATTTAGACTTCAACATTATGAAGTCCAAAGTAAAAGTTTTAATCATCTTGTTATAAGCTAAAATGAAATAAAAAGATCTAATGAACACACTATCATAACATTGAGTTCAGACATATCATCATATGAAATAAGAAGATAAGATCAAGATGAACATAAGCATGAAATCAGAATGGTTAGGAAAGCATATTTTATCTACATACCTTCCTTTCATGTAAAAAAATCATCTCGTAACCTTGTTGGGTTAATTGATTCTTAATTAACCCTTAAAAGCGTTGTTATCATTAAGCTATAAGATAATAATTAATTGGGCTAATAAACTAGTATAATCTTAAGTATGTTAGTCTAGTTGAGGGAACTCAATTGGATGTTGTAAGATAACAACTTTAGTAGAGTACGTTCATAATGACATGGGTCATTATGAGGATACTAGGATGCAACCTGTTATGCCTTAACACCCCACTTAGTTAGATTAACGCAATGGACATAAGTGGAGGTTTGGCTCATGGTTCCACCTTAAAAAAATATAGAAACATGAGCTAATTTTTTGGTAAACTCATGTTGAATTAGGGTGAATAGACACACCCAATCGACGTAAGTTTATTGAGTATGTCTATGTATCCTTAGCCACCATGAGTATTCTTCCACACTAGTGCATGTTGCTGCCCTTGTCTAGTGTGAAACCTTAAATCATATTGAGTTGAAAAAGGTCAAAAAAGAGCATTCTAGATAACAAAAAAAGTGTGGTGATTGACATGTTACTTTTGATGAGTATGTCATCTAGGAATGTAAACATGGTAAAAAAAATTTAAAACTTTGGCCCATGTATCGCAAGATGTTGGTTGCATTGTCCTATGTCACCTAGTCTAAGATGCAAGATTTCACATGAATATCGGTAACAGATATTCATATAGGATTCTTAGAAAGAACACTTGGGTACCCCTAAAAGGGTAAAGGAACCAAGTATACATAGTATACACATTACTAAGTTAACATAAGAGATCAGTTTAATACCGAGTCATTTACAACTTCATATAGTTTTCTATTATGAGATGGATTGGTAATGGAATGTGTGTCCTAAATTGTATTAATTTAGAATAGAGAACATTATGATAAAAAAATATTTTATTTCTAAATTCTTAAAAAGTGGATGTTACATCGTGGTATTAGAGCTGAAGGTTGTAGCTCTTGGACCTATTGAGTCCATATCTGAGAAAGACTTAATTTTCTTGTTAACAAAAAATGGTTAGAACAAGGGGAGGTGCTGGAAATAATCCACCTCCTAGTGAAGAGACATCTACCACATAAAAACTTGATGATATTATTATTTTCTCTATTAGAAACAAGATATCATCTAGCTATACTTAAACAACAAGTTATGGGTAATGAGGAGGAAGATGATGCTAGTAATAAACATCAACCACCTCCAGGGAGCAATGCCAATGCTAGAAATTTTGGCGTTGATAATAATAATGTAGCAGATAACAATGTTGTGAATGTCAATAATAATGCTGTGAATGAAAATGCAAATGTTCCTAATCAGCCTAGAAATAAAAAGGCAAGATTAGCAGCTGAAATCACAAATGACATAAAGAGGATAAGTCCACCAAAGTGCGATGAAACTACACTTGGAGATGGAGCTAAGAATTGGCTAAGTGAAATGGAGAATTAATTTGTAAGAAGGAACTTCTCATAGGTAACAATAGTATAGGTATCTTATTAGCTTTCCCATGAGGCATCCTCTTGGTGGGACAACCGTATAGCTGAATTGAAAATTAATGAATCAATTATCACTTGGGATCAATTTAAGAGCTACTTTAGGCAACATTGGTTGTCATAACTCTATTATGATAAAAAATGAAAAAAATTAATTCATGGAAAATTAACTGTAACAGAGTACTGAGAAAGGTTTACTAAACTCATGAAGTACGTGCCTTAGTATCCAATTGATGATAAGTTAAGGATACGTAAGTTTATTATGGGATTGAATCCTATCATAGGGGGTGAAGTAGATGTTCACAACCCAACCACCATGGAAGGGGTTATGGAAAAATCCATTCAGCAAGAACGTAAATTCAAAGAAATTTATGTCCATTAGGAAGAGAATTGTAAGAAAATTCCTAATTCTTCTTCATCTCTTACACCCAAAAATGTGACATGGAAATTTTTTGGAGTCAAAAACAAGTTTGTAACTGATAATATTAAGAAAGAAGCAATAAATAAACCTGCTGCAAATGTTCGAAACAACTTTGTGAAGAATAATAATAATGGACATAAGTCTTTTAGAGGACAAAACAACAATTTCAGGGCTAGAAATAAATTTGAACAAAAAAAAGAACCTATAGGGGGTTGTTTCAATTGTGGTAAGGATCACTATGCAAATCAGTTTCCTCTAAAGAAAGATGACAATAATCAACAACATAGGATGCATGTTGTAATAACTGATAAACAAGATGAAAAGATAGTTATGCCCATAAAAGTGCCTGGTAAATTATTTGGTATTCTTATTACTGTAATTTTTTTATAATGGAGCTACTAGATGATTTATTTATAGTAAATTAGCTGCAAAACTAAAAAGAAAATCTGGAATAATGGAAAAATATTGGACTGTACATTATGGAAATAATGTTGTCCATACTGTTTGTAAATGTCTTTATAGACCATTCCTAGAGTTACCTAAATTTTCTACTAAAGTTGATCTTTATGTTGCCCCTTTAGGGTCATGTGATGTCATAATAGGTGTCAACTAGCTTGCTGATCATAATGCAAAAGTTGATTGTTTTGAAAAACACATTAGTTGTCTTAATGATCTGTAGAAAACAACAGACATCCAAGGGGTAAAATAAGAAATTTTAGTTAGAAAATTTTAAGCATATGCAACTTTTAAAAGGCCAAAAATAAAGGTTGCACTTTGTATGCAGTAATTTTTTTTTGAAAAAACTGAAAGGGATAGTGATTTCTTGAAAAAAAATTCATTGTTAAAATATTTCAGCGATGTGTTTCTAGAACTACCCGGTCTTCCACCCAAGTGAGAGTTTGACTTCATGATTGAAATCATACCAAGAACTGAGTCTATTTCCAAGGCACCTTATCAAATGAATACCATTGAACTGGTAGATCTTAAAGCACAATTATAAGAGTTGTTGTCTAAGGGTTTGATAAGACCGAGTGCCTCACCTTGGGGAGCACCGGTACTCTTTGTGAAAAAGAAATATGGAACACTTAGACTTTGTATTGATTACAAGATGGTAAATAAAAATAACAATCAAAAAAAGATATTCGCTTCCTAGAATTGATTATTTATTTGATTAGATGTGTGGTGCATCAGTATATTCTAAGATAGATCTTTGTTCTGGATATCACCAGTTAATAATCAAAGACGAAGATATTCATAAAAAACCTTTAGAATGAGGTATAGACATTACAAATTCATGGTTTTACCATTTGGTTTGAGAAATGCACCTACAAATTTTATGGATTTAATGAATGATATCTTTCAAGAATACCTGGACAAGTTTTTAATTGTATTCTTGGATGATATTATTATCTATTCTAAAAGCATTAATGCGCATCATGATCATTTGAAAATAGTACTTGAAATATTAAGAAAGATAATATTTTATGGTAAGTTGTCCAAATGTTCTTTTTATGAAACAAAATTTCACTAATTAGGACATGTTATAAGAAAATATGGAATAGCAGTTGATCCATCAAAGATTGTTGCCATAACTAATTGGCCTACACCTAAGAATGTACATGAAGTTAGAAGCTTCATGGGGATTTCTGGTTACTATAGAAACTTTTTTAAGGACTTTCAAAATTCACTTCCCCGATAACTTCATTACAAAAGAAAGACGAGAAATTTTTGTGGAGTGATAAATGTGAATCAACATTTAAAACTCTTAAAGATTAGTTAACATATGCACCTATTTTGGCTGTACCAGATCCAAATGGAAACTTTACGGTAGTTACAGATGCTTCCAGTGAAGGACTGGGAGGTATTCTGTTACAAAATGATCATGTTATAACATATGAGAGTAGAAAAAACAAGTTACATGAGTTGAATTATGCTCCCCATGACCTAGATTTTGTTTTCATAGTTCATGCACTTCAAGTATGGAGACATTATCTTTTAGGAAGACCTTTTGAATTAAAGACTGATCATCTTGGGCTGAAATATATTTTCACTCAGCCAAATATGAATGCAAGACAACGAAGATGGTTAGATTTTTTGTCACAATATGATTTTGACATAAGTTACATTAAAGGAAAAGAAAACAAAGTGGAAGATGCACTAAGTCGTAGGAAACATATTTTTGCACTTATAACTTTGAGAACTGAGTTTAAAGATGAGGTAAAAAGTATCATTGAATTTGATTTATACTTTCAACAGGTAAAAAAAACACTTGTTCCAGATCTGAATGATATAAGATACAAAGGTTTTAAATTTGATAACGAAGGAATTTTAAGATATGAAAAGTGGGTATATGTATCTTTGGGGAATGAGTTAAGGAAAAATTTAATGATGGAATTTCATAATTCACCTTACTCAGGACATCCCATTATTACAAAAATGCTTTTTTGATGTAAAACAACAATATTTTTGGAAAGGGATTGAAGAAAGACATAACTGATTTTGTTTCACACTGTCTGGAATGTCAGCATGTTAAGGATGAAACATATGCACCCAGCTAGTTTATTATATCCTCATAGCATACCGCAATATAAGTGGCAAGTAATTAGCATGGATTTTATTCAGGGGTTGCCTATGTCTAGAAATAAACATGATATTATTTTAGTCGTAGTTGATAAATTGAAAAAAGTAGCACATTTTATTGCTGGTAATCTTAAAGATGATTCACGTGTTTTAGCGAAAATATTTTTGCATGAAATTTTTAGATTACATGGAGTACCTGAATTGATTATATAGCTAATAGGGACTCTAGAATGACATCTCATTTTTGGAAAATATTGAATGCAGCCTTAAGAACAAAACTGAATTTTAGTTTTACATACCATTCGGAAACAGATGGTCAAACTGAGAGAGTTAATCAGTTTTTGGAAGATATGTTACGAATGTACTACATGGATCAGCAGTGAAAATGGGAAGAATACCTTCTATTAGTTGAATTTTCTTACAATAATACATATCATGCCTCTTTAAAAATGACACCTTTCGAAGCATTATATGGAAGGAAATGCATAACTCCAATTAGCTGGGATAGAATTGAAAATAGAGAGGTAAGTGGACCTAAAATTCTTCCTGAAATGGAACAACAAGTGAAAATGATTCATGAATGATTACAAGAAGCCGTGGATAGGAAGAAAAGTTATGCATATCTGAAAAGGATCGTTAAGAAATTTAAACTTGGTGAAAAAGTATTTTTACGTGTTAAGCCTAAAAAGATCTCTATAACCTTTGGCAAGGAAGCCAAATTATCACCTCGTTATATGGGACCTTTTGAGATTGTTGAAGTGATTAGGCATGTAGCTTATCGCTTAGTATTACCTCCCACTTTGTCATGAATGCATGATGTTTTCCATATTTCTTTTCTTAAGAAATACATTTCAGATTTATCACATGTGTTAAATTAAGATTCCTTGTAGGTCCAATACCCAAGAATAATCATGGTTGAACCCATAAGAGTGTTGGAAACTCCGCTAATTGCACTTACGAAATCATGAAATTAGTCAATGCAAGGTTCACTGGGACCAGTTTAATGAAGAAATTGCAACATGGGAAAACCTTGAGGACATGAAAACCACTTTTCCTCATTTATTTGAACATAATTAGTTCTAATGTTGCAAAAAATTAAGGATTTTTTTTTAAAGTTATCTTTAATTCTATACTAGTTTTTGGCAGGTACTATATTTTTATTAGTACTCAAACAACAATTTTAATGTTGTAATAAATTATGAAAACTTGAATTCCTCAAATTTAGTTTTTGTTTGAGAACTTGTGGATAAAATAACTATAATTATGATTATTTTTTATGGTTTAAAATATGGACTAAGTTAATCATCGGGATGATGATGATTTTTAGGGGGAGGTATGTAATGCCTCTAACATGGTTGATATCTATGATGACTTCTTTACTTGAAGTTGCAAACATTGATATGTGATTCTTGTTTGAAGACGATGTACTCTTATGAACTAAGTAATCATGTTTGATGTAGATAATATGTTATCTTCTGAAAATAGATACAAATCCTTCCATGTCTATTATGAATTTAAAACAAAGTATTTCATTCCTTCTTATATTTAATGTTCACTGCATGTGGATAGAGGAAATTGATTCATCCTAAACTCGTTCATAAATCTATATTGTTTTTGAACTTATGCTTCAGTATTTGTGGTTTCTGATGCATGATAGCTATCCCTTGGATAAATTTCAGTGATCCAAAGCATGTTTTTGATTTTATGATGTCAAGGTCATGTTGACCTAGCTGGGAAGAATATTGGATTTCTGAACCTAGGTTGCCACGGGATCAGTGGTAACCTCTGCTTCTCACGTCCTTCTTAAGTGATATGAGAACGTCATTTTGATTCTTATTTTGGTAATATTTAATTGAATTTTAAGGGAACCTAATTATTAAGGAACCTAATTAAATATAAGTTCCTAAGTTACTAGGTTCTTTTATTAATGAGGATTTTTTATTAGAGGAAGGGAACCCTAAGACATGTAACTAGGATAACCTAAGACTAAATTAATAAACTAACCTAAGGACCTAAGTTGGTTTCTAATCTAATGTTTATGAAACTAACATAAGGGCATGTACTAGCCTAAGGGGGATGGTGTGCATGACATATAAAGAGGTGTCGGTGGCACCAATATCTAATTATTTATGAGGTTTTAATGAGGCTTTAAAGTCTTTGTTACCGCCAATTTTGGAAAGTGCCTGAAATGTTAGTAAAGGATGAGTTGTCACCTCTGCTAAAGTATTAGTTACATGGAGTTTTAAACTTGGTAATATCCAACAAGATTTGGCAAAGGTGGGAGATAAGGAAGGACTTTTTTGGTCCTATTTTCATTAATTGTTCTCGGCCATTGGGAAAATAACCTGTGAAATAGGAGAGTTGGAGAAAAAGGTGGTTTTCTGTTTTCATTGTTTCATTTGGTTTTTTGATGATATTTGTGGCTCTACATGTGGTTTTCATTTTCAAACCTTCAGCTCGAATATGTGCATGTATAATTTCACTTTGCATGGCAGTGATGGTAACTAAAAGTAAGCTAGAAAGTTATAAGAGGAAGAAATGGAAAGTTTCAGAGCTAGTTTTTGGCGTTTTTTTATGGAAAATTTGCTATCGAGGTTTTGCTTGAATATTTGCAACAAGGAATAGAAGAGCTCTATTAGGTATGATAGGCCTTATCTCTTTAAAATCTTCTACTTTTATTTAAATTTCTTCATTAAAAGAACTCTGTTCTTGATTGGAAACTCTTTGATTCTGGTTTTTGTGTATTCTTCTTCTAGCTTCAATGGTGTTTTGACTTGGTTACTTGGATGCTTATGATGTTGTGTGTGTTGTATTATTGTGAATATGGGTTGTTTATATGGAATGGAAAATGTGTTAAATTATTTTCATATGAATTTTATTTGGCATTGAAACGAATCAGTGTTTGTTTTTTAATGGATACCTTGACTGGGTATTGTGTATGCGTAAATAATAGCCTGGTTCTTATTCAAATATTTATATTTTAGCTTTAAAATATCTCCATATTAGTAATGGTTGGAGACTAACCCTATAGGTGGAGCTCATCATGACAATTTGAGATATACGTCTGTGACTTAAGGAAATCTTTTTGTTCTTCATTTTGGTCTATTTGTTTGTTGATGACAATGGAGACTGACTATTTTTTGTTTGAATTTTTTTGTGATTGTATTTCCATTACTTGCTTTGAATACCCAACTTTTATAGATCTAGGATATGCTTATTTTGGGTTCTCCCTAAATGGTAACTATATCAAATCTTATTTTCATTTATAGAAACTTGTCTGGGTGGTAGTATCTCTCGAGGGAAGATGAATAGGAAGAAATGCATGTTTTTAGTTTTTGTTTTCAGATCTCCTTCGTTGACACGTTTTGATTATCCATTTTGGGCCTTGTCGTTTTTTTATGAAAGATATTTTTGATCAATACTAGGCATATGAAGTCTATTTTGTCTTTGGAAGAATGTTTTATTAAAAGAAGACTATTATTACTTCTCTCTCTACTATTCTTGTTGATGTTATTATAATCTTTCATGGGTGAAATAGTTGTGTTTGGGAGAATAGCATTTTTCTCCATCTTTTCTTTGTTGTTGAGCTTAGTTGGAACTTAGACCCTTTTTGGGTTGGCCTATGTAAGGAGGTAACTGTTAAGTTTGTCTTTTTCTAAGATAGGTGATAAATATTAATGGATTGGTATTCTTGTGGTCTTGATAAATTATGTTTCCTTCTTGGATTGAAGTATTCTTCTTCTAATGGACACTCTTTTAGAGTTGATTCCAATTTTTGAGTTAGTAGAAATGGGATTACGTGTGTGTATATCAAAATTCTTTTCTTGATTACAATTTTTTACTGTCTGGGAACTAGATGTTAATCATGGTGTATCCTCAACCCTAATTTCATTGGATCTTTTGTGTGACTCTCCTTCATGATAGTTAGAGTCTTATGTTGTTCTGAAATTGGTTGTTTCCTTAATTCTTAAGCTCATGTCATTGAGTTGAATTCAATATTTTGATTGGATTGGGACCTTGTGTAAGGTTTGAAAAGAATTCTATTTCTCTTACTGTAGCTTTTGGAAACATTTAATATTAATTTTTTTATGTTTAAGGGACTGCATGGTGTTTACTATGACTGTTCTTTCATGTTTTAAGATTATAATTGATTGTAGACCTTTAGGGAACTTATGCAGCGAGTTATGTTGGGTTTGTTTCTAATATTTGTTGGATAAAATTTCCTTATCTGTAATTTTGAGACTTGTTTTTTATTGAACTCCAATTCTTAGACTTTTAATTGAATTTGAGTTAGGTAAGATTGTTTGATGGAATGAAAGAAAAAATTTATCACTATGGATATATGAAACAACATGCTTATTATAGAATAGAAGTTGTTATAACACTGTACTTCTTCTTGAATAAGCAACAAGCTGAGTTGTGGAAGTTAAGTTAGAAGTTGGGTTGAGAAGTTGAGACTAAGTTAGAAATATGATTTAATTCTTTCTTAAGTACTATTTTTTAGATTATTAGTAGGTTGTAATGAGTTCATATTGGTGTTTGAGATAAAAATTAATTTTATTTATTTATTTAGTTCTTACTTAAACATTACTTATTTTAGGTTCTATGATCTTCTCTCATTTTCGTAATCTTTTGGGAAAGTCTTTCTGTTAATCTTATTTTGTGATTTTGGAACCATTTCATTAACAACAGGGTTCCTTTTATGAAACAGTTAGATAAAATCACATTACTTTATCGTGATAGATTTTATCATGCTCAGTTCATATGAACTGACCCGTGCTAACAATTTTGCAGATGGATTTCATAAAAGATGAAAGGAGAAAGACATATAGAAAGTTGCATCTATTTTACTAAAGAAATTATCTCTTTGTTATGATGACTATGTAGTGAATTTTTTTTTGAAATTTACTTCTTTGGAAAAAGATGATGTACTTAAACTAGTTTATATTGATGCAAAGACATTTTGTAACACTTTGAAATATTTATCAATTTAAAGAGTGGATGACTCCCTTTTTTATAAATGAATTGTATTGATGATTTTTTATTGTTGATTTACTTATGATACTTTCATTGACATAAGTTGTTATATACATTACTAAGTAATACCATTCATGATGGGGGAAATTTGGATATAAATGTGATATGAGATTATGAAACTTATAAGCTTTTATGATATATAAGCTTCTTGGTTTAAGAATATGCACTAATAGTTGATTGATTTCCAAGTGAAAGAGCACAAATAAGTTGATACTCTTTGGTAGATCCTTAAATAGTAAAAAAAGGATATGATTTGATTATATAAATGTGTATGAATTCTTTTTTATGTTAAGGCATACATGATCTATTTTCATATTTAGGACATTAGTCCTTGATATGGAAAAAGGATACTTTCCTTGTAACTAAACTAAGAGATTAATTTGAGAACTTGTTAGGTGTTGTGATTAAAAATCATGAGGATGGATGGATGTGTTTTTCCTTAATCAAATTTCTGTAATTGAATCATGAATGTTTAAAAGGAAAAAAAAGGAGTTAGACTGCAGCATTATGAATTCTAAAGTAAAAGTTTAAATAAGCTTGTTATAAGCTAAAATTGAAGTAAAAAGATCTAATGAACACACTTTCATAACATTGAGTTTAGACATATAATCATACGAAATAAGCAGATAAGAGATCAAGATGAACATAAGCATGAAATCAGAATGGTTAGGAAAGTATATTTAATCTACATACCTTTCTTTCGTGTAAAAAAAATACATCTCGTGACCTTATTGGGTTAATTGATTCTTAGTAAACCCTTAAAAGCGTTGTTATCATTAAGATATAAGATAATAATTAATTTTACTAATAAACTAGTATAATCTTAAGTATGTTAGTCTAGTTGAGGGAACTCAGTTGGATGTTGTAAGATAACAACTACAACAAAGTACGTTCATAATGACATGGTTCATTACGAGGATACTAGGATGCTGCATGCAATGCCTGAACACCCCACTTAGTTTGATAAAATCGATGGACATAATTGGAGGTTTGGCTCATGGTTCCACTCTAAACAAAGATATAAACCTAAACTAGTGTTTTGGTCAACTCATGTTGAATTAGGATGACTAGACACACACAATCGACGCAAGTCGATTGGGTATGTCTATGTATCCTTAGTCACCACGAGTAGTCTTCCACACTATTGCATGTTGTTTCCCTTGTATAGTGTGAAACCTTGAATCAGATTGAGTTGAAAAAAGTCAAGAAAGACCATTCTAGATAATAGAACAAGTGTGGTGAATGACATGTTATTTTCAATGAGTATGTTGTTTAGGAATGTAAACATGGTAAATATGTTTTAAAACTTTGGCCAAAGTATCACAAGATGTTGGTTGCATTGTCCTATGTCACCTAGTCTAAGACGCCTGATTTCAAATGAATATTGGTAACAAATATTCAGATAGGCTTCTTAGACAAAACACTTGGGTACCCCTAAATGGGTAAAGGAACCACGTATACATAGTAACACATTATTAAGTTAATATGAGAGATCAGTTTAATACTGAGTCATGGAATGAGATATCAGTGTCGCACAGAGTCATTTATAGTTTCATATGGTTTTATGTTATGAGATGAATTAGCAGTGGAATGTGTGTTTCTAAATTATACTAATTTAGAACAGAGAAAATTATGATAAAAAAAAAATTCCTTGTTTCTAAAATCTTAAAAAGTGGATGTTACATAGTGAACAGGTATCCACCTGATGAATAAAAGATAGATCAGGTATTACAACAATTAAGTGAGAATGGACAACAGTTCATTGTTTACAATTGTTACTTTATATTCGAAATATTTATGTTCATTGGCAGCGGCTGTTGAGCCCTTGCAAATGATAATGAGTGGAGAACAAAGCACAAGCCATGAGATTAATCCATTATAGGAAGATACTATTCCTATTAATAGCATGATTATGAGTACATAATAAAGTTCAAACCATCAGGTTAATCCATTACAAGAATATACTATTACTAATAATAACACGATGCCGACAAACCAAGAAAAATATAGTATTTCTAACAATAGCACGATGCTGGATAGTCAAGAAAAAGTTACCCAAAAAATAGACATAAAACACACAATTGATGATGGTGATTGATACTGAAGCTACATTAAACCCTTCACCATCAATTACAAAAGGTTTTTCATGAAAATATATCAAGTATTATTTAAAATTTAATAAAAAAATTTACTTGTGTATATTAGTTTGAGTCAATTTGATAAATATATCCTAATTTTTAGTGCACATGCAGCTGGAGAGAATCCAGAAAATATATGTAAAGAAATAGGTAAAAATATTAATCTTTTTAATTTTTCAATATTTAATGGAATCAATTTGATAAATATATCCTAATTTCAATTTTTATGTGAAGATACAACTGGAGAAAATATAAAAAATCTACAACAAACAAATAGATGTAAAGAAATAGGTAAAAATATTTTGTGAAATATTATTACCATATTTGAAATACATACAAGCTAATAATGAAGTTTAATATTTTTTTTTTTCCAGTGCCTCAAAAGAAACATTTTCTTGTTCTTGAATTAGAAGAATTGTTAGTTCAAAAACGTACTTCTAAAAAGGAAAATTCATTTCAATTGAACAATGAGAACGTCCTACCACGAATGTCTATTACCGAATTTCTAAATTTTGTGTTTAAAGAGTTTTATTGAATAGCATTTTGGTCATCTACGATGGATACAAATGCTAGTGTAGAAAAACTAGAAAAAAAATTGTTACTCTCAGCTAAAGGGGACTTGAAACCTTTGCTTTGTTGGGTTATGGAGCATTGTGAAAAAGAGGGAGATAGATATATTAAAAATTTAAAAACAATTTGGAAGACACTAGAATTTCCATACAACTATGAAACTATGGTTACAGGTAACATAGACAACAAAGGGGTTCCTAACGAAAACTTTTTGGTGTCTCCAAATTTTTTTGAGAAAGACTTATAAAAGAATAGGTGTCTTATGTTTGACTTTTTTTCTCAACTATTTGTGGTATTGGATGTAGATGATGTAAGATTCGTCTTAAAGGGATGTGCTCTATTTCAAAAAATAGTGGAACAAATAAATATATAAAATTGTTTTAATTATATATTTTCTTTTACCCATTTTCCATTTGAATCGATTATTATATAATCTTTAATAAGATGTTATTGATGGTTATTAGTATATAATGCTCAAAATGTGTTTATTACATTTTTTTTTAGTTTTTGTTCACATTTCATCCAAATGATGTGATCTATGATTTAATTTATTGAAAAAGAGTTTTGTTATTGGTTGGTTTTTCAAATCTCATTTTCCATGTAAATAATTTATTGGTTTTGGGGGTAGAGGAATTACTCTTTGGAGTTACAGGGATTTTTGACTTTAGATCGTTGACCATACAACCACAATTTACATATGCATGCAACCGATACTTCAGTCATACTTTTAGCCCCAAATTGTTAAGGATAACACACAAAAATTTTTATATTGGATTGTGGTTTACACCTTCATTCAAAAATTTGATTGGCTAAGAAATATTGAATTCATTTTTTGCTAGGGGATTTTAGAGTCTGAAATTAGCAACAAATTTTTAAGATTGAAGAAGAGGAATATTGTGCCAATTTACAAAAAAAATATGCAAAAGGTTCTCAACAAGTACAACAAAATATATGGAGAAAAAAACATATTGTTCATAGGTGAAACAAAATTTTATGTTCATGAGAGAACCGAGTTGCTTTTATTTGGATTGCCTTCTAGCTAGAAATTTGATGGCACAATGCGTTATGATAGAAACATTTTCACACACTTATGTACATGGTTAAATCATGTGGTTCTACACACAAATTTATGTCGGGATTTGGCAATATTAAAAAAATTTACTGATCTTGATTGAGTGTATTTGATACTATTAAGTTAATATATATATATATATATATATATATATATATATATATATAGATAAATTTAGTTTATTTTTGTAGTATTTCTCATAAAACTTCATTATATTGGTTTTTTATTCTATTTCATAACAATGGATTTATTACAATAATTTTATAAAAAAAGAATTATGACTTGTATTTTCATCATAACAACACATTTCCATGAATATTGAGCTTGATTGAGTTTACATGTTACTATTGTGTTGATTAGTAAATATAAAATAATTGGTTTATTGTTTAGTCTATCTCATAAAAATATATAAATATTGGTTTATTCTGGTAAAATATCTCTTAAGAATTCATTTACTACCATCATTTTATGTTGTATGTATTTCATAACAATACATTTTCAACCTTTATTAAATGCAAATAAATCAATTTTATAGTAAAAAATTTGTCAATTTTTTATTGATATCATAAATTAGAAGCAATAACAAATACAAATCTATATGATCAACATATGTAAAATATATAACATGCAAATGTGCATGATCCCATAGTTAAAGTAAATCACATCCAAATTTTTCTTTCTTTCTATATTTAAGCTTATGAGAATGAGCATATGCCCTTTCTCATCACAATGATAAAAATATTTGTTAGTATGAAAAATGACATATGTCGATTCTCATCACAATGATAAAAATTCTCATCACAATAATAAAACTCTTTATTTTTATGAGAATGATCATATGCATGTTCAAACCATTCTTCCTCATTGAAGCAATAATGAACTTAATCATTTTTATATCACTATAAACGATGTGAGAATTGGAAACTGTCCATTCTAAAAAGAATTAAATATTACCTCTATTTTTCTTATATGATTATCATATGAGAATTGGAATATGCCCAAATAAAAGATTAAAAATGTTTGTTTGTATGAGAATGGACAATATAAGTATTTTCTATGCTTTGTAAAGTTATAAATGTATTAATTATTCCAATAAGTATTTCCTATTCATACTAAAAAATTGTAAACCCCTAAAATGGAAATCCCTCATACATGATATATAACTCCAAAAATCCCATTTTTGGATTCCAATAATAACCAAATCAAAATCCAAAAATCCCCTTTTTTGGATCCTAATAATAACCAAATCAAATTCTAAAATTTGGTATAAGAAAAACCAATATAGCTAATTTCAGTATTCAATCTAGATTGTAGAATGTCCAAATTTAAAGAGATTATGGTTATGAGTAAAAGGTTGGTCATGCAACACAAAATTCATCATCTTCTCCATATTTTCCATTCTGAGCTTCAAATTCCAGCCTCATGAAAAAATCATCCTTTCCTTGAGGGGATTCAATATTGCAAGATGCAATCCTATTCTTGTTCATACATTCCTTCTTGATCATTTTTTCACTTTGAACACAATTAGCCTTGGGATCAATTACCATTCCATCTATCCAGTCTTCATTGATAAGGTCTCCATCTTCATGAAAGGAGAAAAAGTACAAGGCTAGGGTAGAAATATCTATATTATCATTTTCCCAATCTTAACCACAAAGAAATAGGGAGTCCATTTCCATAATTAATTCATCCTCTTCTTAAGTGCGTTCATCTTCAAGAGGCTTGATCATCTTGTTATTCATGCATTCCTTCTTGAAAGAGTCACCATATCCCAATGAGAAAGATAAGTCTTTATATTCACAATAATCCTCATTGAAAAAAATTTCATAATGATTCTTAAGAACATGATTGGAAACATGAGACCTACTTAGGAATAAGGTGTTTGATATCATTTCAAATTAATAACCCACACTTTTCATCACCTTTAGATTTGACTTTTTTTCAATTCAAAACCTTCATGAACATCATTATTGTTTAGTAGTGAAACGGTGTTCATGCCTACACCCACTGAGAAGTACATGCTTTATAATTTGTATTCCATCAAGTCACCATGATGCTCTCTGACAAGCTCCATGACACTTGGAAACTCTTCTATCAACATAGGTAGATCAACATATTCTTTTGAAGCTATTAAATATTTGTAAGATCTTGAATCTTGAAATAGGATATCTGCCCTTCGGTCATCCAACTTTTGGACCTTGAATAAATGAACACATATTTGAAGGGAATAAATTTGAAAATAATGAAGTCACACAAGAGGAAAAATATGTTCACATTAGACACAAATAATTCATAGATATGAAGCCACACTTGCATTGACATCAAACCTTGACCTTTTATAGATACATATCGAGGGTAATACATCTCCACATGTGAGTTACAAAGGTCATGAGAAAGAGCTTTAGAGATAAAATTAATATATTCTGACTTACAAAAAAATTGAACACGTATTATGTGCCAAAGCACTTACATTCATATAATTTGAGAGAGAGGGGAGAAGAGGTTGATCACACCTAATGATTAATGAAACCAACAAGCCACCACCACCAAGGACCAATTACAATATATTTCACAGGTATAGTATGGTTTTTGACATCGCTCTAAGCACATGCCATCAGATCCATAGTGCAGGAGGACAATGTTGCTTAGAATTAAATTTTGGTTTAGTGTCTAGTTTAAAACAGGCACAACGTTTTCATGCCTCACAAAATTTAGATGGATTTTCTTTGATCCATGACTTTCTCCTTTGTGTAACAACTTCTCATGTACCATGCATCTATTTTAGTTTGATGACCTATGAACTTAATGCATTCTACATTTAAATTTCCTTATCCACATGCCGCGGTGCTCCATTTATTCACCTTATAGATTTTGCACCCGGACAAATGTATTTTTTTCCTTGAAAACCCTCATAGCATAATTATTAATCTGTATATTTTAACCTTAGTCAAATTTAAAATTACTTGTATTTTCCTCATGGTGTCCCATAACACTTTTCCTTGCATCACAACTTCTCCTTAGTAGGACTATATGCCTTGTTGCGCATAATTAACCAACTCCACGTAATTCTATATTTTCAAATTCCATGTATCACTAAATTTACATGTTGTGACACACTAATCTTTATGTACATGCCACAAAATATTAACCTCTAAATTCTTTATTCTGTAGGTCTTCAATTCAGAGCCACCTAAGTCTGAAACTTGGATGAGTTTTTGAAAACAACATGGAGTGATATTTTGGACAACAAAGACCAAAGAGCGTTAAAGTGATTTAATCTAAATTAAATTAAATATAATTTTAGAGAAACTACTGTAATTAATGATATACAAGTAATATAATATAATAACTAAACAAATTACAAACACACAATAATATGAAACCCTAAGAAATAGAGAGAGAGAGAGGAGATGACTTAGTTGATTTCTAAGTGATCTAGAAGTGATCAAAATTGGGTAACTGCTAGAAAAGACTGGGAAGAGTGTCTTCAATACTCGATGGAGATTCAGGATATCAGAAATGTGTAGACAAGAAGTTCCCATGAGAGTACATGAGAACCTAGGTACTAGTGATTGATGTAGGTGCTTGTGTCCACTCATGTTCTCAAGTTCATTCCTATTCTGAGTTAGAAGAGCTTCACTGTTGGTCCTCTTTTTTCACTCGAGTTTTTTATCCCATGTCGTAAATCATAACTTTAACCTACAAGATAGATATCTAGCTATACATACCCATAAAACACATCAATCCTACTTAATAAGATGGAGAATGAGGATTTGGAAAAACCTTGGCAGTCACCTAGAGAGTGATCTTACGACTAAGCACTGCACTACATCTCAAAATCCATGTAGTTTTATGTGTATGTGTGTGTAATTTTTCCATAGGTTTCCCTTGTACAAGTTGCACTATGATAATGGGATATATATATATATATATATATATATATATATATATATATATATATATATATAATGCCTCATGTAAATGCATGAGATTGAATAGAATGAAATTCCCCTCCTATATTGTGTATGCATAGTAATGAATCCCTTTTCCCTTGTATGGATGTGTTAGTTACACGCCTTTGGGATGTCTTGTGCCTTTGGATGCAAGCTTAAGTGATAGTAAATAATGTTTAGTATTTATCCCTTGATTTTGGAGAAGTAGCTAAGTATATATATGATTCAATTATTTGAATTTTGTAATTGACAACTGAAAGGATGACCCAAAGTGTAAAAATATTCCCAACATATAAAAGATACCCAAAATGGTAAGAAAAGGAAAGAGAGTGTCAGGATCATCTAGAAGGTAAAAGAGTTCCTAGGTGCTTCTATCCTAATTAAGAGCTAGTGTTCAAGGCCATAAAATATAAATATGCCAAGTCCCGGTAGGGCTATAAGATGTATAAGACCATAAAGAAAGAAAGAGATAAAGAAAAAATGCCAAAAGGAGATGTCAGCCACTAATATTAGTGCTTAGGAATCATGTATATATTAGTATGATTTAAGACCTAGAAATGGGCATAAGTGTATAGATTTTGTGTCTACATTTTCCCCTACTGTATGTAGTTGAGTGAATAATCAATAGCATAAAGTAGATAAAATACATGTACCTTTTAATCCTATAGAGAAGAGTGTTGTTGACAGTGTGTCGAGTGGACAAGTGAAGTGTGAAGTGATCTCAATGTGAAGCATAAAGACTAGGAAGGGGAGCTATAACTTAGGGGTGAAGATTATGCATAGTAGCGTGATGTTGGAGCTTGTGTTTGTTGATGTGAGCTTCATCTTGTTGCATATAAGGATGGACCTAGTAAATAAGAGAAAAAGAGTAGTCAAAGTTTTGTCTATGACAAATCAGAGTAACATGAGTATAAGTATGTAAAAAGTGTGTAAAGGAAAGTGTACATTTGATGCATGAGAGAGTAAAGGATAGAAAGATGTCATGTTTTCTTGGAGTTACTGGATTTGAATGTTGATGGTGAGGTTTTTGGGTGATCTCATACCAAGAGCAGGTTTTATAGACGATCTGAAGCCAATAGCAATTTTTTTGGGAAATATCATGACCAAGAGAAGAGTGTTGTGGAGAGAGGTCTAGCTTTTCTCTCCATCCATGACACTTCCCAATAAGCACCAATGTATATGGTGTGTCCTTGATTTGTATCCTATTATTCTTTTTGTAACTAATTGTAACTGATTGTAATAGATAGAATACATTCTTATAACTGGAGGCAAGTTCGTGTTACTGAAGAATTGTACTTTAAAATTCTAGAGATTGTTTTGAACTAAGAAATTTGCTATTTCCTCCCCCCCCCCCAATGATATAAACATCTAGGGGGAAACAAGCACCCACTACTACTATCCTAGACTGAGCACTAGTGTCTTCTCTGTGTTTTGGGTCTAAGTCTGATTTTGGCCCATTTCATGATTATATTCCTATGATGATTTTATACTTTACTATTCTAATCTGTAGCTTGAGATTTTGGAAGGGTCATTTTTTCACCCAATAGATGCCTCCTCATTTAGGGTGCATGTTACAAATGTAGGATAATGGGGCCCAAAGGAGAGGAGCTAAAGTTGATTTACATATTTGAGTGTGGATGCCTATAGGGCAGTAGGGGATGTGCATGGTATACACCAAGGAACCTGAACAAGTATGGTGATAGTAACCAAGTATTAGTTGTAACACTAAATAACTTTCAATGAATGACATTGTAACATCCTTATAGAAAGTCATCTTTGTACCTTATGAAAGAATTCTTTCATACATTATTCCTTTTCTTTCACAATGTGACTATCAGACAATTAGTTCTGCATCGTCCTTTCCACAGTTTTATGGAACTCCCTTTCCCCTTGAATATAGGGCCTCACGGCCGACAAATAATACCAATCCTGATATCATTTCAATGTATTTCTTCATGATAACCATTGTTCCTATTCCTCTTGAAAAGTAGATTCTACACATAAATCACATGTTATCATGTTCACATACATCTACTTAGTCTGTCAAAGACCCTGTCACCAGTCTCTACTTAAAATTTCTTGGTAGCAACAAAAATAATTTTATGATGCACACTAATAGACCCTTCACCTGTGTAGAGTGTGACTCTAGCTTAGGTAGATGCCTCTTCAGGAGCCACGGCGAGACTAGTAAAGAGCATTTTGCACAGCATCATGCATTGTGCTGAAAATCCTTCTAAAAGTTCTACATTTGTTTCAAGATACTCGAGTGAACACCCATGTATATCTTGAACTAGTTTCCTGAAATAGGTTGGAAGTCCTACTAGTCTTCGGAAAAAAGTATCCTTTAATTCCCTTATGCACTCTCTAATTTTTTGTGCACACCTTCCTTCCAAGATGTGTATGATGCCATTTCCTTGTCCCAAGATGTTCCCCTGCATCAAACACTGTAAAGTTACTTTAGAGGACATGAGGTCATATTTCCTCAGCAGATGTATGTGAGATGAGGTTAATTTAGAATTTATCCCTTCAATAGTAAAATATGATCCATAAAACAAGACTGTCTTCATCAATCGATCCATCCTATCTTGCGCTTATTGTGTGTCACTTACGAGTCCAGATGCTTTCTCCACATGTCATCGTGACTCCTCTTAGCATGACTGTGTGTATGACTTGTGAGATTATTCTCACCATAGAATTCGACCCTCCCTTCTTGATAATGGATCCTTTCGAACTAGAGTGCTTCATTGAGTCTTCCTCTTTCCATTTCCCTCCTCCCACATGTGAGAGTGCTCTACTTACCTCAGACATGGATCGTGAAATCCCCTAGCTAAATTCTCTTATGATCCTTATACTAGTGACAAGTCCTTCCTTGTATGCATTCCTTTTCTTTGTGAATTTAGTGTTTTGCCTCACGTCTTTGATGGATTTGCAGTCTATCCGATGAAAATTGAGACCCTGATATCTCCCTTCTGATTTCCACAAAGATTCCGTCATGTGACTCCTTATTTTCACACTGGTCTTTCTCTGCAGAGTCACTATCTCCATTTTTCCCTAGAGTCACTGTGGTAAGGGAGATGGATTAATACATGTCTAGGAATCCAGGACCCCTCCTGTGTTCATGATATAGGTCACTGTACACACCCAAAATTACATGTGCTACAGTTAGTCATGACAAGGTCATGGTGTAGGCAAAAGTCCCCAATGGATGAGCTAGGTGTAGAAGTAGCTTTCATAGAAGCGTGTTCATAGCTAAGAATAGATACCATGATTACTGCAAAGATAGAGGTATTTGTGGGCCTAGGTACATCCTGTACATGGAGCTTTTCCATGCTTTCTTCAAGCTTCTCACTCTTTCTGTGAATGTTTTAAGGCCTTTATGATGCTATGGACCGCCACCTATGCTTGGTGGCATGGTTCTAAGGAATTGCCACCCAAAACAAGGTGATAGGTTTTGCCCACTTTTTCCATATGTCTTCAATGCATGTTTTAAGTATTGCGACGGTTCACTTAATTTCACTTTTTGCATGCATACTATGAGCGTAAGAATTAGGAATCTAAAATTAGCTTTGATTAGCTTGGTTCTCCTTCATCCTATTTTTAAATAGATTTAATATGAGTTGCCACACTGCATGCATTATCTAGGGCCTTGATGTATAGACCAAGGCATCTGTTGATCCTATAATTGCCTATATATTCGATTGCTATGTAGAGATTCAAAGGCAAATGTAGGATCCTAATCATTATCTGATAATGTGGTAATTTGTGGGGAGCACATAGCCCCTTTTTAGGGTTATGATTTTTTCAAGTGTCACCTCTGAGGTAGGGTTTGGAGGGTTTTTGATCATGATTAGGTTATTTGCTTGTAGATTAGATTCAGTAGCTACTTTGCACAAGTAACCAGCTACATCTGGTTGATTGAATTTGTCTTTAGTTTATTTATTATCATTAGAATGCATTGCTTAAGTAGATTAGACAAGAACAAAAATATTGATGACATTATTGATCAGATTAGATATTGAATTTTATGGGCATTTGCATCCAAAATATTGTACCCAAAAGCAGCCAAAAAGTCATAGATTGGTCATTTCTTCCCAGTAATTAGCGCTTGCATTATTCATAAATCATTGTACCCCCATAACGTGACAGGGACCATCAATAGAGATCCACATTATAATGTGAGAAAGACATATAGTTTTGATCCCTTGGTCCCACAACCATAATGATGCTCATGTAATAACATGAACATGTTTCGATATTGATACCAACTTACATTCGAAATTCTTACACACACTTACAACTCATTGCTGATAAAGATAGAACAATCTCAATACACTAAAATATTGCTACTGGGGAATCAAGCCCTATGACGTATTGGGACATAAAAATCTCTTGGCGCCTCAGAGATTGATTATGCGCACATGACCAGTTCACAAGGGCCATGAGTTCTCCACAAGTATTTAGGTTGTGATCCTCAGGTCCCACGACCCAATGGGTCTGCCATTGTGAGTTAGACATTGACATTTACATTTGTGTACATTAGTATTCATATCTGAAACCACTCATCCACCCATACACTTAGATACAGAAGAATCTCCTTATTGAACATAAAAACCGATTCAATGGCTAAGACATTTCTATGAATAGATTTTAGGGAAAATTACCCATACACACCTATGGCTCAAATCGCGGCTCTTAATTCTTACTTCCTAATGAATCTTGATGCTAGAAATCTATATGAGGCGCCCATAGGTCATTTTCTGGATCATTAGAATCATTACCAATGAAAAAAATCTCATCTGAGCTTGATATCGATTAGAGTTTACATGAGCTGCCATTATCTTAGACTGAGCTATCATCACTGACTTCAAGTTATGGAGAGAAGTTGTCTTATAATGCAACTTGAATAAGGACTTACAGATCCTAACATTACAAGTTGTGTGAAGATATAAGATTGATCCCAATTAGCTTGATCCACTGTCACCCACACTCACATTGTACAATCATTCTACACTGGCTATCCTCAGGAATGTACCTCGATGAGGTTGGGTAAAAAAGAATTTTTTGGATCACGTGGTTGATGGTTTTTGACCATACCCCCTTGTCATAATTATCGACGTGACCACAATAATTCTATACAAACACTTCCTTGTGTGTTCATTCCTCACTGTAACTGTACACACCCAATTTTGCATGTGTCGACAGTTGACAAGAAGATGGTTAAAAGGTTCTACCCTACGATAGATTTGGGGCACTATGTTTTTCCAATCGACCATGTTAGACCGATTGATCACTTGTTGATAAGAGAAAACAATTAGTTGAACTTACACATAGAGTCCATGCAGGAAGAATGGGACAAGAGGAGCAAAGTGCGCAAAGGTATAGGAAGGCGTCACACACGGAGGTATAGAGTAAGACTCTCAAGGACTTAGCTGATTTTGGAGATCAGGGGTATTCTTAGAGATTGGCATGTGGAGTACACAAAGTGATGCCGAGATTTGCGTGCCACTCTTCATGGAGATTTTGAAAGGAGCATGTCAACTCACTCTTGCATGGGCATAAGTTAAGAATAGATCCATTACTATCAGTTAACTATCAACAATCTATAGATAGCATACTTGCATGTATGACTATAATTGTAAAAAGGTGCATGGCTGTTATTAGCATGCGACCTATTTCTGGTAGAGTTAAATGGTGAAGGGCCAGTTCCCCATCCTATATATATGTAATGGATTACTTAGAGAATAGAGAGACATACATAGAGATACGGATGGAACACACACTGCTTTGGAGGAATGGAGAAACACAAGTACATGCGAATGGGTAATTGTAACAGATCCATGCACACATGCCTGGTATTGTATGAAGCTAATGTATTGCTGGTTTAATGAATAGATAAAGGAATATTGGCCGAACAACAGTGTGTGATGTGTTTTATCATTATGCATGTTATTACTTATCATGATGATTTATACTTTAGCGCTTAAGGATTTGGTACGGATATAGCAATGGTGAATAGGATGGATTAGTTCTCTAAAATATATGTTTACTATTCTGCTATCATGATGCCACCATTCTGATACTGCAACCCTATTAAGAGGGACCTAGTACCTTTGTGCACGCTTCAAGTGAGCACTCATCCTAGGTTGAGTGATGTGCCAGCGCGACTAGGTGTTAACTAACAACTCTAGGTTGCATCATTGGTTCCGTTGCCGGGACCTCTTTTTCAGTTGTTTTAGAATGGTTCACGATGAAGACATACCAGCTAACCTTGGCGAGTGTTAAAGAATGGATTCATGATCTTGAGGAAGAATACGCACATGAAGGTTTGACACTAGGATCCAGATTTAGCGCACGTACTTGGGTAGAGCAGAATCTATATGACAGTTTATATGAAAACTTCTTTGCTATCTTTCCTAGTAGAATTATATGAATGGTTGACTGTGTATGCATGTCTAAGTGGAATTTTGGAGGTATCGCATGCAATTGTTTGGACATAGGAGGAATTTCAAACACTATATGATGCTAACCTAAGCTGGACTCGCACGGTAGATACCTGGTTTCATGGTGTCCTAAACAACTATATCTCTAGAGTATTCAATTTCGACTTATTCATGCCCGGAGGTAGCAGAGTTCCAATTTCTACAGTATCCTAGAGGGATGTATTTGCAAGGTATTCCGTTGGCAATCAAAATACTAATGGTAACATTGAACTTGGAAGCTAAACCCATGGAATAGCTAAAGAATCTCCACGTGCACAGGGGCAGGAACAGGATTGGTGAAATATGATAGACCTAGTGGCAGCACAATAAAGGGAAGAAAGGTGGCTAAAGTATGATGGGGTGCGTGAGAGGGAATTATGAAAGATACAAGAAATTGCAGAATGGATGGTGTTGTGGAGAGAGATGGCTCATGAATGATTTGAGGCTCATGGGGAGGAAGAAGAGCAAGAGCATCAAGAACTCCCCCATCTAGGAAATCATGATAGAGAACCCTCTTTAGCCTCACATGGAAGCGCACCAGTAGATATGACCTGGGCCGCAGGCATGCATCTAAGCCAACCTGTTGACCTAGCCCTTACACTTGGTTTTCCAGTATCTAGTATAGTAGGTAAACACAGTTTTAATTTAGGAAGTGAAAGAGCAGAAATAAGTCAGACAACAAGTACCTCAATGGTAGCACAAACATTTTTGTTATTCTTTGGGGGTACATTTTCAAGCTCATCATCTACACATAATATGAGCGCGCTGAGTGTGGGATTCACCTCTAGAACTGGGACTACTTCATAGACTATAGGGGTCCAGTATATTACCATTTTTAGGACACATGGGAGTGCATCTAAGTGCCCTATTCCAAATTATAGAGGAGGATCGAGCAGTATGGGAAATCCTGGTTCTGGTGGTTTGGATGGTTTTAGAGGAAGAGGAAACCAAGGAGGTTCTGGGTCAGGTGGTGAAGGCCCGTAGCAACCCCAGAACATTTATATGGAGATGTCCCTTCATCTCCCAGAGTATAGATGTATCAAGGATGTTACTGAACATGTTCATATGTGTGAAATATTGTGGCGTGTGAAAGGTATCATAGCTTCTGAGTGCAAGGTAAGTGAATTTGCTACTACATTACAGGAGTGCATGTGCACAACTGGTATAGGAAGTTTGATCCCAATCAAAATTTTATAGATTATGCAGCATTGAAAGATAATTTCTTGAAAGAGTTCCATATCCTAGAGTTTGAGAAAAAGAGTATAAGTGCACTCAAGGATATAAAGCAAGGCACTACTGAAAGTGTATGTGAGTATGATGCCTATTTTAAAACACTCCTATCCAAAATCTCGTATGACATTCATGCAAGTCAGAACGCAGAATGGTTTTTCATGGGATTGATTACTCCATTTCAAAGAGCACTCTCACATAAGACTTATACCGACCCACATGAAGCATTGGAAGTAACTTTACACGTTGAAGCAGTTGGGAGTATTGACGCTGGAGTTAGTCCATTCCTAGAGGCTTAGATAGCAGTTATGACGAAGCATTTAGAGAAACTATCAACAGACTCAGCTCATGAGATGCGCTCATGAATCTAGTGTATATATTTTGAATTAGAAGGCCACACCAAGGATAGTTGGCCTCACAGAACTATACGTTCGCTATTGTTAGACTGTGAGATTTGCCATTTGAATCATGATGCTAGTCACTTCCCCCTACTACAACGCGCGATCAGGAAGAATGTATCCTCCTTTTATAAAATTTGTAGGTCCATGACCCATGATACTGAGGACTATAGATTGATTGGAAAAATCCATGATGACATTCATATTGGGGTAAAACAGGTGAGTGTGGCTGATAATTATAAAGGAAAAAATGAGCATCAGGATAGGGATTATAATCAAACATGCTATGACAGGAATGATGGAAGGTTTGAAGGTTCTTGAAAGGGGACAAGGATATCAAGGTGGATATGGAGGACGAGGCCGAGGTGGAGGAAGGAGTGAATTCCCTCAAGGAACTTGCTATACATGTGGCTCACCTGACCATTATATGCGCGAATGCCCAAAAAATATTTCCTGTTCATTTTTTGGAAAGGGGCATAGTTATTAAGAGTGTCCAGACTTGTATGAGCATCTCAGTAAGTAGCACAAGCAATAAAAAAAGGTGCAGTGATGGTTAGAATCTAGCATACAGTAGAGAGTCAGTGGATGCCCAAGTTAACACCAGAACTTGAGGCAATGATAGTCAAGATAACGACATGAGCTGAGGTGGCACGCGCAAGAGAGGTTTTGCAACAAAAGCTAACAATCACTAGGGAGTAGGTTTTACATGCTAGGTATCCAAATCCATCTCATTAGAAAGAAGTCTATCAGGAAATGATGGAGGTCCTTAGAAGCCTTCAAGGTGAAATACAGGGTTTGAAAGAGCAGTCTCAAAAATTGGAGCATAAGGATATAGAAAAGGCCCTGTCAGATATTGACGACATCAGAGAGGTATGTAGAATGTTGTGCCAGGAGAATATTATTCCTTTATTAGAAAATTGGTTGAAAGGGAATACTTCATGTGTGGAAACTAAGACTAGAAGACAAATACTTCATGTGAATCTTCCCCCCAATAACATTAACTATGACAAGGAGATCACTTTGAATGTTGTTGTGGACGGGTGGCTGTTGAGCAATATTTTGATTGACATAGGTGCAGAAGTGAATGTACTTACATTAGATGCATGGGTACAAATGGGGAGACTCCCATTGCAGCCAACATCTAATGTATTGTCCATGGAAAAAAGAACAGAAGCCACTCCCATAGGAGTTTTGAAGGGTGCATCTATCACTATACAAGGGGCCAAGTTCACAGGAGACTTCGAATTGTTAGCACTTGCAGAAGCAGATAGCTTCCCATGTTTTCTTGGGCACGCTTGCTGTTATGCAAACAATGTTGATTTGAGGTTTAACAAGGGATACATCAGCTTCGAGAATAAGGAGGAAAGGGTTATAATACCATTGACAGATGGAAAATCCATATCGTATGTGGAACCTTTAAGTAAAGAGGACTTGAACAGAATCTATATACACGTTATTCGAGACCCAGAGGTCAATGAGCCATCTAAGGAAGGAATCCTTCATTGGGAAGATTCTCATTCAATCAATGATACTACCAATATTTCTTGTGACAATTGGGCTCATGGCACTTATGAACTAGTGGGGTGCGAAGTTAAGCACGTGGCTTCTTGCAAAAATGTTTTTTGTTCTATCCAGTGTATAGGTCACTCAGTACCCCGCTATATTGGATCTGAGGATTTGGATGGATTATTACAGGCCATGGAAGCAAACTGGGCTGACTAGCTTAAACGATGAGATATGATGTCATCTACTTTAGGTGGGACAGCAATGTGCTGGTGGGTGGTCCATAGGGATAATCTCTTAGAATGGGGGAATATTGGGACCGCCTTATCAACCAGGTTTTCAAGAAGTAATGCACCTAAAAAAAATTTCCCTTATCATGGTGATCAACCTGCTCAGCATCATATCCAGCAATGTGAGAGACTCTGGATAGTAGGACAAGAAGCATTACCACCCTCACTTTGGGTGCATCGGTTTTATTCTACTCTATAAGGTTGCGCATGTGTTTGGTATGTATATGCTGAATTACATCGTGACACTGGAAATTGGCAAAATTTGACTGCAGGGATGATCCAAAATTTTGGCTTCTTTTCATCTACACCACTAGTGCACAAAGCTTTAAGCTTTATCAAGTGCTTAACCATGGGAGACAGTGGGAAAGTGGAAGAACTTATTCAAGAATTATTTGGTGAGATAGAGACATGGGTGCGCTTTGAGAATGAAGAAGATGATATCATACTACTTGAGTGTGCTTCTCTAGAAAAATACAAGGGGAAGATGGTTTATATAATTGATGATGAGGAAGTTGAGCACTTGGAAGTGGATCATTCCCATGGAACATGTGAAGTGTTAGCCAGCACGGATGTATATGCATGCACATATCATGAGCCTATGAAGACAACAAAGGTCAATATAGGCATAGAAGTTGAACCTAAGGAGGTGATAATTGGGGATTACTGGTCAGAATAGGAAGTAGCAAAGATCATAGAGTTACTTAGAGACTACGAGGACTTATTCCCAAGATGATACTATGAACTTAAAGGCGTGCATAAATCACTTGGAGAAATGAAGATAAATCTTAAGGAAGGTGTGTGCCCTATTAGGAAGTGACCTTATCAAATGAATCCCGATTTGCGCGAGAAAGTAAAGGAGGAGATTGACAAGATGTTGAAATTTGGGATCATTCAACCATTGGATGAATCAGAATGGGTCAGTCCTATGGTGATAAGCATAAAAAATGATGGTAGGATTCGAATTTGTGTTGATAATAGAGTTTTGAATGCAGAAAATAGACACCTTTCTTACGCCATTCATAGAGGAAATATTAGGAGTGGCTGGGCGTGAGATATATTCATTTACAGATGGGTTCTCAGGGTATCATCAGGTTAGGATTGCCCTGGAAGATCAAGAGAATACCACCTTCACTACTGAATGGGGAAGCTTTTCCTATACTGTGATGCCCTTTGGATTGAAGAATGCACCTGCTGTATTTTCAAGGATAGTGGTACAAGCATTCAAGGATTTTATTCACAACTTCTTACAGGTCTATCTTAATGATTGGACCATTTATGGGATAGTTAAGGATCATTGTGACAATCTTCGCTTAATGTTTGAAAGATGTAGACAGTTGAGTATCTCATTGAACATCAAGAAATGCATCTTTGCTACTCCATTTGGCATACTTTTAGGACACATTATCTGTAAGGAAGGGTTGCTAGTTGATCCAGCTAAAGTTGCAGTCATCGTAGGCTTGAAAGTGCTTACTAGTCAAAGTGAGGTGCGCAGATTTTTGGGTCATACAGGGTATTACAGGAAGTTTATAAAAGGGTATGCAAAAGTTTCCACACCCTTGGAAGAATTACTCAAGGGGAAAGGTACATTTTATTAGGGGGAGTCCCAGTAGCATGCATTTGACATATTGAGGAAGAAACTTACTACCACGCCTATCTTGCACTTTCCTTCATGGTATAAACCTTTTCATGTTCACGTGGACACCTCTGGCATAGCCATTGGTGTTGTCTTAGCTCAACCTGAAGAAGGTATAGTTGATCATCCCATTTTCTTTGCTAGTATGAAGTTGAACCCTGTAGAATAGAATTATACCACTACAGAGCGCGAGGCCTTGTCCATGATCTATGCCTTACACAAATTTTGTTAGTATTTTTTGGTCACACCATTTGTGTTTTATACAGATCACATGACATTGAGGTATTTGGTGAAAAAGCCCATTTTACATGGGTGAATATGCCGATGGATACTCTTATTTCAAGAGTTTGACTTTACAGTTGTGGTAAAACCAGGTAAAAGCAATTCTGGACAGGATCACTTGTCTAGAATTCAATCAGGAGAAGAGGCACAAACAATAAAAGAGACCATGCATGATGCATAGCTGTATAGGTTACAACGCGCGTCATCGGAATTAGAGGACATTGTTGTCTTTCTAAGGACTAGTATGGCACCAAAAGGCATGAAAGCTTTAGAGAAGAAGCAACTTGCTATATGTGTGGCACCATTCATGTTAATCAGTGGTGATTTGTACAAATTAGGTAGAGATGAGGTGTTACATCATTATGTATTAGAGCATGAACGAAAGAATATAATGGAAGAAGCACATGGTGGTATTGCAAGTGGCCACTATGCAGGTGATCCAACAGCGCGCAATATCCTACTTGCTAGTTTGTGGTGGGAAACATTGTACAAGGATTGTAAAGAGTATTGTAAGGCATGTGACCATTCTCAACATCTAGGTCGACCAAGAAAAAGGGATGAGATGCATTTACGACCAATTATAAGTGCAAAACCCTTTGAGAAATGGGTAATTGACTCGTCGGGCCTATTTCACCAGCCGCGCGCAGGACTGGATCACGTTATATCATCACTTGTATAGAATATCTTACCTGATGGGTAGAAGCAGCACCTATAAAGGATTGTACAGTAGCTACGACAGCAAGGTTCTTATGGGAGAATGTTCTTACAAGGTATGGTGGTCCTTTAATTTTAACAAGTGATAGGGGCACACATTTTTTGAATGAGACAATAAGAATTCTGTTAGCTAAGTTTATGGTTGCCCACCATAAGACTACACCCCATCACCCTCATGCAAATGGAACTGCTGAGGCTTTTAACAAGATTTTGAGCCACACATTGACCAAGATTTGTGATGTTGGAAGGAAATATTGAGATGATAAAGTATCTGCTATTCTTTGGGCTTATAGAATAACCTACAAGAGATTGAACAAAGCCACACCTTTTTAATTGGTTTTTGGCACGGAAGTTGTTCTTCCTATAGAATTTATGTTACCTTATTTGTGCACTACGCACGCTAGAGGTCTAGCTGATGAGCAAGCCTTGGAAGAATGGATTAAGAAGATGGTTCAACTAGATGAGCGCCGAGCCATAGCACGCTGGAGTCAGAAACAAGAGAAAGCGAGCCAAAAGGCATGGCATGATAGACATATCAGGGATAAGAAACTTGCTGTTGGACAAATGGTACTTCTGTATGACTCCAAGTTTTTGCGCCATCCAGGGAAGCTCAAGGTGCATTGGTTGGGGCCATATATTATAACTCATATACTTGAGTCAAATGGTTGCCAATTAGAAGTAATTGATGGCACGAGGCTACCCGGTTATTTTAACGGGAGCAAGTTGAAGCCCTACTATAAATAAGTCTTCTTGGTGTTTGTAATAAGGCAGTATTGCCAGATAGATTAGGTTTCCCTTTCTACATTCCCTTAATGTGTTTCTTTCATCATTGCTATTCTTTTTCAATTTAGTTCTTGTTTATGGGTAATAAGTGCGCTTGCGCACATGAAGATAACTACAATATGAAACATGAAGCTAACTTTTAGTGTGGGGTGGATTGTTGGTGACTCTTAGGTATATGCTGTGAAGATTTAATGCTGCAGGTGTTGAGAAAGAAGGTTGTTAAGGGTGATTGTACAAGAGATTGCTTCTTAAAGATAACCAAGGATGGAGATGAATGATGGAAGGTACAACATGAGCTAAGCGGCGGCCATGGTAACTATCAGGAGATGGTGCATTGACAAGGTACTCGGGCGCTAGAGTGCATGCTAAAGAGAAGTTTGTGACAAAGGGTAAAAAGGTGCGCTAGAAGGTTATAGCTTTGGGTGCGAAGATGTACCATGCCAAAATGACAAAAATGAGCAATAAATGAGGAAAATTTTGTAGGTGGAGGAGAAATTAATGCAACAAAAAGTGGAAATCTATATAAGGACATGACGCGATTTCATTTTTACCCTTGCGACTACAAGAATTCAACAACGAGCTACGTGCAAAGAGCCAAGTAAAGTAATTTAAGGTGTGAAGCAAGCGAACCGGGCGTGAAAGATAGATTTCTGAATTGGAAAGGCTTGTATCCCCATGGGAGAAGGGTTTGAACGAGAGTGACAAAATAGAGTTAGGGCACGTGATTTCGTGATTGTAAATTAGGACACGGTTGAATCAAGTTAGGGTTGGAAGGAAACTAATAAAAACTTGCAGCATAAGTTCTAGAAAACAAAACCCAAAGAGAAGAATGGCTCCAAAGAAGAAAGTAGCACCAGTAAAGGAAAATAAGAAGGTGGTAATAGAAGAATAGGAAGAGATGGCCCTGGAAAGTAATTTTTTAGAGATGCAGTACCCTGAGGAAGTAATTGTGGGATAGGAATGGGATACCCACATATGACAGAGAAATATAAGTGAGTATAAACACCAGACTAAGGATAACCAGAAGAAATTAGATGACTTGCTCACATCTCGAATGAATAGACGAAATGAGGATGGCATGCCAATATATGATGATGCCGAGGAAAGGTTACTGAAAGCGATTGGTGTCTACCAGCTGTATGAGTTCCCATAATTTGGGAAATATGCACCATTGTATAGATTGCTGATGAGCTGAGTCCATGAGGACTTTTTCTATTTTGTAGGATAGAGGGTAAGATTGACACCCATTCTTATTGCCACAGTAATTGGATTAAAGGCAATAGGAAAAGATATTAAGACTGACCTAGCTGACAAGAGTGTCATTTTGGAGACACAGAAAGTGCTAGGCTACCATAAAGGACCATGCAGAATGGACATTGATAAACTACAAAATTGTCCAGTAGTACAGGTAGCAGTGCACCTGATTACAAAGTTAAATGACCAATAAAGTTGGTCACAAGTTAACTCTATATGGCTGCATGTGGCAAAGCACATGTCAGAAGGAGTCACAACATTGTTGGCTTCATTGCAGAGTAAATAGTAGAGGAAGCGTGCGTAGGAAATAAGATAAGTTTTGGCTATATTTTGCTAAGTTTGGTATTCATGGAGATTGGGGTAACAGATGGCCCGAAAGATAATATATGGGAATACCCCATAAATCACAAGTCTCCAGCTGAACGATTTAGCAAGTATCTATGTAAGGGGTCAATGATGGACAAGGTAAAGGAGCAAGTAGAGATGTGGTATGACAGGATCCACGCGATGTTTGAAGAGGAATGGCATATACCCAAGGATTTTCCTTTGATTCTAGGGAAGTAGGCATGGTTTGCAGTCTACCAACATTTTTGTATTGTGCACTTTCCAATGGTAGATGGGTCATGGAGCCCCTGGTGTAAACTACCTTACGTGTTTTTTGCATGATATTTCCAGGCTTCAATTCATTAGTTCACCAACAGAAGAAGGTTAGTGTTTAATGCAGACAAGGTGGACTGTGAATACCACACCTTATAAAAAACACATGGGTATCTAGGGAAGAATGCATACAATGAGAGTAATATCTCAGAGATTTTGAGCATTAAACTAGAGACACTTTCCATTGCAGATATCAGGGACACGCTAATATACCTCCAACTTAAGCCGAAAATGGAAAATAACAAGTATGTGGAAAATGAGTTTGCACTTCTAGGGCCACCGAAGGGGAAGAATACCATGGAGAATGTCCTGGAACCTAGGCCCACTAAACCCAACCAAGATGATGAGGAAGAGGATGAAGAATAGGAGGATAGCGGCAACTTGGTGTGGAGGAGGAAGTATCCATCTGGCCAAAAGGAGAAGGAGCACGTGATGGCTTCGCAAGGAGAAGGAGGTACTGGGGAAGAGCAGGGTGACCACATATTTAATAAGGTATTCAAGCACACAAGAGTGTGAGGAGAAACCCAGCAAGTAAAGGAGCCAGAGGATAAGAAGAGAAGAAAACTCAAGCTAGGTGAGGAAGCAGAATAATTTGAGGAGAAGACACCCTCATCTCCAGTAGAAAAGGATCCTCAACACGAGGAGGAGGAGAAAATGAAAGGAGGAGAAGGGTAATAATCAGAGGCCACACAAGACAAGGGTGAGGATACACCTAGCATTCCTAACCTTGATGCAGCCATTCCAAGAGGGCCAATATCCCATTGAACAAGTGAGGATGCCAAGGAACATACAATGGGATATGTAGAAGACCCAAAGTTGATTGTTCGCACTCAGTTTCAGAGCACCATTGAGTAGAAGGATCTATTTGGATGGGTGCTCATGGACGAGGACAAGATGACATTGCGTATATGGAAGAAACTTTCATGGTCAATGCACATGCATATTGATGAGCTAGACTTTGATGTCGGTGAAGAATCATGTGCATCAAGATGATTGAAGAAGGCAATTGAAATAAGGCACATGAAAATCAAGCCAATGGTAATGAGCATGTAAGCAATGCTCTGGTAAAGGTATCTATTGAAGTAGCAAGAAGAAACATTGATAAATCTGCTACCATTAAGGCACTGACAAAGAAGTTGAAAGCCAAGGATGTGGAGATAGCGTGCCTAGTGTAGGAAAAGGACTTGATCAAGAGAAAATATGACACTTTTGTTAGTATGGCGAAGGAAATTGGAGATGATGTCCTAAAGTTACGCCCACATTTGGAATCCCAAGTACCAAAAGAATTTCCTTTTGCGATGCACTATGTAAAGACAATGATAACATTAGTGTTGGAGGATGAAAATGGGTGTATACCAAAACAGCCCAAGGACCCCGGGGAAGAGGCAGAGAAAGCGTAGGCTGCAGTAGCAAGGAAGATTGCTACTTATGAAGTCCTACTGCAAGCCTTCCACAACGGGCTGAAGAAATCCGATCATGCACTAATTATATGTACAGCTCGAGATGCGCTGATCAAGATAAAAACACTGGAGGAAGATAATGAAGTGCAAAAGGCTATGAAGGATGCAACCCTAGGCCACGTTGAACGATTAATCCTAGTGAAGCAGAAGTGTGAGATACTAGTTGTGGCATAGGCACCGTATAAGGAAAGGTTAGATGAGCTTGGAAAGCTCATTGCTCAAAAGATGGATATATTGGAAAGGGTGCAAACCTCTATGTCAAGCATAATGCTTGTGATATAGAATGAGTAGGGAAAGCTAACTATGGATGAGCTGCAGTCTATCATTGTAGACATGCTAGAGAAGGCAGGAACAACATTGATAGAGTGGAAGAACTTGGAAGCAGATATAAAAGAGGGATATCTAGAGTTACTGCTTCAGAATGAAATGGAGGAGCCTGAGGCCTGAACAATTTTTGTTGTGTATACCTTATTCAGAATTATTTATTTATCCATTCTTTGTGTAAGTTTTGGACATCACCATTGTCGGGGTGATAATGAGATTAGTGTGGGGTAATGTTGATAAGAGAAAACACTTAGTAGAACTCACATACAGAGTCCATGCAGGTGAATAGCATAGGAGAAAAGGCGCGAAGGTATAGGAAGGTGTCGCATGCAGAGGTGTAGAGTAAGACTTTCAGGACTTAGCCGATTTTGGAGATCAGGGCTATTCTTAGAGGTTGGCGTGCGGAGCACACAGAGCGATGCCGAGACTTGTGCACCACTCTTCGTGGAGATTTCAAAGAGCATGTCAAATCACTCTTGCATGGGCATAAGTTAAAAATAGATCCACCACTATAGTTAACTATCAGTGATCTATAGATAGCATACTTGCATGTATGGCTATAGTTGTAAAAGTCATGTGGCTACTATTAGCATGCAACCTATTTTGGTAGAGTTAAGCGGTGAAGGGCTAGTCCCCCACCCTATATATATGTAATGAATTACTCAGTAAGATAGAGACAGGGACACATACTGCTTTGAAAGGTTAGAGATACATGAGTGCATGAGACTGGATAATTGTAACAGATCCATGTGCGCATGTTTGGTATTGTATGAAGCTTTTATACTTTTGGTATGATGAATATATGAAGAATATTTTCCAAACAACAGTGTCTGATATGTTTGTCATTATATACTATTGTTATCATGATGATTTATACGTAAGTGCTTTAGATCTGGTACGGTGTAGCGATGTATAGGTGGATTAGTTTCTAAATATATGTTTGTTATACTACTTCATGATGCTACCATTCTGCTACAACAACCCTAAAGAGGGACCTAGTACCTTTGCGTGCTTCAAGTGAGCACTCGGCCTAGGCTGAGTGATGTGCTAGTGTGACTAGGTGTTATCTGAGAATTCTAGGCTGCATCAATCACCCATGTATTCAGCATATTTCAATCCCTTCTATTGTGAAGGAGACAATGGAGGTTGAGGCTCTTGATTTTATTAGGTCTTTGACACATTTATTTCTTCAGCATGGCACTCATCTATCCCAGGGTGATGAGGTTGGTCCTTCTAGGCATAATACATCAGATAATATACAATGTCATGCTTGTGCAAGTGTAGGAGCCTATGTGGTTAATGAGGCAGCTCCACCGCTTAGGGAGATAGCTCAAAAACCCCACGAGTAATCTTTATATCCTTTCGTGGAAGCTCCAAAGCCTAGTCATGATGCTCCACAGGTTGAGTAGGGTGTTCGATTAGAGGAGGCACATAGTGATTCTATGTTGGAAAATATCATCATCATGGATGTTCGATTGGATTTGACCTTTGTTATTGACCAACAGGTAATTATATATGAAGTTAATTGTAATTATATATATATATATATATATATATATTTCATACATAATTTTATAATCAACAATGTTAATCAATTATGAATGAAAATTAATGAGTCATGTGTATTTTTTATAAAATTACATCGTCAAATTATACATCTAGTTTCACATTCCCCTTCTCCAGAGTTGTTTGCGGGAACATCAACCCATGAGGTATAAATTGGTAATAAATTAGTAAATATATTGTGTGAATTTGTTTTCCATATAGACATGTTATCCTAAAATTACAATTTGATTTTGAATAGGTGACTATCAGTATGAGTTTGAAAGTTGGTGAATTTACTAATGTGAGTTTTATTATTTATATTCATCATATACATGAAGAGAATGAAGTATAGTTAATATATGAAGATAATTTCATGTAACTTGTATGTGTGTTATATTTTTCCTTTCTTTAGTTGATGACATCAATACAGTCTCTTGTTGAGATTCAACGATCATTAGATATTAGTGTTTTTAAGGGCATAGCTTCTGTTGCACCTCCTACACAAGTATGCGCTAGTAAAGTAATTTTCATAATGAATTGATTGTATTAAATAACATCATATAGTATAATTAAATGACATTCATGTGTATTCTAATTTTCATCATCACAGTTTCCATAGAAGGAGTTGACAAATCCAACTTTTGTACCTCTTACTGATGTTGTTATCGATCATGAGAGGTAGAGGATGATTTTGAGTGATCGACATATTGCAATAAGTATTTATTTTTAGGTAGTTTCATTTTATATGTAATTAGTTGTATACTAATGGGTATGTTGTTTATTTGTATTAATAAATGGATCTACAAACATCCTTTGAGTGTAGGAGGTATGACCAGTAGAAGGGAAATTCCACTAATGTGTCTAGATCACCTTCCCAATGGCCAAAAAGAACCAAATTATTTTATGATACGCCATAGTTTAGATGTATACATATTTTTTTGTCTGCCTTCGTGGAATTTTGGCGTATATTTATATTTTTTTGATGTATATCATTGTATGCCTACATGGCTTTGTTAAGACATTGATTTTGTTCAAATTTTGCATGTTTATCAAGTATTTTTGAAATCAATATATTGTATGAGACAAAAATATTTTGTTTTAAAAAATGTATAGTAAATGAAAAATTCTTTATGCATGTATCTAAGTGGATTAGTATGATTCCATATGTATGTTATGTTAATATGTATTATTAGTGTTTATTTTTTTATGTTTTGAACATGGGAATTAAAATATATATGCAACTAACATACAATTTAGCTACTACTATAATCATTCAATTCCATCAATTATACTAATATAATGTCATTATCAATGTCATCCACTTCATGGAATCTCAATAATTCAAATGAAACATATGTAACAAGACAATGTAATATTACATTAGTTCTAATAATTAAAATGCAACAACAGAGAGGAGAGAGAGGGGGGGGAATGCAAGATGGATATACATAGAAAGAGAGAGAGTGGGTGTGAGAGAAAGAGAGAGATAATGTGAGATAAATATATAGAGGAAGAGAGAGTGAGACTGCGATAGAGAGTGTGGGAGTGAGAGAGAAAGAGAGTGTGTGTGAGAGAGAAAATAACTACATGAGAGAGAGAGAATGAGAGAAAGAAAGAGGGAGAAAGGTTGTGAGAGAGGAAAAATAGAGAAAAAGAAAGAGCAAGAGAGATAGACAAAGCGAGCGATAGATAAAGAGTTAGTGAGTGTGTGAGAGAGAGAGTTAGGGGGAGGGGGAGGGAGAGGAGAGAGAGGAGAGAGGAGAGAGAGAGAGAGAGAGAGAGAGGAGAGAGAGAGAGATAAATAGAGAGTATGAGAGTGTATGAGAGAGAAATAGAGAGAGGGAGAGAGATAGTGTGTGTGAGCAAGATAATGAGTAAGAGAGAAAGAGTGAGAGTGAGAGAGAAACATATCATAAGAGATAATGAGAGAAAGTGAGAATGAACGAGAGAGAATGAGAGAAAGAGAGTGTGTGTGAGAGAGAGAAAGAGAGACAAAGAGAGTGGTAATTGATACTAAAATTTTGATAACATACCAATTTGTAAAAAAATCTTCTACCATAGTCTTATCTCTCCTTCCCATCCCTGTATGATGAATTGAAAATCCATAAGGAAAAAAGGTCTATAACTATTATCGAAATAGAACAACCCTTTCGAATTATCAACCACCCTAAACTATAAACATCCTCATAATTTGGCAATGTTTTCGATAATCCAACCAACCAAAATTTGTCTATAACCATTAATAATAGGGAAACATCATCAAAATTTGGAACTGTTGGAGACAATCCAAGTAACCATATCATTTCCTAGGTCTTCTAAACTTTCCTAACTTTCCTAAAAACAATGTGTTCCAACACCAATCCTCTATTGACATGTAGATGATGAATCTGATTAATAATCAAGAGTATCAAAAGTTGAGTGTAACTTCTATCCCCATACTTTCGGGTAATGATATCCCATTTTTCAAGATTGGTTACAATTATTTGTGGTTCCTCTATCTGTGGAACCATATGGACTCCTATTGAGAGAAACATTTTGAAGTATGGTTAACATGAAACATTGGTCTTACTAGCACGTTTGGGGTTGCACACAAAAAAACAATTCTCAACAAAATAGTGTAGTTTCACACATCATGCTCTGTAATCTATTTAGTTTTCTTCATTCCTCAGGATGTAGGCTCTTCCCATTCTGTATGTTTGATGATTTGAAAGAGAGAGAGAGAGGTATCTCTCTCTATCTTTGAAAGTTCATGTGAGATTCAATATCACCAATAGGCTCGAAGGGTAAGAAGTTATTAAAATGACTACATTTGGTTGACTTAGTGTTTGGGGGGGATTTCTTGTTACTCCTCATGGGTCCTTTATTACTTATTCAATTTGGAAAGCATGGGAACAAGTGAAGAACCTAGTGGTTGGGAATCCTACATTCTTTATAGACACAAAATCATGCACTTTAGATGTTATTAGTCCAATTTCATAATAATATTTTGAAGGTTCTTGACTAAAGAAAGTACTAATTAACCCCCGTCTTTTTTGCCATCTTATTTTATTTTATTTCATCATTATCAACCTTTTACATCCACATGACCAATAAACTTTATGTCATATCACATTATTTTATCCTCAACTGGGGCACCCAGATTAGTAATGAGGTCTAACGTTCGGTCCCTTTTGAACTTTCCTACCACTTTTTGAGATCTTCTATCCATTTAGATCTCTATCCTTTTGTGGTCATCCATTTCGAGGGTTTATTATGAAATTAGACTAAGATAACTTTGTAAATATAAAGTTATGATACCATAATGAGGGACCCAGAATCATTCACTACTATTGTCCATCTAGAGTTATATCCATCTATTACATTGGAGATAATTTGCATCCACATAGCTCCATCACAAGGCACAAGGCTATGACATAGTCCTCACACTTCATAAGGAGGGGAGGGATTAGATTTATTTCATGCAAATATTCTATTACATTTTCTACATTTAGTTATTATCTCGCTACTTCACAAGTAAGAATGTCATGAGAGAACCTAGGGCACACATTATGCACACACCAACAAAAACTACCATTTGGGTCTGAAAATAGTGTAAACACTCAGTTAGTAAACCCATGTTGTGGAAGTTGGGGTCATTCTCAACCATCATGTGGCAGATTATTTTATAGTTTTTTTACTCTCTTGTCTTTTGCAGGTATTTACATCATCTTAGATATTGGTTGGCACGAGTACCACGATGATGAATATGTTTGCAACAAAAACAAGGTTTGAGACATCTTCCAAAACTTGTGAAGCTCATTTTAGACGCTTTTAAACAAACCAGGGAACACCCAGTTTGCAGACCATAGCACCTGTAGACCCCAGTCCTCTCCAGGGCTCTAATCTAACCAGATAATCAGATTCATATTTTTCATAGCATTATACACGGTCATTTCCTTCTTGTAGATTCTCTAGTTTTTTAGCTAAATTACGAAAAGTCCCGCAAGCATATTTTATTAAGTTATTATTTCCTCTTCTCTCTTATTTCAGGGTTAGCATTTTACTTTTCATAGTTTCTTGGTCACCTGTATAACTTCTTTATTATACTTATTTACTTTATTTACAACTGTTCATAGCTTATATTAACTATCCCCACATACTACATATTAGTTGATTTTAGTTAATCATTTTGGTGAACATGATGTTTCAACACTTTTTTTTTTGATCATGTCATCTTCTTATCAAGTTATGACTCAATATTATTATCTAACATTTGGACTAACTAAGTTCTTAGGAATAATTACAACTGTCACATATTTCATATGCATGTGTACCCAACATCCTCCTCACTTTGTCACACCTATGGCTAATCCATCTATTAATGTAGTACTACTCGTCATATCGTCTTTAATCCACCTACGGATTCACCCACTATATTCCCCCTAACCAGTACTTTGGTATCTCCCCCCACAACTTATAAGGGTTATGACATCATTGAACAACTTAAAAATATGCCCGCTAAGATATCTATTTATGGCTTATTACGTAATACACTAGATGTCATAACATGCTATAAGCCACCCCTTCAGGAAATTCATGTTGAAGTGGTTAATTATGTGGTGGCCTTTTCACATCTTATACAATCCCTTCATAATTTACCACACGCTATATCTTTCACTGATGAATGATAGGTCACCTTTTACTAAAAGCAATCCGTGTGATCCTTTGCTCATTATTGTTGTTGTTAGTACTACTTGCATCAAATGCATCCTCATTGATAATGGATCAATTGTTAATATTTGTGCTCATTTCTCTCTTAAAGAAATGGGTATTTAAGAATAAAATATGGTGGTACAAATTAACTTGCAGTAATTAATATGTTGTTCATTACTATACAGTCATTTAATTATCAGACAAGGACATAAAATTTCAAATATTGTCAATGTTATATGCCACAATTATAGATTTTTTTGAGGAGTGAAAGGTTTAAATTTTGTCACTAGGAATTAGGACAATAATATATTGGAAATGAACTAGGAATAGACTGAAAATAAATACTTGGCATGGCAAAGGGATGTAAAAATAGAATACAAAATAAAGAAGAACCGTTGCAATTTATAATCATGAATGAATTAAAAAAAAAATTAAAAGGAGATGGTTAGAGACCGGAAGTAGGCCTTGTATTGGGTGTTAATCCCAACTAAGGCCGGTGTCTAAAAACATTATAACAGAATCCTATTATATTTCATCATTATGAAGGTTATAAATGAAATATAGGCAGAAAACTCTTCTATATAGGATCCATCTATCTCACTCTATTATCTATATCTTTTTATAGAATTAATATTTCCTTTTTATATCCTTCATTATAGTAGAGTCGTTGAAGAGGATTAAATTCATACTAAGAGTTATAGTGGATTCAATAAAAGATTCCTAACCAAGTGATCTGTAATTTGCAGCAACATAATTTTTTAGAGATGTTAGAATTACAATCAAATAACTTAAACTAACTAATCCAACTAAACAAACAGTTATTAAATTATATTCAAGCAATTTGAGGTTTTTTTCTTTTGTTGAGGTTGATGAAACACAAATCAAGGATGGCATCGGAATATCTTCTTGTTCACATAATTGTTTCTCTATCAAACAGTTATCTCAGGAGAAGTGTATATGTGTAAGTCATCATAATATGAATTTATATAGATGGTGACCTCTTGGCTGCAGACGCTTAGCTTAGGTAGGATCCTTTGGTTGCATGTCAGTTTCTCCCCAGCGACCACTGCCAACCGCCTCGGCACTGGTATGCTGTGGAGACGAGTGCAATTCGAAGTTGGAGAGGGGAAAGAGGCAATTTAGTGGATACAGATAACAACCGTCTTTGGAAGCGCAGTCAAGGTGGGTGGACGGAAATTTGTTGCAAAGTAAATATTTAAAACAAAAGTGTAGAGAGAATTAAATTCCAGACGAGATTAATGCATGCCCATAATCAACAAATAAAGTAAACTTTAGAAAAATGTAATTAGGATTAAAACAATATATGTGCATAAGTTCAAGATATAGGGTCGAAAGATGTGGTCACGCAAGCAGCTATAACTGGGCAATAAAAGTTCATGGGTACCAAATGGATTAAATAAAATAACATAGATGAGGTTTGGGAATAGGAAATAAATGACTCATACACCCCTATAATTAAGTCCGTAAATGTATCAATACAAGAGTCTTTGGGCTCCAACCCGGTTAGGACCCCTGCATGATGGCTGAATAGGTGCTGAAGTAGAGGGTGGAGATGTCATTTAGATAAGATAATAATTTCCCAAAATTATGTGTGTGTTGGACCTTTCAGCCTTTATCCTGGTAACCGTGTAGGTCCTAATTCAATTCCGTGTCTCCAGAACCAATGTTGTATAGTGATAAGTAGGGAACGAATAGGGGGGATAATAACCAATAGGAGGAAACCAAGTTTTCAATTCCCTTAGAGGAACTTTCAATATATGCATTTAGAATCATGAAAGTTGGGATAGATATTAGTATGTATATGAATTCCTTTCCTCCCTCTGTATCTCTGGTGGACGAACCTTTTCTGCCATCTCCAAAGCTTTGCGCTGTATGGCCTATATATTTCGAATAGCATTAAAATTTAATGTATTTTATGGCTCATCATTGCAGATTCTATCTTATGATTGTGCACCTCATTGTTTGACGTCTTGTTGCACATATATTTTCCATACTCCTCAATAAGTTTGCTCACGTATTGAAGATTCAACTGAATCATCAAATGATACATTTTTGACAATTGTCAAGATTCCTCATTTTTTTTTCTAGTGTACAGATCATGGTTAAAATAGGAACACATTCACCTAAATTGGAAACCTCTCCAATGTAGAGTACAGGGATAATAATCCCTATCATATGCGGCATAATTTTATTGATTGAGGGTGAATCACCTAAAAGGAAAATGCAGTCATGAAGCAATTTTAATATATATACCGAAGACAAGGGACAAAGGGTCCGAACTAAATTATGGCATTTGGGATATATTTTTGATTACAGTTATAATTCAA